>JAJPUD010001940.1:108675-320668 GCA_023553655.1 Myrmecobius fasciatus | reverse complement strand
TAAATAAGTAAATTAGTTTGGGTAGTATTGTCATTTTTATTATATTCACTCAGCCTACCCATGAGCATTTTAAGTTTTTCCAATTGACTAGGTCTGACTTTATTTGTGTGGAAAGTGTTTTGTAGTTTTGTTCATATAGTTCCTGACTTTCCCTTGGCAGATAAATTCCCAAATATTTTATACTATCAACAGTTATTTTGAATGAAATTACTTTTTGTATCTTTTCCTGCTGAACTTTATTGGTAATATATAAAAATGCTGATGATTTATGTGGATTTATTTTGTATCTTGCAACTTTGCTAAAGTTGTGAATTGTTTCTAGTAGTTTTTTAGTTGAGTCTTTAGGGTTCTCTACGTATAACATCATGTCATCTGCAAAGAGTGATAGTTTGGCTTCCTCATTACCTACTCTAATTCCTTTAATCTCTTTTTCTTCTCTTACTGCCAAAGCTAACATTTCTAAGACAATATTAAATAATAATGATGATAGTAGGCAGCCTTGTTTCACTCCTGATCTTATTGGGAATGGTTCTAGTTTGACTCCATTACATATGATGCTTGCTGAAGGTTTTAAGTAGATACTACTAATCATTTTAAGGAAAAGCCCATTTATTCCTATACTCTCTAGTGTTTTTAATAGGAATGGGTGTTGGATTTTATCAAAGGCTTTTTCTGCATCTATTGAGATAATCATATGTTTTTTGTTAATTTGGTTATTAATATAATTGATTATGCTAATAGTTTTCCTAATATTGAACCAGCCCTGCATTCCTGGTATAAATTCTACTTGGTCATGCTGTATTATCCTGGGGATAATTTTCTGTAATCTGATTGCTAAAATCTTACTTCAGATTTTTGCATCAATATTCATTAGGGAAATGGGTCTATAGTTTTCTTTCTCAGTTTTTTCCCTACATAGTTTAGCTATCAGCACCATATCTGTGTCATAGAAGGAATTTGGTAGTATACCTTCTTTCCCTATTTTTTCAAATAGTTTGTATAGTATTGGGATTAATTGTTATTTGAATGTTTGGTAAAATTCACATGTAAATCCATCTGGCCCTGGAGATTTTTTCTTAGGGAGTTGTTTAATAGCTTGCTCTATTTCTTTTTCCAAAATAGGGCTATTTAAATAATTTATTTCCTCTTCTGTTAATTTAGGCAATCTATATTTTTGTAGATATTCCTCCATTTCATTTACATTATCAAATTTATTGGCATAAAGTTGGGCAAAGAAACTCCTAATTATTACTCTAATTTCCTCTTCATTGGAGGAAAGTTCTCCCTTATCATTTTTGAGACTACCAATTTGATTTTCCTCTTTCCTTTTCCTAATCAAATTAACTAAATGCTTATCTATTTTGTTGGATTTTTTCATAAAACTAACTCTTAGTTTTATTTATTAATTCGATAGTTTTCTTATTTTCAATTTTATTGAACTCCCCTTTAATTTTCAGAATTTCCAATTTGGTATTTAATTGAGGGTTTTTAATTTGGTCTTTTTCTAGCTTTTTTAATTGTAAGCCCAGTTCATTGATTTTCTCTTTCTCTGTTTTAGGCAAGTAAGTATCTAGAGATATAAAATTACCCCTTACAACTGCTTTAGCCGTGTCCCACAAATTTTGGTATGTTGTCTCATTATTGTCATTCTCCTGTATGAAATTTTCGATTGTGTCTATAATTTGCTCTTTCACCCACTCATCCTTCAGGATTAGATTATTTAATTTCCAATTAACTTGTGGTGTATTTTCTCCTGGCCTTATATTACATGTGAGTTTTATTGCATCATGATCTGAGAAGGATGCATTTACTATTTCTGCTTTTCTGCAATTGATTTTGAGGTTTTTATGCCCTAACACATGATCAATTTTCGTATAAGTTCCATGAACCCCTGAGAAAAAAGTATACTCCCTTCTATCCCCATTCAATTTCCTTCAGAGAGCGATCATACCTAACTTTTCTAGCCTTTTGTTTACCTCCCTAACTTCTTTCTTATTGATTTTGTGATTTGATTTATCTAATTCTGAGAGAGCAAGGTTAAGATCCCCCACTAGTATAGTATTACTGTCTATTTCTCCTTGCATCTCTGTTAGTTTCTCCTCTAGGAATTTGGATGCTATACCACTTGGTGCATATATGTTTAGTATTGATACCGCTTCATTGTCTATGGTACCCTTTAGTAAAATATAGTTTCCTTCCTTGTCTCTTTTAATTAGATCTATTTTTGTTTTTACTTGATCCGAGATAAGGATTGCTACCCCTGCCTTTCTTTGTTAACCTGAAGCATAGAAGATTCTGCTCCAGCCCTTTACCTTCACTCTGTATGTATCTCTATGTTTTAGATGTGTTTCTTGTAAACAACATATTGTAGGATTCTGGCTTTTAATCCAGTCTGCTACCCGCTTCTGTTTTATGGGAGAGTTCATCCCATTCACATTCACAGTTAAAATAACTATATCTGTATTCCCTGCCATCTTATTTACCCAAAGTAATGGTTTTCTCTTCCCTTTGCCCTTTCTCCCTTCCCCCCTCCCCAGTACTTTGTTTTTGATGACCACCTCCCACCAATAGTCCTCCCCCCTTTAGAATCCCTTTCTCCCCTTTATACCTTTCCCCTAATCCTTCTATTAGTTTATCCCTTTTCTTTTCTCCTTTCCCTCCCACCTTCCCACAAGGAGGGTCAGGCCTTTCTTTGAAGCCAAATTTGTCTGATATACTCTCTTAGAGTCCAGTCTAATGATAGTAAGGTTTACACAATACTCATCACCCTCTCTTCTTTCCCTCAATTATATTAGATCTTCTATGTCTCTTTATGAGATTTTTCCTTATTTTACCTCCTTTATTTTTACTTTATTTTGCCTCTTCCCCCCCCCCATTTTTCTTTTTTCAGTATGGTATCCCATCCACCTCTAATTTCTTTTCCATTATTATCAAAGAAAAATCAAATTATACCCCCATTCTTTAAGGATACCTCTAGTAGAAATATAGTTCTCAAGAGTTTTCCTTTTTACCTTTTTATGCTTCTCTTGAGTTCTGTATTTGGAGGTCAAATTTTTTGTTCAGATCTGGTCTTTTCATTAGAAATAGGTGAAATTCTCCTGTATCACTGAATGACCATCTTCTTCCCTGGAAGATGATGCTCATTCTAGCTGAATAACTTATTCTTGGCTGTAATCCAAGTTCTTTTGCCTTTCGGAATATCTGATTCCAGGCCCTTCAATCCTTTAATATGGAAGCTGACAGATCTTGTGTAATTCTAATTACAGTTCCTCAGTATTTGAACTGTTTCTTTCTAGCTGCTTGCAATATCCTTTTCTTGGTGCGATAGTCCTGAAATTTGGCCACGATATTCCTTGGGGTTTTAATTTTGGGGTCTCTTTCAAGAGGTGATCGGTGAATTCTTTCAATGCCAATTTTGCCTTCTGATTCTAAAACATCAGGGCAATTCTCTTTCATGATTTCCTGGAAGATAGCATCCAGGTTCTTTTTTTCATCATGGTTTTCAGGGAGTCCGATAATCCTTACATTGTCTCTCCTGGATCTGTTTTCCAAGTCAGTTGTTTTTCCTAGGAGATATTTCATATTTTCTTCTATTTTTTCATTTTTTTTTGGTTTTGTTTGACTGATTCTTTTAGTCTTATTGAGTCATTTACTTCTATTTGTTCAATTTTAATTTTTAAAGTATTATTTCCTTCAGTTATCTTTTTTAGCTTCTTTTTAGCTGGCCAATTGAATTTCTTGATTCAATGCATTCTTTTTCCATTTTGCCAGTTTTATTTTTCAGTGAATTGTTGTCTTTTTCCAATTCACCAATTTTGTTTTTCATTGAATTGTTTTCTTTTTCCAATTCACCATTTTTATTTTGCAGTGAATTGGTGATTCTGTCCAATTCACCAATTTTGTTTTTCAGTGAATTGTTTTCTTTTTCCAATTCACCAGTCCTATTTTCCAGTTTTTCATACCTCTGTTGCACTGATCTCAATTTATTTCCCCATTCTTCTAGCTCTCTTTTGAGATTCTTTATGCAATCTTCCAGGTAAGCCTTCTGGAAGGGAGACCAACTTAAGTCTGCCTTTGTGGCTTCATCTGGGATTGTTTTCAGAATCTCAGGATCTGGGGACTGTTCTATTTTTTCTCTGTAAAAACTGTCTATGGTGAGAGCTCTCTTCTGCTTCTTACTCATGCTTTTGAGTTGAGGTATCAGTCACCAGCAGGGAATACTGCAACGGTTTGTATTTGCCCTGGGGCAGTTTGCCAAGTTGACTTCTGGTCTGAGGCTGGTGGGACTCGAAATGCACTAGGACCACATTTTCAGCTGCTCTCAATCCACCCTTTACCAAAGGCAGATCTGTCAAAGCACCTGCCCGCAAGCAGAGCAAAGTGGCCCAGGAGTCTCCCAGGGGCTTCCTGGGGGCCTAAAGTCCTCCCCTCTATAGCAGCCCTGACTTCCACCCCGGCTGGCTGGCATCTGATCTACCAGTGGCCGATTTCCCCTGAGGGTAACCTTCTCTGAAGTTTTTTCAAAATAGATTATTGATAGAAGTGTGTTGTAGTCCAAGTGTTTGGTGGAGCCCTCACTCCAAAACCGGTTCAGAGGCTCAATTTGTCTGGGTCTGAGGGAAGGTCTCAGGAGCTCACAGAGAATGCTGTCTGCAGTTTGCCATCTTGGCTCCACCCCCTTGTTCTGGTTTTTTCAATAGAAATGATTGAAAGTCTCTTACTTCAAGGAGCAACAGCATCTTCCCTGAAAGATGATGCTAAACCATCCTTTTTCTGTTATGTACAATTCATTCTTGGTTGTAACCCCAGGTCCTTTGCCTTCTGGAACAAGGTATTCCAGGTTCTCTTATCCTTTGTTGTAGAAGTTGCCAGATTCTGGATATCCTGACTATTGCTCCTTTATATTTGAATATTTTTGTCTGGAAGCTTGCAGTATTTTTTTCCTTGAAATTGTAGTTTTGGAGTTTTGCAGCAATGTTACTTGTCGTTTTCCTTGTAGAATCTCCTTCCAGAAGTGATCTATGGATTCTTTTAACTCATCAGGATTAAGGGTCTTAATTGCTTCTTTGCTGTGATGAAGACCTTCTCATTGGCTTTCCCAGAGTCTATCTGAACTGGCCTGAACACCATTTTCACCCCAATGAGACTGACCCTTCTTGAAGTTTTTTCAGTCTCTCTTGAGCTGGAGAGTGGTTTCATTCTGTCAAACTCTGTTCAGAGGCTTGGTTTCATGTGATTTTCCAGGGAAACTAGGAGAGCTTGAGCAGCTTCCTGACTTTACTTCACCATCTTAATTCCATCCCTTGTACTTCTTTTTTGTCTTTCTTTAAGCTTCAATCACCAAGTGATTTTCAAATGGCTACTAAGTAGGGCAAGTAGGTGGCATAGTAGATAGACCTCTGGGAAAACTCTCCATGAGTTCAAATATGTTCTTAGACACTAGCTGTGTGACCTTTAGCAAATCATTTAATTTAGCAAGTTACCACAATTTCTCAATTGTTGTTGTTTGTTCTTCATTCTCATAAAGGATCATGACATCAGGAATGTGATGCCATGACATGCACATGAATTGGATTTAAATGAGAGAGGGTTGTGCAAGGTCACCTGCCTCACTTTCTCCTGCAAAGCCATCTGATTCCAGTGGCAAGATATAGATCAGGACAACTGGAGATGGCCCAGGATGTAATGGGACACCTTGCTGTTTTTAAGCTAAGGTCTACAATAGGTTTCAGTATGACTGAACAAAAATGAGCTAGAAAAGGACATGGTAAATCATCTCAGTCTCCTCACCAAGAAAACCCCACATGGGATCACAAAGAGTTGGCCTGAATTGAAAACAAAACAAAACAAAACTCAACAATAAACTGAGATAAATACTTAATATATAAGTATTTATCTAGTTGTTTGGCCCTAATTATTTATTAAATGAAGCAGTAAAGTAGTTCTTTTGATCTAGGGGCAATGTGAAACTTTTCCTGAAAAATTAAGGGAAAATCTAGATTAAAGTAAATCTGGCACAGCCAGTAAAAATAATAAATTCCAATCTAATTTACCTGATTATAATATGGTATAGGGGGAAAGAGTGCTGTATTTGGAGCCAGAGCCCCTAAGTTCAAAATGCTGCTTTGACCACAAGTCCTGGGTGACCTCAAGCATGTGAAAAAGAGCTGACCATTTTAATGAACAACAGCTAAATATGACTTACTATTTCTGGGCCTCAGTTTTATCACTTTTACAGTAAAGAGGTACACTAGATGACCTACATCGATTCAGAGCTAGATTCTTTTTTAGCTATGAATTATCTTTCTCTAATATTATGCATTTGTTCTGCCATCAACTTAAAAGTTATGGAAAAGATCAGAAGCTAATAATCCAATTTGGAGAAATTACATGCTCTCTAAGGACAAGGACATATACTTATTTTGTACCCCCTCATACTTCTTGTCTTCAGAATATCACAGATGCTAAGAAAGTCCTTTTTGATTGGATGATATCAACAGCATTACTATAAGAAGCTTATAGATTCTCTATCCTAAAATGCCAGAAATCACACACAATTTCTAATAAGGATGGGAAGGGAATTAGCATTGATATAGCACTTATTATGTGCCAGACACTGTGTCAAGTGATTTTTACAAATATTATATCATTTGATTTTTACAACCACCTTGCAAGACAGGTACTATTATTATCCTCATTTTATAGTTTAGGAAACTGAGATAAGCAGAGATTAATTGACTTGCCCAGATCATATGGCTAGTAAATATCTGATATGATCTTTTAACTCGGGCCTACCTGACTCCAGACCCAACACATTATATCACTAGCTGCCTATCCTTTTTAAAGACTCCCCAAAACCTCCATAATTATTCATCTTTAATCAATCCCCTGAGTTATGTCTTAGGTAGCTAATGTTCTATTTTTATTTCAGAAATGGGAAATCAAAGGCTGGAATTCTGGGTTAAATTATTTTTATGTGCACTGAGCTAGTACTGAAACAATAGCAGCCATATTGCCTCTATTTCTGGTTCTTCTAAGTACCTAATAGCAGCTGCCAGATTAACTTTGATTTTTCCTTAATAAACTTGTGAAACTCACCTGGGCTACACAGGAGACTTATATAAATGACAACAATTTGTTGAAAAACACAGGACTACACAACCACTGACCTGAAAGAAGTCAAGGATGAAAAACATAATCAATTCAATAAAATGCTATATTTTTTTAGGTATCTCTGTACCAATAGAACCAACACTAACAACTTCAAAACCCAAATCTTAGCTTTTCTATATGGCATAATTTTGCCTTTCCAGTTTTTTCTTTTCTCTACATTATTGCCATTTTTCTTTAACTTCTTGATAGAGCAATTGATCAATGGGAAAAGCAAATTGAAATTGAACCATCCTATCAGTTCTTTGTGACTTAAATTGTGTCTATCCTAGTTCCATAATTTTTTTATATGAATGATCAAAAGCACTTATGTGATAAATGCTGAACAAATATAAAAATAAGCATAATCCTAGCTCTCAGAAAGCTCACCTTCTCATAGGAGATTATATAAGTAAGAAAGTGTAATAGTTTAAGAAGACTACTTTGATTTTGAGTTACTGGGATGGTGAGTGAAGCCATAGAAATGCAGGTTAACACAACCCTTCCAGGAAAAATGGTGGATTTGTTTTAATCATGGTTTTAGAACTAGCCATAGGGTTATTAAAGAGTGGGAGGTTGTATGGAAGGGGATAGAGATATGTGGAAACACTGGTAGAGAACTATTAAAACACAGCCTAGGATTAGAGATTGGAGTATGGCTAATGCCTGCATGACATAGTAGCAGTCATCTCACCAATGGGGAGGGAACAGAATGACCAGAGGGAAAGTCCCAGAGGTCAAAGGGTTAAAACAGACAAGGCATATTCTCATACTGAAGTCCACACAACTTCATTTTAAAGTGTCTCTTAACTCCAGGCACCAATGGTGAAGTCACAATGCCATCCTCAGACTAACTTAGCTGATTATTGAGGCCTTTGGGCAGTTTTAGCTACTTAGTGCAGAGTCTTTAGAAAATAGCTTGATTTGCAATTAATGTGATATCTGAGGAATAAAATAAAAGGAAAATAGCTGAATATTTATTTTTTCAAAATCCTAGGATTATCTAAGTTAAGCCTTGAAAAATGAGAGAAACATTATAAATATGAACTTGAAGAAAATTATGTTTGAACTTATTTTGAGAATCCAGAGATGAATATTATTTGGGCATGTTATAAAACTGAATAAAGAAAGGGAAATATTTATATAGCCAATACTTATCTTTTACTATATTTTTATATAGTCAACAACTCTGTCTTAAAACATTCATTCCACAAATATCCTCTGAAATTATTTAGAAGAATTAGGTCAGTATAAAGTAACCAGAATCACCAGAATGGTAGATCAGGAAAAAACCATAGCTGTAGCAAAGTATTTGAAATCTATTTTAATACCATTCTTGGAGAAATGATGGAAGGATGTGACCTAGATGATAGCACATTTATATTTACTTAGAACTAGTGAAAGGAATAGGCTCATGGAGTTTTCATTAGTATGCCAGAATCAAAAATGTATAAAAAAATTTTAAAAAGCATTTACGAAGCACATATCATATGCCAGGCACTGGGTTAAGTGCTAGCAAGGCAAACATAATGAAACAAAATAGCCCCTATCCTCAAGGAACTTGCATTTCAATAAAAGAGAGTTAATTAGAAAATGATTATGGGAAGATGTTGGTTATCATTGCCACACAGTCATTTGGAATTGACTAAAAAGTACCATGGTGACATAATTCTGGACAAAATGGGGCAAGCACGCACTTCAGAGCCTAAAGTTTCAGGGTTGGGAGTCTGAATTCTGATAAGAGGCAAAGAAAGAACATGATTGTTTCCTCATGTTACAAATCTTATTAGGACTTGATTTTTGACACACTACCTCGTTTTATGACTCTGGCTCCCTTCACCCTCTACTCCAAGTCCAGCATTCTATCTACTATAGCATCTAAATACTTCTACTCATTTCTTAACTACAAGGAACCACAACTGCAAAGAATTGTTAGCTAGATACTACAATAACAGACTTTTTGCTTATATTTTTATTTAACTCAGTAATGGGGGTAGCAAAGAAATAGACAGCAGATAAAAGAAAACTGTGAGAAAAGAAGAGGGAGCTTAGAATTTTCCTGGCAGTACTTCTTGAGGATTTCTTTTTTCTTAGCAAGGTTATTTCTTTCATTAAAGGTTTCTGTATTTTCATTGATATAGAAAACTTCCAGAGGAGGACACCTGCTCAGGGTCATATAGCCTATATGTTTAAGAACTTGAACACAAGTCCAGCTATCTTTCTACTGGTATGGCAATTAGGTGGCACAACAGATAGAGTGTCAGAACTGGAGTTCAAATCCAGCTGCAGACACTTAGCTATGTGATCCTAGGCAAGTCATTTAACCCCTTTTGCCTCAGTTTCCTTTTCTACAAAATGAGCTGAAGAAGGAAATAGCAAACTACTCCAATATCTTTTCCAAGAAAGCCCCAAATAATACCACAGAGTCAGACACTACTGATTAACAATAAATCAATCTATAGCGTTACAGCAATTTTATGGCACTTTTTAGATCATAGTTTAAAGTAAAGGATTGGTGAAATGTTGGCTAGAGGTAAAGCACTTTTTTAAATGATCAAGAAGAATATATTGACTTATCTCAAAAGCATTAAACCAAAAATGGAAGAGAAAGGTAAAAACAAATTGCTCAAATAATAATTATAAGACAATATTCCACAGAGAAGCAAATATGACAAAGTAGTAATGAAGGTGATTCATATTTCTCAGGAAATAATTATCATAAATGGGGAAGAAAAATTATTTGTTATTAATTATGAGCAATATGCAAAAATTATGGGTGATAAGCAAAGTAAGCTAGAAACTGTGTCTTTTTTATTTTTTTATGAGGGACTTTGGGCTTATAATTGTAATTGAGACTTGAGGACAGACAACTTATGTGTAGAATAATGGACATCTTATCTTCAAACTGAACAAATAAAACAGAAGATGGGATAGAATTATATACCAATGAGATATTTTTCTTTAAGGAAATCCAAAAATTTGTTTGAGGAAACATTTTGGAAAGCATTTGTTCAATAGAATTTGCATAAATTTCAATGGAAAGAGATGACCTGAATGATAGCAGTGACTTTTTTTTTTTTGTACAAGGCAATGTTTTTCAGGTATGGTAAAATAAAAAGAATTTTTAAATAGTCATGTAGGCTTTGTAATCTGAAGTTTGCAACAGACTACCAAGGCAACTGAAGGAAATATATAGTAAATTGAGTTTTGATGAATTTTCTAAAGCCTGAAGGAAATTGGAAAGAGGAATTTCAAAATCAGAACCTCTTCTATAGATATCTCTGTAATAGAAACAAATAATAAGCCAAGAACCTTGAACTTTCTCTTATTTCTTTTCTCAGAAAGATCAAGGACTTGATGAAGGGAAATCCTATTCTGGCCTAGATTTACTAATAAGAAAGGACTGGTTAGTGAAATGGAATTTTGAAGGAACCTGAGGACATAATACTCATGCCATCCTGAAATTCTGGACAGAGAAGCGAAATACCAAATGTGTTGAAATGTATCCCAGGCTTTATAGGAATGTGCTTCCAAAGATTCAAAGACAGAATTAAAAATGATGTCAGGATACAAAACTTTAGGCGAGTAGTTCAGGAGGAATCAGAGATTCTCAAGAACAAATTCTAGTACAGTCAGAATGATTCTAAGGAAGAAAACAATGTGATTGCCCAGCAAGCAAAGTGATGATATGACTTTTTTTTAAACTTTAATAATATTTAATTTTTTCCCAATTATCTGAAAAAATTTTAAACCTTCATTTAAAAAATTGAGTTGCAAATTCCCTTTTTCTCTCTCCATTTTCCCTGAAATGGTAAGAAATTTGATAAAGGCTATACATGTACAATTATGCAAAAAATATTTCCATATTAGTTACATTGTGAAAAAAGGCACAAACCCCCCCCCAATCCACAAAATAAAGTGAAAAATAGTATGGTTTGATTTTCATTCAGATCATCAGATAAGAATTCCTTCAATTCTTTCTCTGCATATGGATAGTATTTTTCATTATGAATCTTTTGGAGTTATCTTGTATCATTGTTTTCCTGAAAATAAGTGCTTCATGGTTGATTATCATACAATATTGCTGTTATTGTGTACATTGTTTTTCTGTTTCTCTTCACTTCACTTTACATCATTTCATATAAGTTTTCCCAGGTTTTTTTCTGAAATCATCCTGCTCATATTTCTTATAGAACAATAGTATTCCATTACAATTATGTACTATACCTTATTTAACCATTCCATAGTTGATGAACATCCTCTCAACTTCTAATTCTTTGCCATTATAAAAAGAGCTATTACAAATATTTTTTGCAAAAATAATTCCTTTTCCCCTTTAAAAGTATTTTCTTTAGATACAGACCTAGTAGTGGTATTGCTGGATCAAAGGATATGCACATAGGTTTTTTGTTTGTTTATTTGTTTTTATTTGTTTTCTCCCTTTTGGGCATAGTTCTGAATTGAGAAGCTATAATATTAAAAGAATGCATTGAAAAGATGGAAAATTGATTAGACTGCTGAAATAAGGTGCTTCTAAGGTTCCAAATGGCTGAGCATCATATAAACAAAAGAGCCTGTTAATATTATAGAACAGTATTATACTTTGGGAAAAGCTCTGTGGGGAATTCCAGGTAAGGGAAATCTCTTTACCAAAGCAAATTGTACCTCATCTGTGATTTAGTAGGTTGAAATATGTAGAGATTAAGTGTTGCATAGGGTCACTCAATAAGGAGCAAAAGTAGGGTCTCCCTGGCCCTTGATTCCAGTCTTACACTATTTCCATCATTCCATTGTTCTTTTACCAATATCATAATATCCTCAAAATGTCTTCTCTAATAATCCTGAATAGAGGAGACATGCTTCCTCTTTTGTGCAGACTTGTGGAAAATTTTATCCTTTTAAAGTACAATAGAATTCTCATATTGAATTCTGCTCACATTATCTTACCTTTCTTATTAGCTGCTTGAGAACTAAATGACTTTAATGCAGAGTCTGAAATTGGCATGAGGGTACTGAAATATTTGTGGACAGGTCATGAGCAGAAATAGAACATTACTATTGCATCAAATTTTCTAGGAAGTAAATGATCATAAATCCTTGTCATGTTTTTAGATCTGTTATTCAGAGTGTACCCCCAAGGTTTTGTCCTTGGCCTTCTTTTCCATCTTTTTCTACACTGTCAATATCTCAAAACCTTTATAGTTGGAATGGATCGCTAAGGGAAGATCTAGTCCAAAATATATTTAAATAAGAATCCTCACTATAACATGTCTTCAGAATTGGTTAGCTAATGTCTACTTGTAGACCTTCATCAATGGGAGACTTACTACTTTTAAAGGTACGTCATGTCACCTTCAGATAAATCTAATTTTTCAGAATTTGTTTTCTCCTATAAAGCTGAATCTGTCTCATTTGTCTTTCATAACTGTTTCAAGTCCTGTCTTACGGGATCAAGAAGAGAAAGTTGAATTTCTGGTTCACAACCAGGAAACACTTGAAAGAAATTTCATATTTATCCTTTATCTTTCCTTCTCTAGACTAGACATGACCAGGAGGCACTGTGATACAGTGGAAGAAGAACTGACTCTGAGTTCACTCTATCTAGTTGATGACCTATGCTTAAAATAACAAAGATTTGAGTTCAAATATAGCCTCAGACACATACTTCAAAAGTAACCCTAGACAAAACTCACTTCGAGTCTCATTGTCTGAGCTTTCTCTTCTGTAAAATGGGGATAATAATAACACCTGTCTCCCAGGGTTGTTGTGACAATCAAATAAGATAATAATTGTAAGGTGTTTAGCATAGTATCTGGCATATAGTAAATATTATATAAAGTATTAACTATTATTATTATTATTATTATTACCTCAAGTACTTATTAACATATTTAGAGCACTTAACTTCCCTGAGCCTCATTGTTTTCATATGTGAAATAAGAGGTCTGAGCAAGATCTTTTTTTTGCATATATTTACTTATTTTGTGTTATTATATATATTCATTTTTTTACATATTTCTATGAGTTATGTTGGGAGAGAAGAATGAGAACAAAAGGGGAAAACCACAAGGTAAAAAAAAACAAGAAAAATAGGGGAAAACAATATGCTTCAATATTTATTCAGTCTGTGTAGTTCTCTCTAAATGCGGATGGTATTTTCCATCTAAAGTTTATAGGAATTGCCATCGTTCACTGAATTGCTGAGAAGAGCTAAGTTCATCATAGCTGATCATCACATAATCTTGCTGTTATTGTGTACAATGTTTTTCTGGTCCTGCTTGCTTTACTCAGAATCAGTTCATGTAAATCTTTCCAGGCTTTTAAAAAATCAGGTTGGTTTTGATTTTTAAATTAGAATAATAATATTCCATTACTTTCATATACCATAACATTCAGCCATTCCCCATTTGATAGTTATCTACTCATTTTCTAATTTTTTGCCACCACAAAAAAAATTGTAACACTTTTGTACTTGTGAATAAACGTTCATTTTTATAATTTTTGGAGAGGTGTAGGCAAGACAATCAGTGTTAACTTTCCCACGATCACACAGTTAGTAAGTCTCAAGTATCTGAGCCCAGATTTGAATTCAGGATCAGTGTTATATCCACTGTGCCTCCTAGCTGCACCAGACAAGATGGCTTTTGAAGTCCTTTCTAGAAAATTTATGAACCTATGATCCTTCAGTTACTCTTTGTGTGATGTGATCGCATGCCTTTTTACCACACTGGGAGAGGAGAGGAGAGGAGAAAAAAAGAGATCCCCTAGAACTAGTCTAGGGATGTGAAGAAATTGGCCAAACTGACAAGTAGATAGGTGAGTCACAGTAACCTAGAAATATGATTCTGCTTCAGTAACCACCAGTGAATTTCATAGTCAAATATAAAAGCAAGCAAGCAAGATAAAGAGAACTCTCTGCCAACTTCTAATTTATATTTTCATATGCTGTCTACCTAAATCCCTCTTGGTTTCAACTGAGCAAATTTAGTCATATATAAATAATGTGATGCTAAGCCAACAAGAAGAAAAATTGGAAGCAATAAACTGAGATACAGTAAGGGAAAGTTGACATCCTCATGCACATTTATTAAAGCATTTTCTCTTAGTTGTTTACCTTCCAATGATGGTAAAATCCTCTTGAAAAAAAAGTAATTTGAATATTCTTTTCCATGGAGTAAAAATATATTTCCCTCTTCTCTCTTTGTATGTCTTATACCCCATGATCTCTCAACTTGTTACATTTACATTTTCTTATTTGTTGTATCAATTAAAAAAAAATGAAGATGGGGGATGATGGGATTTGTTAGCTAATTTGCACTTCTTCTACTGGCTCTAAGCAATATTACCAGAGCAAAGGAAAATACTGCAAAGCCCTACATAAACAATAGCTGTTGGAATATATACTTTTCAACAAAAGAAAGAGTTTTGGAAACAAATGGAGAAAAATCCAAACATGTGAATGTACATTGATCAGTGTTTGGCTATAGAAGGTACTCACCAGATAGTTGTGAATGAATGAATGGTTAATAATAATAAGTTAATCTTATATAGCCATATAAGGTTTGCATCATACATTACACATATTATCATTTTATCCTCATAAGGTAGGAGAGTTCAGTAGTTCCCATTTTAAAGATGAGGAAACTGAGGTAGAAATAACTTGTGCAAAATCACCTGGCTAGTAAGTGCTGAACCCAGGTTTCAACTCAGTTTTCTTTTGACTTGAGATCTAGTGCTCTATCCATTGTGCCTCTTAACTACCTGGATTTTAGGTTATATTGTCAGATGGGGGTGACATGGCTAGACATCAATATCATGGAAAATATCTGGGAGTTGGAGTGAATTGTAAACTGCATTTGAGTCAATAGTGTTGACTCTCATTATAATCAATGAGATTAAAGCAATCTTAAAGTCTTTGACAGAGACACATTTAATATTTTGGTTTTGTTCTACATGGCCCATTGTAGGAAGGCCATTGATATGTTAGAGTGCATTCAAAAGAGGATGGTTAAAGGCCTGGAACTCATGTCATATTATACCTTATAATATGAGAACTTGGTACATTCAGCCTGGAAGAGTTAGGCTGTTTGAACCCAAAAAATGGAAGTAGGAACTATAGATATAAGTTGTAAAGAAGCAAATTTAGACAAATGCCAAAGAAAACATTCTAATGAGTGGAACTGTCCAAAAGTTCAATGAGCTGTCTCAAGTTTTTCTCACATTGAAGGTTTGTAAGCAAAACCTGGAAGATTTCTTATTAGACACACTGTGGAAGATAACTTATTTGGGAGCAGCTTAGGCTTGCTGGGCATTTATGTACATTCAGCTTTGACATCCTTTAATTTTGTGGAACTTTACAACTTTTATAAAAAATAATTTTTTTTACTGGATCTATGATTTCAGCAAAAGAGAGAACTCCTTGTGAGGATCCTTCCCTACATTACATTTCATAATGTATTGAAAGAAAAAGAAGAAAAAAAATCACATGTAGGTAGCAATTTAAGCTTTGAGGCTATATGGGCTAATTTCATAAATGAATATATATTATATTATTTAGGTCAGGCAGTACATATGGAATCAGGAAGACTTGAATACAAATCAGACTCCCCTTCACTAACTCTATGACACTAGACAAGTCATTTAAACTTTGTATTCCTGTTTTCTCACATATGAAACAGGGATAATAATAGCATCTGCCTCCTAGGTTTGTCATGAGCATAAAATGAGATTGTATTCACTAATAACTCTGCAAAACTTAAAGCACTATATAAATGTTATTTTATTATTATTATTAGAAATCTAAACAATATAATACTTTATTTATCTACCATATGAAGCATTTAAGGGAACAAGGTATTCTATGAAAATTAATTTTCCATAGAACTGAAGCTTACTATTCAATATACACTCTCAGATTATTATTTTAAAATTTTTGACTGTATGGAATCACATCTTGATCACCATTGTTTTCATCATCAAAATGGGCATGTTTTCCAAATGTTTCTAGTGTTTTTTATTAAATTGATATATTTTAAGCATGCTTTTCTTTTAAAGTTTTAGAGTTTACAATTCTAAGTTCTCTCCTTCCCATGCTGACACTTGCTAAGAAGGCAAGCAATATAATTATGCATGTGGTATGATGCAAAATTTATTTCCTTAAAAGTCATGTAACTTAAAAAAATCAAGAAAATTATACTTAAATTTGAACTCCAAGTTCATTAATTCTCTTTCTGGACATTGATAGCACTTTTTCATTATGAGTCCTTTGGAATCATGTTGGATCATCATATAGATCAGAATAGCCAAGTCTTTCACAGTTAATCATCATTACAATATTGTTGTTACTGCACACAATGATCACTTGTTTTTTTTTCACTTTATTTTGCAAAAATTCATATTGGATTTTTAATGTTTGTGGAGTTTTTTCTGAAACCACCCTCTTGTCATTTTTATAGCACAATAATATTCCGTTATAATCATATCCCACTTTTTATTTAGCTATTCCCTAATTGCTGAACATCCTATCTATTTTCAATTCTTTGCCACAAAAAGAGCTGCCATAAATATTTTTATTCAAATTAATCCTTTTCCTTTTATAAAATCTCTCTGGGGTATAAAATTGGTAGGGTTACTGTTTGGTCAAAGTGTATGCACAGTTTTATAGCCTTTTGGGTATAGTTCTAAATTGTTCTCCAGAATGGTTGAATCAGTTCACCACTTCATCAGTAGTTCATTAGTGTACCTATTTTCCCCTCATGTCCTCTAGTATTTGTCATTTCTGATAGGTATAAGGTGACACCTCAGAGTTGTTTCAATTTCATTTCCCTAGTCAATAGTGATTTAGAGCATTTTTTTTTATATGACTACAGATAGCTTGGATTTCTATTTCTGAAAACTGCCTATCTATATTTTTATCATTTTCCAATTAGGGAAAGGCTCTTATTTTTATAAATTTGATTCAATTCTCTACTCAGTATGTATTTGAGAAATGAGACCTTTATTAAAGAAACTTGCTGTAAAAATTTTAATATTATTTCATTGTCTATGGCACCTTTTAGCATAATGCAGTTTCCAAGATCTCTTTTAATTAGGTCTATTTTTGCTTTTGCTTCCTCTGAGATCATGATTTGCTATCCCAGATATTTTTTTTTTTTACTATATCTGAAAAATATTAGATACTGCTCCAGCCCTTTATTTTCACTGTGTGTGACTTTCTGTTTCGATGTGTCTCAACAACATATTGTTGGCTTCTGGTTTCTAATCCATTCTGCTTTCTGTTTTCATTTTATATGAGCTCATTTCACTTACATTCACAGTTATAATTACTGTATATTTCCCTCCATCCCATTTTCTTTTGTTTCTTCCTTTAATTATTTTTTTTTCTTTCCCTTCTCAAAAGTCTGTCTTGTTTATAACCACTGCCTTCCTTAACCTGCCTTCCTTTTTATCACTCCCCCGACTCTTGTTTCCTTTTATCATTTTCCAGTTCTATTTCTCTATTGCACAACTATGGGTTTTTGTGCATAACTCTGTGTGTGAGAGAGTATGTGTTTTTCCCTCTTTAAAACAATTCCAATGAAACATGTTCAAGCATTGCCTGCCAACTCCTCTTCATTTTACCCTTCATTATAAAAGCTCTTCCTTGTATGTATACCTCTTTTATGTGAAAAATTTTATCCCATTCTACTTATCCATTCCCTTTTCTCCCAGTGTACCCTTCTTTCTTACCCATTAATTTTTTTTGGAGATCATTTGACATAATTGACTCACTCCCATGCCATTTGTCTATGTAAACCTTTTATATATATAAAACTTCTAATAATGATAATTTTCTTAGGAGTTGCAAATAATATCCCCATATACTAATGCAAACAATTTAATGTTAGCAAGTCAATAATGATTACTCTTTCATGTCAACGTTTTAATGCTTATCTTGAGGTATATGTTTGAATGTAAAATTTTCTATTCAGCTCTAATTGGTTTATCAAAAATGCTTGAAAGTTCTCTATTTTATTAAATATCTATTTTCTCTCAAAAGTATTATACTGTTTTGCTGATTAGGTTATTCTTAGTTGCTTTGCCTATTGGAATATCATATTGCAAGATCTCTTATCCTTTAGTACAGAAGTTGCTAAACCTTGTGTATTCCTATTCTGACTCCATGACTGTAATTCTTTTTGCCTACTTACATTATTTCCTTCTTAACCTGGGAGCTCTGTAATTCAACAATAAAATTTCTAGGGGGTTTTATTTTGGGATTTTCTTCAGGAAATAATCAGGAGATTCTTTCAATTTCTGTACCTATGATATCAAAGTAGTTTTCCTTCATAATTTTTTGAAATATGATATCTAAGACTCTTTCTCTGATCAGGACTTTCAGATAATCTAATAATTCTTAAATTATTTCTCCTCAATCTGTTTTCAAAGTCAGTTTTTTTCATGATATATTACACATTTTCTTCTATGTTTTCATTCTTTTGACTTTATTTTATTGTTTCTTAATATCTCCCGGAATTACTAACTTCCACATTACCAATTTTAATTTTTTTAAGAAATTACTTTCTTCAGAGAGATTTTGTACCGTTTTTCCATTTGACTAATTCTACTTTTTAAGGAGTTCTCATCTTCAGTGGATTTTTGTACATCATTTACCATTTAGCCAATTCTGTTTTAAGGTGTTTCAAGGACCCTCTTTTACAAGACTGTTAATTCTCTTTTTATAATTTTTTGTCACTTTCATTTCTTTTTTCAAATTTTTCCTCTACCACTCCTTTCTTTCTATAACTCTTCTATGAATTCTTGTTGGATTTAGATCCAATCAACATTTTTCTTTGAGACTTGTTAAATGGCTGTTTTTATATTGTTACTTGTTATATTGTTATATATATTTCTGAGTTTATTTCTTGATCATTCCTGCCACCACAGTAGCATTTTATGGATATAGTCTTTTTATTATTGTTATTATTGTAGTTTACTTATTTTCCAAGTCTATTTTTTGAACTTATGGTAAAGTTGAGCATTGTCCCAAACTTCAGGGGTTTTGTGCTGCTGCTTTCAGAGTTCTGGGAGTCCAAAAGTTTTTAGTGCTTCCAGAAAAATGTGATCTTGAAAGAGGTGTGGTCACACTCTGATCTTTATAAAGGCCTCCACTTATCTGTAGCTGCAAGTGTTAGCACTCTTCTCTGTTTTGATAATCTGACCAGGGTCCCTCTTCCATTGTGACTGATCACAAAGTATTCCTCTCTTCCTGGGAACACAGACCCAGAAGTGTATATGGGCAGTTGTATATAAAATTGTCATTTAGTACCAATTGTATTTGGTGTTAGAAAAAGGATCTCCTATGATCTCTTTCTGACCACTTGTCCAACCGCCTTACCATTTTTGGACTGAGAGTTCTCAAATTTTCCATGGTCATTATTGTCATCCCTGTATGGATTTTGGACAGCCCTCCGCCCAAATGACACAGATTTTCCCTGATCACCTCTTAAGTTTTCTTAGGCCTGAAAAAAAGGTTACACACAGTTGCTTACATCCATTGTCCCAGAATTTGATTTAAAGACTTATTTTAAATTTGTGTGGAGGGTGATGTTGGAAGAGTTCAGCTGCATGGTTTTCCCTAGTCCTCCATATTGACTTTTCCCATAGGGTTATTTTTTTTTTTAAGAATTTGCTGAACATGACTTTACTTAATAACTCTGATTATCAAAAATGCTTATTTTGTTATATATAAAATAGTGGTAACCTCTAAGGTTACTGTGATTATGTATCATAAATTGAGGGCAGTAGACCATATACTTCAGCTTCCTTATTTTATAGCTGTATATGGCTGTTTTCCCCAATTATAAATGACTCTACATTGTCATATTTTAAAAGTTTTGCATTTTTATCTATATTTAAATTTTCTTTTTAAATTAGGTTGTCACATCACTATTATCAATATGATTGCATGTAACGGCCAACTGTGCCATTTCCAAGTCTCTATGGACTAGATAAACTATATAAATATCAATGTAGCATGAGCTAGGTGTACCATGATGGGTATCCAAATACTGTAAGTGCAATTATACCTCACTTCTGGTTTATTTCCTTGTTTTCTACAACTTATTGAAAAAAAAAAAGCAGACTATAAATTAATTCAACATCAAGGAAGTATAGCAAATTATTTTATTGAAATTATGCTCAAATCATTTATCAATTGGTCTCATCAGATGGTATTTAGTACACATATATTAATGTTCTCAAATGCTAGATTATTTCTACTGTCCATCAGAGGGTGTTCAGCCTACACTTTCATAATGCTTTTTATTTTATGTCCTAAAGCTCAAGGAATTTGCTGTATAACACTAATGAGATTTAAAATTTGACCTAATAAAAATTAGTAGAATGTTTTTTTCTGTATTTTGAGAAGTGTTAAATCTCTTGTTATTGTTCACTCCACATTTCTGTTCCTCTACTATATTTAAGAAGACTAATAAGATTGATAATTGGGTGAATAAATTTGTTTGTTCTTCTAAGCAGCAACTTTTTCAGTTACCATGTTTTGATAAATTATGTACATACTAACAAATCAATAATTTGAGGTCTGATGATTTAGAACAAATGTAAGCAGATGAATCAACAATTGAATAAAGCCATTTATTAAAGTACTTACTATGTGTGAAGCACTGTGGTAGGAATACAAATGGAAAAATCACTTAATTTAGCAGTTATCAAGGTTTTGTCGAGTTCTTTGTGAAGAAAGGGACCACCTTTCTCATCAACAAGAGCAATAATTGACTAGTTGCTACCAACAAATAGATGAGCACAAGATCCTTGAAATTAGCAGCATCTTTTAGATCACTAGTTCTGCTTCTAGTCCAACTTTCAAACCTTCAATTGGCTTGTTTTCCTAAAGTTGTTTTCCCAAAGACTCAGTTATCCCCCATTAATACCTACCGATTGCCACCTACAATGTAGACAAGCCAGCCTGCTTGAAAGCAGCAAGACACTTCAAGGAGAGAAAAGAGGCAGCATGTGTTAGGCAAGTCAAATCACTTTTACCATCTTGATACCTTCTTCTCTAGACACTGATGGATACATAAGATTGCCTTTGGAGTACAGTTGCTTCCAGTTCAGTGTCCTTTACCACCATCCTGGGAAACAGCTCCCATTTAGATGTCACTTAGCAACTGTTCCTATAGTTGCTACAGTCAAAGTTACTGAAGAATTAGTAAAGAAAGTCTTGGCAACAATGTTCTTGGCATTGTTTAATGGTTCAACAACAGAAATCAATAGCAGTTTAGCAATAGAAATGACACTGAAGAAAAACTTATCAACACCTTAGTGTTGTATCCTAAGAGCCATGGGACTTTTTCATCTGACTTGAAAGCTGAAACTGTACTCATGTGTTGTCTCCCTAATTAGAAGGTGAATTCCTTGAAAATATTTTTTATTTTTATTTTTCCTATTTTCTCTATATTTATTTTTTATTTCAATACTCAGCACTTAGCACAGTGCTTTGCACATACTAAGCATTTTATAAATGCTTTTTTTCCCCTTTGCTTCATTCATTCATATTTGCAAAGTCTTCTCTAGATTATCAAAGTTCATTCGGAATAATGAAATTATTGACCTGTTAATATTCTCATGATTTATCAAAGCATGAAAACTATAACAAAGTCATCACAAAACAGATGAGAATATAATTGCTTTGCCCAATCCTCATATCTATTAGTTTTCCAAGTACTCTTACTACTCCTAGGCTGTAAGGACAAAGATTAGAGTATGATCTGAATGATGGAAGCCCACCTGGACTCATTTGGCAAAAAATCAGAGAAAAATAGGGAGAGCATCAGGAGTAGGGATCTATCTTTCAGCCCATTCCCATCAGTTTCATAGCATCACTAATTTATCTTTTGGGCCTATTCCACTAGTCCCACATTTCTCCTAAAGCACCACAATACTCTGTTCCTACACTGTGCCAATATTTGTCTCAATTTGCTCTTTGCTATACTTAACTGGGGACATAGTGGCAGTCAAGCAATAATAAATCACGTACATCTAGCAGTGGGTGGCCGCTAGTATGGCTAGAATAAATTAACTTGATGTTTCTTCAAAGATAGAGAGAAGAGGAGCTTGAGAATATTAAGAAATGTATGCTTATATATTTTTTCTATTCTCCCTGTTGTCCTGCTATTCTGCTTCCCCTAAACAACTGCCAGGGAACACATTTATTATTTAAATAAACTAAATAATCTAAAACCATGTCTAAAATAAAAAACCACAGGTTCTGACTAGGTCTTTGAAATGTCTGTTATGACTGCTCAGTGACACGAATCTAGGCATATGTATGTGGTCTGTATGTAGATGGGGTTGGGATATATCTCTTTCCTCATCTTGGTTTTCTTGTAGATGTTTGAGTCAAATAAATTATCTTTGAATAAGGATATTATTATTATCATATACAATCAAGATTATCAGCTGTGATCTGTTGATGTTGATTTCTTTTTCTTTAAATGACTTCCTCTTAATTTGTTAATCATCTTCCCTTTTAAAGATTGCCTAATACTCATCTCTTGCAGATAATGTTTCCTGATCTGAGTATTCCCCTCTAACTGGCTGCATAATTTTAGATTTAATTGCATATGTATTCCTTAGGGTCACTGGATTGCATAGAATTACATGTCATTCCCATCACTTTTCTTCATTAGGCTTTATGTAACTGGTGTGTTTTATATGTCTCTCTTGCATTTGCCATGTAATTGAATGAATCAAGAAAGTCAGAGTAGTTTAGAGGACAGAGAACTTCCGTTTGAGATTTACAAAATCTGATTTCAAGTCCTATTTCTTGTGTAGCATATATAGCCAATGTATATAGTTATTCACTGGACAAGTCATTTAATCTCCCAGGAGCCTGTTCTCATAGCTCTACCCTAAAACATTGTGTCTTGCAAAGGATAACTCTTTTTTTTTTCATAGTTCATATTACCCTCTTTTTCTTTTCTTTTCTTTTCTTTTTTTTTTTTTTTGAAGGCGGAAACAATTGGGGTTAGATGACTTATTGAGGACACATAGCAAATAAATGTCAAGTGACTGAAGCCACATTTGAACTAAGATCTTCCTGATTCCAGGTCTGATGTTCTATCTACTGTACCACCTATCTGCCTCATATTCCTGTTTTTCCAATTTCATCCAGAGTTGTGGTGAATCAATAGAGTTTCCCTCATTTATCCTCCAAATCCAGGACAATCCATGTCCCATTTAGATACCCTCATTCCCAATGGGAAATGAATTATATTGTTCCCAAAAGCAGTTATCTTGTCATGCAGATATCCTGGAGTTTCTTTAGGAAAGAACTCAGGGAAGGGAAGGAAAATGAAAGGGAAAGGAAAGAAGAAGAAAAGGGAAAGGGAAGAAGAATAGAAAAGGAAAGGAATGGGATAGGGAAAGGGAAGGGGATAGGCAGAAAAAAGGGTAGAAAAGTGCAAAAGGGAGTGGAAGGGAAAGAGAAGGGATGAAAAAAGGGAAAGGGGAGGGTAAGGAAAGGAAAAGAGATAGAAAAAGAAAAGGGAAAGGAAAGGAATAGAAATAGGAAGGAATAGAAATAGAAATAATATATAATATATAATAATATATAATAACAAGGAATAGGAAAAGGAAAAAGGGATAAAGTGAAGGGAAAAAGGAAAGGAAAAGAAAAGGAATAGGAAAATGGAAAGAAGGGAAGAGAAGAAAAACGGGTAGAGGATAGGCAAAGGGGAGTGGAAGGGGAAAAGGACTAAGAAAAGGACAAAGAAGAGAAGGGGAAAGGAAGGGAAAGCATTTCTGATATTTCTTATAAGCTATGTTGGGAAGGAGGAAAATTTTATGATCATAGGATCATTGATTTAGAAATGAAAAAGATTTTAGATACCATAAATTTTCTAAGCCCTTCATTTTACAATGAGAACACTGAAACAGAGAAATCAAGTTACTTACTTAGAGTCACATAGCTAACAACTGTCAGAGACAGAATTTAAATTCATGTTATCATAACCTCAGCATTCTATCCAGTGCTACTTCTGAACAAGCATGTTTATCTTCAAAACATATTTGTACCTATTCCTCTCCAATAAGTATCAAGTATATCAGATGCTTTACTACTTCCTATGCAAAATCTTTAAAAGTCTTACATTGTAATTTGCCTACAGAGAAGTCAATAATTAGCTGTGCACAGAATGTTAAGAGTCAGAAGGGGCCTTGGTAATTATCAGATCCAGCCTTATCATTTTACAGCTGAGGCCCATGAAAGTCTCACTCAAGGTCACACTGATCTAGAGACTGATCTAGAACCCTATCTCTTGACTTCTTATCAAATAAAATAATATTCATAACAATTGATTCATACAAAGTCTGCAACATAGTAAGAGCTATAAAATGTTTGTTCCCTTCTTTTCTCTTCCCATCTTTTAACTCCTGACATCTATACTATGGACTGACAGGACTTAACCTTTGAAATTAAAGCACATGTTATGAACATAGTGTTTTCAGTGAGCCATGTGTGTTCATATAGCACTTTGTGACTTACTACATTATTGCAGATGTTTCTCACAACAACCCTGGGAGTTAGGTACCACAAGAATGAATTTTTTTTCATTTTACAGAAGAGGAAACTGATCTTTCCAGAGTTGATTTCCCTAAGGTCATTTAGATAGCAAGGGTAGAGCTAGAATTCAAAACAGAGGTTCTGAATTCCAAGCTATTCAACAAATGAGAAGAGTACAAAGTGACATTATTTATTTTGTGTACTGAGCACTGAAATAGCCAAGGTCTTTCTAAGGGAAGAAAGAACATAATTTCCTGGTACATTTGACATTTCACTGACAACATTTCTGATAGCCTCATAACAATCGCAGAACTGATAAGCACAATCATATTGTTTGAAATAGCAACATCTGGTGGTGGCTGAACAGAATTGCATATATAAATTGACATTTCCTTTGAAACCTTTTTTATTCCCTTAAAATTGTAAATAATTTCTATTAACTACCCACTGCATATATAGAACTGGATGGAAGAGAGAGGAAAAGAGTTGGACTCCAGGGTTTTAGTGGGTATTCTTTCACTGACTGGTTGCATGACCTTGGAAAAATCTTGTAATTTCTCTGAATTTCTTTACCTAGAAAAATAGGGTGTTGGATTAGATGGGGGTGGGGTGGGGTATGAACATCTTTATTTCAATATAATTTGTTTTCTTGACAGTCATACTTATTTTTTGCTTTCAAAAATATGATTCTGAATTGCATACTTTTAATTTCTATCAGATTGCTTACTGTATTGAAGAGAGAATAGGAGGGAACAGAGGAAGAAAAATCTGAAACACAAGGTTTTGCTAAGGTGAATGTTGAAAACTATCTTTGAATATATTTGAGAAAATAAAATACCATAAAAAATTTAAAATATATATATGATTCTGACAGGAAATTCATGGGTTTCACCAGGCTGCCAAAGGGATCTATAACAGAAAAAAAAAAAAAAAAAAGAGTTAAGGGACTCTGGACTAAATGCTATCTGTGCTCACTGAAAATTCTAACAATCTATGAATTATAGATCTTTCAGTTCATAATCAAATTCATTAGTATCATAAACCAAAAGAATTGGGAAGTTTTAGCCTAGAGAAGAAAAGAGGAATGAAAGTGGGTTAAAGATATGAAGCCTATTTCCAACCATTTAAAGAGATATCATAGGTAAAACTGTTGATGGCCCTCAATTTTTACCCACCCTTAATCACTGAATGGGTGTTGTCTCAATCAAACTGAGACCTATCAAAGATCTTAGCTTAAAAGGGCCAATATCTCTCACAATATCCAGGGCCATCACTAGTGATCCTGATCTATATCTTGCCACTGAATCCAGATGGTTCCATAGGAGAAAATGAAGCTGATAATTTTGTATAGCTCTCCCTCATTTAATGGCTTGGTATAATCTCCCTGTCATCCCAGTCTTCTTCTAGAGCAAAGAGCAAACTACCACAACAACAACATTTACAAAAAGAATTAGATTTATTTTGTTTGGCTCCAAAAGACAAAAATGAATCGAAGCTGCAATAAGACAAATTTCATTTTTATGTAAGGAACAGATTCCTTAGGGCACCAGGTGTTAGGACCACAACTGAGGTATCCAGACAAGAGCTTATAAGACATCTAAATTACATCTGTATTAAAAATCAATGAAAGGTGGTGTGCAGTGGATAGAGCACTAGTCCTGGAGTCAGGAGAACCTGAATTGAAATCCAGCCTTAGACATTTGACACTGACTATGCTGTGTGACCCTGGATAAGTCACAATCCCAATAGCCTCACAAACACACACACACAAAAAAAAAAAAAAACAATGGAAGTCATCTACACTAATGACTATCAAAATAACAAAGCCTTGAGAGTGAGTGTACTTTGACTCTCAGACTACCACCCTTCTTTCCTAGTCCTACTGACCTTAGGAAAGAAGCCAATGGCTACAATTTCTGCAGAGCTGATTGAAGTTAGAATGTGCCAGCTGGCATCTAGAGGCTCTCTTGCCATCTGGTCATTAGGTGGGCTGTTGTGCTTATTCTGGCTTATCCCTCTAAAGCTCAAAACCCATGTCCCCTAACCTAATCCCTATTTGTCTGGCAAGTAGAAGCATGAATCTTTTTACTGATAATAATAACAACCAACACATCAAACTCAAAGGTAAAAAAATAACTTTATATACATATATATACATATATATAATTTTGTTTAATGTGTCAAATCATCAAAAGCTATAGAATATTTTGATCCCAATTTTATAGATAAAGATATTGAGGTCCAAAGGAATTTCATAGAATTACACATTAGAATGCACCTTAGAGATATCACTTAGCTCATCAAAAGTTTTTTCCAACTAATTAAAACTTTTACTAATTATGACTAATGAATAATTAATAAAAGAATGGTCATTTGTCTATCGCTATAAACTAAAGACCCCACCTAGAGGTATCTTCTTAAAAATATTCATTTTATTTTTAGTTATAGAATGAAACAAGCATTTTCATAATCTTGCATAATAAAAAAGATTGCACATGAAACAGCAAATCAATTTTGTACAACTTGCTATTCCTCTTAAATGTATAATAAAGTATCATATAAATTTCTTTTTTTTCTTTTCCCATGCTACAGATGGCTACAATTAAATTCACATAAGTGTTTACGTATATATGTATATGAATTTGTTTTTACACAGAGTGTAGAAAAGAGCAATGGCCCAGGTAGGACCTCCTAAAATAAAGTACTCCGAAAACAACTGCAAGGGTTTTTCATATTAAGAGATTTTGAAGCCTGAGACAGTTCTTTCCTCTCCCTAGAGAGATATTTTTAAGTATTTTAAGTAAACCGAAATAAGTGATCCAATCAAGCTTCCATAAAAAAGTATTAGATTAAATAACCAGTATTTGAAAACAATGATTAGTGCTTTGTTCTAGGTATTTGATATAAATTAATATGCATAATATTTTTATTAATAATTAAGTTTTACCCATGCAAGAGTCATATATTCAATAAAAAATTACAAAATAATACAATAGAAATGTAATTTATCTGTTATGTGCCAGGCATTGTACTAAGCATTGAGGATACAAATAAGAGAAAGAAAAATAGTGTCTGCCCTCAAGGAGTTTACATTTAATAAGGGCAGACAACACATAAAAGGAAGCTGAAAAATGAGGAAGGGGAAGAGAGTATACTTGCCTCTGACTCCTCATGAAAAGTACAATGCAGCTGGTAAGAAATAAAAAGTTGAATGGTCTGGGGAGAAGTTTTTTGTTCCCTCCAACCAGGGAAGCAAAGGCAACTGAGGACACTAATAATGTTTAAGTATTAAAGCTGTTGAAATCTACAGGGTGATGAGTTTCCTGGTGATGAGATTTACCTTTCTAGGAGGGGTGGGAAGGGAAGGGATGATGATGGTATAGTTGAAAAAAACAAAACAAAACAAAACAGTAAAGATGGTGATGTGGAATTTGTATAGTTGAATGTCTTCATCTCCATCAGCTATGCCAGTGGGAACTATCACTGTTGTACTAAAGCTGAAACATAGGAGGAAGGGAAAGAAATGTTTCCTTGAATACTGCTGATCTTTCAAATCCCAAATTACAAAGTGATAGTGAATGCCATAGTATGAAAAGTCAGATTTTCCCCTTCAGTTATCATTTAATCTCTTTTTTTTTCTTTTCCTTCAATTCCAGTTTGAATTTTCTTTTGAAAAGGAGGCTGGTGGCCAGAAAGACATTTCTACAAGAGCTCAGTACACCTAACTACAGTTTTAGGGTATTGAATTGACCAATTTATTGTACAGGTCACTTTAGTCAAAATAGAAAGTCAGGTCAAGACTAAGCTTGTTAAGTAGAACAAAGCTTCCTTACAAATTGCCTTCTTTAATCTTTTCTCTTAGCCTGTATTACAGCCTGACATTTGTAATTGGATGGAACATGACAGGTACAGAGTTTATAATTTCACACTTCTCAGACTGCAATGTCAATTCCTAAAGAAAGCCCACTGCATTCCTGAGAGTATTGAAGGCTGAGAAAATCAGGGTATTGAGGCTATTGGCACAGGGCAGAAATGAGACACAATAGAAGTCAATAATGGCAATTAGAAATTACTTTAGTCTCAATTTGTGATTCCTTTAAAGCCCAATGTCAAAAACATAGAGTTTAGTAGATACCTAAAAACAAATGGCTTTGTGGTTTGCTAATGGTGACAATGAATGCCACAATCATATTGGGGTGGGAAGAGGAAACTGTTGTGCCACAGATCCCATCTCAGTTTCCCTTAATTGTTCTGCCTCAATTTTCCTGAATTGTTCTGCCTCAGTCTCCCTGGTGGCAGCCCCCCCCCCCTTCCTGGCCATTAGGATTGAGATAATTGGGGCTGCTGAGTTATGGCTACTAGCATTCCAAGGATTCATAAAACTCCAGATGGTTTATCTCCAATGTTTGGGTATATCTTTCTGGTCTCAGACTCAGTGTCTCAGAATTTATGATCCTTCCTCCATACCCCTAACCTGTCAGAACTGAATTTATGACTCTTTCCTGGAGCTTCTACCCTCAGTACTCTACCCCTCCTTCGGCCTTTGTTTCCCTGAGCTCTGGAGCCTTATAAGAGTCCCTGGAACCTTTCACTCGAGGGCTGGATACTTTGAGACAAGAGTCCTATCCAGATGGCTGGCTAATATGGCTGCCAGTCCAAACTCTCTATTACTATCAATATACTATTAAAAATCTCTAATCTCTATACTGCCTCAGTTTCTCCAAGCATTATAAAATTTTCTCCCAAGTTATGAACAAAAGGTACTTCATGGCCATCATGGCTTTCCAAGATGAATCTAGGCTTTAAATTAATTTTTCATATTTTAAGGAAGGCTAGCCATTATTTGTTGGTGAGCCTCATATTATGGACAGAAATGTAGCTTGCAGAAAAACTTGATAGGGACTTTTCCAGCCTTATCAATTTTAATGATTTAATCAGTAGAGGAGACCAGAGAAGATTTAGAGCCATGTGGGAAATATTTAAAAGTCTTTCTTAATTACAGGAACATTACTACTCTGTAATCATCTTTTACAGGATTCCAAATCAACTCAAACTATTTTTAGAGCCATTAAAATTGTCTAATTGTAAAGCACTGCATGAATTATGTCTAGCACATTTTTAGTAATTCAAGAGGAGGTTCATTATTAGAAATATTTAGTGTTTAAGGATGGGTCAAGTACCCAATTGCTCTGGAGCTTTGTCCCTTTAGTTCTGAAAAGAAGGATCAAAAGTGAAAAGGTTTTTATAATTTTTCAAGTAAACATATTACTCCTTGAAATCATTTCTATAAGGAGAAAGTATAAAGATCAAATTGTTCCTACTGTTGAGATCCTTCTTTTCCTATTTAATGCCTTCTCTGAGTAAAGAAAGTGAAGACATTTCTGTGGATACCTAAATCCAAGTATTGTTTAGATTCATATGACTAGAAATGGTTTCAGTTTCTTCATCTGAAAATTGTCTCTTCATATCTTTTGACCATTTACCAATTGGAGAATGCTTGACTTCTTATAAATTTGAGTCAATTCTCCATATTTTTAGAGATGAGGCCTTTATCAGAGCCCTTGAATGTAAAAAAAAATTTTCTCAGTTTATTGCTTCTCTTTTAATTTTGTCTGCATTGACTTTCTTTGTGAAAAAAAAACTTTTTAACTTAATATAATGAAATTATACATATTCAATAATATACCCCAGTTCTTCTTTGGCCACAAATTCCTTTCTTCCCCACAGATCTAAGAAGTAAATTATCCTTTCTTTTTCTAATTTGCTTATAATATCACTCTTTATGTCTATATCATGAACCTATTTTGACCTTATTTTGGAATAGACTATTAAGTGTGGGTCAATGCCTAGTTTGTGATGCTAATTGCCAATTTTCTCATCAGTTTTTGTCAAATAGTGAACTCTTATCCCAAAACTGAGGTCTTTGGGTTTGTCAAACACTAGATTGCTATAGTCATTGACTATTTTATCCTGTGCACCTAACCTATTCCATTGATTGACTACTCTATTTCTTCGCAAGTACCAAATGGTTTTGATGACCACTGCTTTATAATAAAGTTTTAGGTCTGATACAGCAAGGTCACCTTTATTTGCATTTTTTTTCATTAATTTCCTTGAAATACTTGATCATTTGTTCTTCCAGATGAACTTTGTTATTATTTTTTCTAACTCTGTGAAACAATTTCTTGGGAGTTTGATTGGTATGGCACTGAATGAGTAGATTAATTTAGGTGTAATTGTCATTTTTATTGTATTAGCTTGGCCTATCCATGAGCACTTGATATTTTTCCAATTGATTAAATCTGACTTTGTGTGGAAAGTGTTTTGTAATTATGTTCATATAGTTCCTGACTTTGCCTTGGCAGGGAGATTCTCATATATTTTCTATTATCTACAGTTATTTTAAATGTAATTTCTTTTTGTATCTCTTGCTGCTGGACTTTATTGGTAATCTATAAAAAATATTGATGACTTGTGTGGATTTATTTGCATACTACACCTTTGCTAAAGTTGTGAATTATTTCCAGTAGTTTTTTAGCCAATTTTCTAGGACTCTCTAAGTATGCCATCATATATCATCTGCAAAGAGTGATAATTTGGCTTCTTAATTACCTACTTTAATTCCTTTAATCTCTTTTTCTTCTTTTATTGCCAAAGCTAACATTTCCAATACAATACTGAATAGTAATGGTGATAGTAGACAATCTTGTTTTGCATCTCATCTTATTTGGAATGGTTCTAGTTTATCCCCACTATATATGATATTTGTTAATTGTTTTAAATAAATGCTACTGATAATTTTAAGGAAAATTCCATTTATTCCTATACTCTCTAATGTTTTTAATAGGAATGGGTATTGGATTTTGTCAAATGCTTTTTCTGCATCTATTGAAATAACCTCATGCTTTTTGTTAGTTATTGTTAGTTATTGAGATAGTCAATTATGCTAGTAGTTTTCCTAATATTGAATTGGCTCTGCATTCCTGGTATAAATCTTATTTGGTCATGGTGTATTATCCTGGTGATAAATTGCTGTAATCTTTTGGCTAATTTTTTTTGCATCAATATTCATTAGGGAAATTGGTTTATAATTTTCTTTTTCTGCTTTGGCCCTACCTGGTTTAGGTATCAGCACCATATCTGTGTCATAAAAGGAATTTGGTAGGACTCCTTCTTTACCTATTTTTCCAAATAGTTTTTATAGTATTAGAAGTAATTGTTCTTTAAATGTTTGATAGAATTCACATTAAATTCATCTGGCCCTGGAGATTTTTTATTAGAGCATTGATTAATAGATTGTTCAATTTCTTTTTCTAAAATGGAACCATTTAAGTAATTTATTTTCTCTTCAATTAATCTGGGCAAACTATATTTTTGTAAGTATTCTTCCATTCCACTCAGATTATGAGATTTATTGACATATAGTTGGGCAAAATAACTTCTAATTATTGCTCTAATTTTCTCTTCATTGGTGGAAAGTTTTCCCTTTTAACTTTTGATACTAATAATTTGATTTTCTTCTTTCCTTTTTCTAATCAAATTAACTAAAGGTTTATCTATCTTGTTAGTTTTTTCATAAAACCAACTCTTAGTTCTGATTGTTAATTCAATAATTTTCTTACTTTCAATTTTATTGACCTCTCCTTTTATTTTCAGAATTTCAAATTTGGTATTTAAGTGGGGAGTTTTAATTTGTTTTCTTTTTAGCTTTTTTAGTTGCATACCCAATTCATTGATCTTCCCTTTGTCTATTTTATGCAAGTAAGCATCTAGAGATACAAATCTTCCCCTAAGAACTATTTTGACTGTATCCCATACATTTTGGTATGTCATCTCATTATTACTATTCTCTTGGATTTAATTATCAATTCTATGTATGATTTGTTGTTTCACCCACTCATTCTTTAGGACTACATTATTTAGTTTCCAACTAATTTTTGGTCTATTTTCCCCTGACCTTTTATTGCAAGTAATTTTTATTGCATCATGATCTGAAGAAAATGCATTTACTATTTCTGCCTTTCTGCATTTGATTTTGAGGGTTTTATGCTCTAATGTGTGGTCATTTTTTATAGGTTCCATGTACTACTGAGAAAAAAGTATATTCCTTTTTGTCTCCATTCAATTTTCTCCAAAGTCTATCATACCTAACTTTTCTAGAATTCTATTTACCTCCTTAACTTCTTTCTTATTGATTTTGTAGTTCCATTTATCTAGTTCTGAGAGAGCAAAAGTGAGATTTCCCTCTCGTAAAATTTTGCTGTCTAATTCTCCTCACAGCTCTCTTAACTCCTCCTCTAGGAATTTGGATGCTATACCACTTAATGCATAAATGTTTAATATTGATGTTACTTCATTATCTATGGTACCTGTTAGTAACGTGTAGTTTCCTTCTTATCGCCTTTAATTAGAACTACTTTTGCTTTTGCTTGATCTGAGATCAGAATTGCTACCCCTACTTTTTTTTTACTTCAATTAAAGCATAATAGATTCTACTCCAGCCTTTAACTTTTACTCTGAATGTATCACTCTGCTTTAAATGTGTTTCTTGTAAACAACATATTGTAGAATTCTGACTTTTAATCCAGTCTGCCATTTGCTTCCATTTTATGGGAGAGTTCATGTTATTCACATTCACAATTAAAATTACTAACTCTGCATTTCTCACTATCTTGTTTTCCTCAAATTATATATTTCTCTTTCTTTTCCCTTTTTCCTCTTCCCTAGTGTTTTGCTTCTGACTACCACCTCCCTCAAACACCCCCCCTCCTTTTATAACCCTTCTCTTTTATATCCTTCCCCTTATACTTATGTTTTTTCCTTCTATTAGCCTCTTCCTTTCCTTTCCCCCTGCCCCTCCTACTTCCCTATAGGATTAGACAAGTTTTTCTGTGAAGTTAAATATGTTTGATATTCTCTCTTTGAGACTAATCTGATGAGACTAAGATTCACACAATGCTAATCGCCCTTCCTTCTTTCCCTCCATTGTATTAGGTCTTTTTTGCCTCTTCATAAGATGGAATTTACCACATTTTGTCTCCATTTTCCTCTTCTTCCAATAGAATTCCCTTTCTTCCTTTAGTTTCTTTTTTATATCATCACAATAAAATCAAATTATGCCTGCATCCTCTATATCCATAACATAGATACAGATCTCAAGAATTAAACATATCATCTTTCCATATAGGAATGTAAGATTTAAAATTTTTTAAATAAAGTTATTTTTTCTTTTCCTTTTTACCTTTTTATGCTTCTCTTGAAATCTGTATTTGAAGTTCAAATTTTCTTCTCAACTTTGTTTTTTTTCATCAGAAATAAATGAAATTCACTTGTTTCATTAAATGTCTATCTTTTCCCCTGGAAGATAATGTTTAATTTTACTGAATAGTTGGTTTTTTTTTTGGCTGCAATTCAAGTTCCTTTGCTTTTCAGAATATCAGATTCCAGGCACTTTGTTCATTTAAAATGGAAGCTACTAAGTTCTGACTAATATTGATTGTGGCTCCTTGATATTTGAATTATTTCTTTCTGGCTGCTTGCAATATTTTCTCCTTAATCTGATAATTCTGAAATTTAGCTACAATGTTCCTTGGAGTTTTCATTTTGGGCTCTCTTTTGGAAGATGATCAGTGAATTCTTTCAATGGCTATTTTATCCTCTGGTTCTAGGACACCAGGGCAGTTTTCCTTGATGATTTCCTGAAAGATTATATCTAGGCTCTTTTTTTCATCATAGTTTTCAGCTAGCCCAATAATTCTTAGATTGGCTCTTTTGGATCTATTTTCCAGATCAGTTGTTTTTCCAATAAATTATTTTATTTTTACTTCTTTTTTTCTTCATTTTTTTTTGGGGGGGGTTGTTTGATTCTTGAAGTCTCATTGAATCATTCACTTCCATTTGTTGATCTCTAATTCTTAATGAATTATTTTCTTCAATTAACTTTTTTTTTCTCCTTTTGCATTTAAAAGGCCAATTGAACTTTTAAATGAGGTGTTTTGTTCATTGGATTTTTTTTCCATTTCACAAATTCTGTTTTTCTACAAATTGGTTTCTTTTTCAAATATATTTTTAAGGAGTTATATGCTTTTTTCATTTTGTCAAATCTATTTTGTAAGCAGTTATATGATTTTTCCAGTTCACAAAATCTATCTTAAAGGAATTTTCTTCAGATAATTTCTGTTTCCTTTTCCAAACTCTCTTGCAAAGTTCTCATTTCTTTTCCACATTTTGATTCTAACTCTCTTTTAAGAGTCTTTTTGAATTCTTCCAAGAGAGCCTTATGAGATGTGAACCATCTCATATTTCCCTTGGGGATTTCATCTGGAGATGATTTGCCTTTAGTATCCTCAGGGTTTGAGATCTGTTCTCTGTCTTCATAAAAGCTATCTATAGTCAGAGTTCTTTTTGCTTTTTTTGCTCATTTTTTTTTTTAAGATTGAAGTTTTCTCTCAGGGCAAAGGGTAAATTGTCCCAAGCTTCCTTTATAGGCGACAGTGTCTTTTCACTGGCCTAACCCTCTTCTGCTGGCTTCCTTCCTGTGCTGGGTGGGCTTGACTTAAGCCTGCATTATTCTTCAGAGACTCACTTATTTGCCTTTTGTATTTGCATTGGAAGTCACATAGCTAATCTGTTGATTCCCTGGCTTCTAATCATGGCAGAGTAGCCAATGCTTCTGTATTTTGACTAAGAGCCTCCTGATAGATTCCCTGGTGCACAAATGCCACATACCCCTAGGGCTCTGTTGCTCTGCCTGTGCTTAACTGCCTCCTCTCCATGCTTGATTGAAATAGACTTTTTCTGAAGTTCTTCCAAAATATTTTCTGCTGTAAATTGTTACCCTCCAAATATTTGTAGGTTCTGTTACTCCAAAACCAGTTCAGAGGCTTGATCTGGTATTGATCTGAGGGATGCCAGGAAGAGCTCAGATCTTTAACTGAGCTCAATTAAAAACCTGTCTACTCTCTTCCATTCTGGCTCTGGTCCAGTTAGATCTATTTAAATCCTTAGAGACAGAAAGGAGAAATGATCTAATTAGAAGGATGTGTCTTTGAGAGAGTTAATGGAGATCACTAATGTCCCTCATAGTTATGGAGCTAAATCACTGAAATATTCTTTAATAATAATAATAATAACAATAAAGACCACATTATATTGTATTTCTTTAAAAGTTTTACATATAAAACATTCAAGTTCACATGTATAATTATCAAGTTTAATGAAAGCAATTATTGTTGAGATACATTTGGGAACAAAATTATTAGTAGGTTTATCCCAACTGAAAAGGCTAAGTATAGACCAAGACTTTTGGAACATGCTGCATATTATCCATGATGTCAACTATATAAAGATGTGGATCACAATTTAGCTGTAAGTTCCTTGAAGTCTGGGATTGTCTCAATTTTGTATTTGTTATCTCCAGAACCCAAATATTATTTCTGGAAAATAGTAGATATTAATAAATGATTATTGCTTACTTGATTGGTTGACCACTGACCAGGAAATGCAATAATTAAGTCATTATAGCAAATGTGAGGGATAAAAGATGGAGAACTTGTGTTTGGTTTAAAACAAGAAAGATGCCCCCAGCATATTAAGGAGACACCTTATGGAAAATTATTTTAAAGGCATGAACAATAATTCACACAGTACCAAGAGTCATGGAGGCTTTGTGATCTCTGTTGGTAGACATAATATCCATACAATAAGATCATAAGTCCATTCACTTGGTAAGGTTCATATTTCATTACAAGATACTTCTTTATTTTATTTATTCTTCATATTCCTTTTCATCAAACTTCCTTTCTACTTTGCATATAGGAGTGGGTTCATTTTCTTTATGTTTTGTTTTCTTATACTTAGGCCTTTACCCTGATTCCTTCCCATGTTAAATTAAAAAAAAAATTCTCCATTTGCATAGTATCAACAGCATTAATGTTAATAAAATTTTTAACAACAGCAATAATAATGGAATTTATACAACACTTTAGGATTTGCAAAATGCTTTATATCTGTTATCACATTTAAGCCTCACACCAATCCTGATTCACTCCCAAAACTATTAAATTGATATTTTAAAGCTTATGTCTGATCATTTTATTTCTTTGTTCAGTAACTTTCAGGAGCTCCTTATTACCTTCATCATCAAATATAAACTATTCTGGTATTAAAAATCCTTCTCAACTCAGCCTTTCCTCTCTTTCCAGGCTTATTGTTAACTGCCTTCCTTCAAGAACATTGTATTCCAGTCAAACTGACCTTCCTGTTCGTCAAACACATCCCCACCTTCTTGTCTTTGCAATGGTTGTACTCAATACCTGGAATAGACTTTGTGCTCACTTCTCAAATCAATACACAGTCTAAGTAACACTTAATATATGAAGCCTTGACTAATCTCCCCTGCTGTTAGTGCTTCCCTGTCCCATGCTCCCTTCTCCTATCACCTTAACCAATTCAGTTTTGTACCTCCTAGTTTTAAGAGAGTTTCCAAGAATACTGAGAAATTAAAAAACTTACACAGAACCATATATCCAGTAAATATTAGATAACAACAATAATGATTAGTATTTAAATAGCAACTATTATGTGCACTGCAATAAGCATTTTACATATGTAATTTTATTTGATTCACACATTAACTCTGGGAGGTAAGTAATATTATAGTGTCCACTTCACATTTGAAGAAACTTAGGCTAACAGATAAATCGATTTGCTCGGTCACCCCCCTAGTAAGTGTCTGAGGTCTTATTTGAATTCAGGTTTTTTTGACTCTAGGCCCAGGAATCTATTGTTAAATTTTGGTCTTCCTGTTTCCAAAGTCAACTTTTTATATTCTTTGCTATGTTACTATACAATAAACATGTAGAAAAGTAATTATTTACTTCTTTTTCTCTATCTCTATGCATGCATATAAACATATAAATATATATATGCCTAATAAATATATTCATACACATATATATACATGAATATGTTAAGTTTCTACTCCTAGCATTTGAGAAGATATGAATGAATTTTGTGCCAAGCAGAATTTTAGAAGTCATTTAATTTAGCCCTCTTATTTTGAATGAAGAAACTAGTAGATATGAAGGGAAGACAAATGGAAATGTTGAATAGTGTAAGAGTCTTGTTATACCTCAGTTTTCCCTGCCTCAGTTTCCCTGAATTGTTCTGCCTCAGTCTCCCTGGTGGCAAACTCCCCCCCCCTTCCTGGACATTAGAACTGAGATAATTAGGGCTGCAGAGCTCTGGCCACTGGCATTCCAAAGAGTCATAAAACTCCAGATGGTTTATTTCAAATATCTAGACTACCCCCCATCTTCTGCCTCAGACATCCTGTCTCCTAACTTCTTTCCAATTTATCAGAATTTATGATTCTTCCTTATTCCCAACTTGTCAGAATTGAATTTAGGGTCTTTTCTTGGAACTTCCAGCCACTCAGTGCTCTGCCCCACTCCTGCCTTTGTCTCCCTGATTGCTGGATCCCTATAAGAGTCTCTGGAATCTCTTGCTCAGAGTTGGATGCTTTGAGACAAGAGTCCTATCTACCAGTTGTGGGTGGGACATGGATCCTGTTTGGCCGTGGATTCTGTTTGGCTGGCAATCCAGACTCTCTAATCTCTATCTTGCCTCAGTTTCTCTGGCATTACAGTATCTTTTTAAGAGTTTTATTTTAAGACAGGGTCTATATGAATAGGAGTTTATGAACTTTGATTTACAAAACGAGTTCAAAATATTTCAAGATAATTTATTTACTTTGTCATTCTATATACTTTATCTTAAGCTTTCTGAGAAAGGGTCTATAGGTTTCATCAGATTGCCAGAGGGGTTCATGATGCAAAAAAGTTATGAACCTCTAAAGAAAAATGAAAAAAAATTATTAATATAGTCAAATTACCAATTAGGTACTTTTTGTTCTTCAGTCATTTCAGTTTCCAATTCTTTCATGATCCCATTTGGAGTTATCTTGGCAAAAATACTGAAGAGTTTTGCAATTTCTTTCTCCAGTTCATTTTACAGATGAGGAAAGTAAAGGCAAACAAGGCTAAAATAACCTGTCTCAGGCTACACAACTAGTAAGGCCAGATTTGAATTCAAAAAAGCAATTTTCCTGAGTTTATGTCTGACATTCTATTCACTGAATTACCTAAACTGCTTCAATTTGCATTTCTTAAGAACCAATTATGTGCCAGGCACTGTGCTAACTAACAGAGATTTAAAGAAAGGAAAATACTACAATTTTTTTCTTTCAACAGAATTTAAGATTGCATGTATCTTTCGCTTATAAACCATGTGTACTGACAAATCAAATTTCAATGAAAGAACAAAATCTAAATATAGCCTACTTCAGACATTCTTGAAAATCATGTAATAACAACTAATAAAAATAGATTTAGTTTGAATATTATGTAATTGGAAATTTATCATCACCTGGTTAATATTATATTTAGTGGCTAGCCTAATGCCTGCCCTCAAGTAGTTTATGACCACAGAGAGACAAAGAGAGCATTCCTAACTCCTTCCTCCTTCCCCCAAAGCAGACATTTTAAGGCATAGAGCTAATTATTATGTTATGTTGTAAGAAGTTATTGAAACTTGTAGTAGTTAGAAAACTTATCCTTCCTTATATAAAGTGATTATTAAATGCAATAATAATTTACTGCTGGATCTAGACACAGTGAAATGTTACTGAACATGAAGTTCATATCACCACAAGGGTAAGTTACCCAGAAACCTTGGCATAATGTTCCCAGAATGTTAATATCCTTGATTTCTCCTTTTCATCGTTCCAGAGAACTATTTCTTTTCAATTTTTCCACTAAAAATGATTAGTGAACTTTGCTCAAAAACAATAGGAGGATTACTACTAATATTATAATCAAATTTAGAGGTGGAAGTGACATTTTTGGGTGAAAATAGATAGCTTTCATTAAGGGAGGATTCTAGTAAAATGGAATTCCTAGTTATATCATGAGAGGATCACCTTCCATATTAAAAAGAAAAAAAAAAGTTCTCCATTAAATAACCATCTAGTGATTCTATTGTATATCTGTTGTAGAAACATTTCAAATTCCCCATATCTTTGTATTTTTTTTAATGAAAGGTGTCTTTTACATCACTTGGACTCAGTTTACCATTGGTTTAATTTTGGTGAAGGAGTCTTTATAGGTGAATGTATTCTGTATAGTTCTAATAGCCTTTATATCCTTACTTCAATGTTCAAACAAGTAGCACCATCTGGTGGCTAACTCAAGTTCTTGCACCCTAGTTCCTGTTTTTGTGGTTGCAGATTACAAATTCACTAACAAAAGATTTAGGATTTGGCTGACATTTATCCAGTTATTTTTAGTGTTCATTTTTATCAAATTTCCCTCTTTTATTTTCTAACCCTAGAAACATACCATGATTTACCTAAGCATCATTTTTGATCTGTTGTTAGTTAGGATCCTTGTCCCATATCCTCCCTGATTGTTTAATTTCCCAAATGTTAATTTTAATACACAAGAAAGAAAATTCAATACACTCTAATTTTAATTAGCAATTCAGCTTATCCAATAAAATTACTTTTAATGTTGCTTTTTGATAGCTTTTATCCCTTCTCCTGCCATCAACAAAGTGGAACATTAAGGACAAATGGGGCTATTAAATATTAATAATTAATAATAGAGGATAGGATCTCAAAGGCATATGAAGCAAAATATTTAATGACAACACAATAGTTGTTTTGTTTTGTTTTTCACTTAACAGAATCAATTATGCATTTTGAAACTATAGAACTTGGTGTTTTATGCAAGATGTCATACTGCTGCCCTCTTGTGGTTTAAAGCTCTTTTCTCCTGTATACTAAATATTGTGCTATAAACTTCTTGGATACATTTACAAATTCTTGATCTCACTAACATGATTGTTCTTTTGAGTCATACAGGTCACAATCCCTTCAGGCAAGCTCAATCTATGCGACCGTTAGCCAGGTGCTCCCATAAATCTCCATGGCATTCCACCCAATATTAATCAATACATCAATCAAAAAACATTTATTGGGCACTAAGTAACAGGCACTATTCTAAGCTCTAGTCATACAAAGAAAGATACAAACACTTTCTGACCTCAAGGATCTTACCTTCTAAAGGGAGAGAAAATATATATGTGTATAACTAGGTATCTACAACATTCATTCAGAGTGAGTGGTGGAAAATTATCTTATGAGGTAAGACTTTAGACAGTTGAAATGGAGAAAGGCATACTGCTGAAAGGGGATATTTGAGTTGTATTAATATACTGAGGTATATGTTCCAGATTTCTTAACATTGTATAAATACTATCATCACTCACCATCATTACCACCACACTAATAAAAAATTTGATTAATAATAATAAAAATCCTCAAACTTCATCATACATGACACTATAGGAACATGAAAAGTAGATGAAGACCAATGGGAATTAGTATGCTTTACAGTTGTAAAGGCCAGAAATCCTAAAATATTGGCAAATTTGTTCCTGGTAATACAATTGGGCAAATGTAGAATATAAGTGCAACAAGACAAATAAATAAATGGGAATGCATAAAGCTGTGATTGGTCCTATCTGAAACTGTCTTGATACGTTTGATCCAGAGGACAGAAGAGTGATTAACCCTGCCTCATGTTCTGGTACTGAAAGAAGGAAAGATGTCTGAGAACAAATCAGAAATCAAAATATTCTACATGTTTTGCTTTTTTGCATATGGCAGTGACTACTAAAGAAGACAAACCTTGAGTGTACAAAATAGACTGAATACATAAACACTTTCACCATCTGCCAATACACTCTCATAACAAAATGAGAAACACATTTATAAGCAAGAGTTTCATACTGCTTTTTATCAATTGCAATCTCAGTTACAAATCACTGAGCAACATATTACTACTGATGGAGAAAATTATTTTTAAAAAAGAAGAAAAGAAAAGAAACCAAAGGGGAAAGAAAAAGAAGTCCTTTCATCCCCTAAGACTGGATAAGGCAGTACTAAACTCTTAAAAGGGAAAAGTTAAAGAATCTCGGATTATTTAAAATCTTCACTTAATGAAGATTCAGAAATTGTACCAAGTCATAAAATTAATGACAAAACAGCTTCAATGTTCCAAATAAAATTGGAAAGGAAATTGAAAAGTATTTTGAAAAGCCTTTTTTTTGAGTTTGAGAATATAACCAATTATAGCAAAACAAAGCATAACACTTCTGGAGATAGGAGTCCCCGAAGGGAGACTGATTACTTTTCCCTTCTGTATTCCAGAGGTAATGCTTAGAGGCTATGATTTTTAAAACTGTTGCTCCTGAGCCCCCACCAATGTGTTCCCCATTAACAATAAAGCAGTTGACTCCATTAGCTTTAAGGGATAACTCAGTCAGTAAGTATTTAAGTGCCCCCAGGATAAGTCCTGGGAATGCAAAGAAAGACAAAAGATAATACCAGTTCTCAATAAAGTCACAATCTAATAGGAGAGAAAGCATGAAATCAAATATGTACAAATGGGACAGAAACAACAGAAAGCGGGCAATTGAGTTAATAGAATTGGAAAAAATTGGAAAGATACAACAAGGATTATTACAACACATTTCCCCCTCTCAGCAAAACTGGGACAGACACTCTCACATTTTATACAGAGTTCGTAGGAAGAGTGAGCAATAACTTATAGTACAGTGGTAGTGATGAAAGTATGTGTTATGGAGGCCTGGGCTGGATTTGGAATCCTAGTGTCTCACCTGTCTCATGCTTTGGAAAAAGAGATTGTGTCTTTTTATTAAATGTCTTTTAAAATTGATGCTTTCTCTGTATAACTGCGCATTTCTCCTTAAACAACTCTTCTATTTCTTCCTCATAAAAAAGTTTCTCTCTCTCTCTTTCTCTGTCCCTCTCCTTCTCTGTCTGTCTTTGTTGTAGAGAACTCTTTGTGAAGAAACACCTCCTTTGATACTTTGGGTCACTAAGAGGATAGTGATTTATTCAGTGTCACTCAAACAGTAAATTTCAAAGGCAGATCTTGGAACTAGTTCTTCCTGATTATAAAACTGACTTTTTATCCAAATCCATTAATTTACCTCTTTGTGTTAATATAATTTAATTCTTGCTTCTAATCCTTTTTATACTTATGGATAAAATTCTGGACCTGTAGTCTAGAATACCCAAGTTTGAATCTATCTTATTAGGTACATGATCCTAGACACATCACTTAACCTTGTTTCTTCCTTAGTTTTCTCATCTACAAAATAAGGATATCAATAGTGTCTATGTTCCAGGGTTGTTTTGAGGATAAATTGTGTTCATATTTGTAAAGCACTTAGCAAATTATATAAATGAAGGCTAGAGGCAGCAGGTGGTGCTCTGGAGTCAGAAGGACTGGACTTAGATACAGAATCAGACACTCATTGCGTGGCTCTGTGCAAGTCATTTAATCCTGATTGCATCTAAAAATAAATAAATGAATAAATGAAGGCCAGCTATTATTAAACTAAACTCAGTTCTTCCACATAGTTTCAGCTATCAGATCCTACTTACTTTTTCCTCAAACTCCAAAATTTCCTCTCCTCAAAACTAGGAAGTATAGGAGTATGACTGGCTTATGTATATATTTTTTTCTATCACAGATTATAAAATAGAGGTTTCACTTCCTCCTAAGACTTCCATCATTTCTATTTATGCAACCAGTGATTTCATAGTATTCAAAATCAGTATCAAATTCAGTCTTTTTGACTAATTTTGCTCTTTTTTGGAGGACAAAATAGTCTTCAAAGAAATTAAAAAATTTAGGAAAAATAGCATATCCAAAGTCACACAATTAGCTCGTTACAAAGTTAGTATTTAACAACTCTAACCACAAATCCAGTATTCTCAACTGAATCCCCTATAAATTTTGATGAAAATATGCACAGAGTCCATAATTCTAAGCTTGAACTGAATATGTAAATGTACATAAAATGGTGCTCTAAGTTTAAGGTTTACAAATTAAACACATAAGCAGCAGTTCAGTGGATAGATCACTGCACCAAGAGTCATCTTTGTGAGTTCAAATCCAAGCTCAGACACTTACTAGCTATGACCTGGACATGTCACTTGACCCTGTTTGCCTCAGTTTTCTCATCTGTAAAATGAGCTGGAAAAAGAAATGGGAAACCACTCTAGGATCTTTGCAAAACAAAACAAATAAATCCAATTGAGGTCACAGAGAGTTATACACAATTACAACAACTGAGCAATAACAGCAAAAATACGAACAGTATGAAAAAAGTGTTGTAGCTATCTTGTTAGGGAGTACATTTCCTAGAAGGCCTCATCTATAAGAGACAATAAGACTGGGCCTTAATTCTAATTAATATCTTAATTCTAATTAATACATATGAGTATTCAGACTGGAGTATGGGGAGAGAAGAGGAAGGAAATACATTTTTTTAAAAGCACCAACTATGTGCCAGTCACTGTGTTAAATACTTTAAAATAATAACCCATTTGATCAAATTAGATTTTAAAGATGTCTAAAAATAATTTTTCTGCACTCCACTCCACTCTACTTCCCTGGATATTGCTGCATGAAGCAAGGTAAAGATTAAAACTAAGAGCACAGCCTAAGCCTCCCTAGCTTAAAATTTATATATATACCTGTTGTGGATACACACTATAGACTTTTTTTTTAAGGCCCTGATGTGACAAGAAGCTTTTTGGCTACTTCTCCAAGGATTGTGATAGGGTTCTCTCATTTTCACATTGATATCATGTAATCTAAGTATTCCAAGCTTTATCCTCTTGGACACAGTTTTCCTCTTACAGGATGCTCAGAAACTTACCATTCAGAAATAGAATTAGAATTCTTTAGCTTTGTTTTGCTTCTATTTTTCTGTCAAGAATTATGATCATTTGATCAAAAAGGATAAATCAAAAGATATTAATAGAAAGCTAAAAACAAAGATAAGTAAGATATTACTTGCTTCCCTTCACCAAGTTCAAGTAATTGGGCCCAGATGATTTACATTCCTGTTGGAAGCCAATACTATAATGCTATTTGTGATCCTTGAAATATGATAGACAACAAAAAATGCTTCAGGTGGCCAGAGGAAGGTAAATACCCCAGTTTTCAGCACAGAAAAATGATGACTAATGAACCAAAGGGTAATCCAGAAAAAAACTCTAGAGCTTATCATTAAAAATGTTTGGGGTTGATATATAAAAGGAAGAAGTGGTAATAAAGAGACAGAATGTCTTTATCAAGAAGAAGTTATGTGAAGTTAAATCTCCATTCCTTTTTTTTTTTTTTTTTGGTAATGCTACTAGTCTAGTATATCAAGGGTATATTAGAAATAAAGTAGACTATAATTTAAACAATACTTATGGCAAAGCTTCTCTTTTTTTTTTCTTGAAGGGACAAAAAAGTGAACAGATGTGAGAGATAATAGGATAGGAAGCTTCAGATTTAAAAAAAAGCATTTATTAAGCACTTAAATATGTGTCAGACACTGTTCAGTGCTGAGGATATACATATAAGCCAGAGAAAGAGGAAAGAGAGAGAGAGAAGGAGAGAGGGAGAGAAAGAGAGAGAGAGAGTCCCTACCCTCAAATAAATTTTATTTTTATATAATATTATAATATATAATTATATATAATTTTAAATAATATATTATATATCAGTTAAATATGTAATATATAATTAAAATGATGAATATATAATTTTAAATAATATTTTATAAAATTACATGAAAAGACTATTTTTAATATTTTTTAAACAAAATTTTAAGTTCCAAATTTTTCTTACTTCCTCCCTTTCTTTCTCTCTTCCTAAAACAATAAGCAATTTGATATAGGTTATATATGTTTAGTCATGTAAAGTATATAAGGAATTTATATTCTAAATTGGGGGGACAATATAGAGAGGAGAATTAAAAATCAAGGGATTAAGTGCAAATCAGAGGCACAGTAATAAAGTCTAGAGAGTCAAAAACAGAGCTGGGTGAAGAATAGAAAATAGCTAGCCTGGGCCCTTCCTCAGAATGGGTTCTGGCAGGAAGCCACCAATATGAAAAAGTGGTGTTTGGAGTGTGGGATATTATAGGATGAAAAGGCCACAGGAATGAGGGAACTTTCAGATTTAGAATTGGTTGAAGTCATGACCCAATGAAGAGTTATTAACAGACCAATGTTATCTTGGAAAGAGGGTCTCAGTGACTTGTCCTTGCCCTTATATATTTTTATCAGTTCCTTGGATAAAGATGTGATATGCTTATGAGATATGCAGATCACACAGAGCAGATGAGTACGTGTTAAATAATAGAATCAGATTCTAAAATCCCTTGCTAGTCTATAATGAGTTAAAAATCATAACAGCACATTTTATGGGGTTAAATGTCTTTCACTTGGGTTTAAGGAATTAACTATTTATATAAATATAAGGAGGAATGGTTAAAATATAGATGTGGTGCCCCCCAAAAATATTGAAGGGTTTTAGTAGACTGTGCACTCAATGTGACTCAACAAAAAGATGTGACAGACAAAAAAACATAAATGCTATTTTAGGTTTCATTAAAAAAGACCTAATGTATAGAACCAATATAGTGATACCCAGGTCAAGACTACACCTCAATGTTGTATTCAATTCTGGATGTCATGCTTCAGAAAGAGCTTTGACAAGTTGGAAAGTGGTCAGAGGATAATCATGGGAATACTGGTGGCTATTCCCTACAAGAATTCTTCCCTTTATAAAAACAATTATTTACTTTAAATCAAATACAAAAAAGGGGAAAAAAAACAAAATAGAAAAAGGAAGACAGAAAAGGAAAATTAAAAAAACAAAAAGAAAACATTGTCATGTGTCCAGCAGAACATCAGGAAGGATTCAAAATATGTAACAATAAATTTCTATTTCAAAAAAATATATAATAATAAAAGAAATTTTATTCATAACTGTCTATCTTTGCTTCCTTGTAAATTGTTATGTTCTCTTTTAATTTTTACTTTATTTTTTTCCCCTTTCATCTTCCCCACCTCCCTCAAGCAGGCTACAGTTAAGTTTGGGTATATTTATATACATATATATACATTCATACATATATATTTATATATTTTTCTCACCCACACACACACGTACACATATCTATATCTATATATACATGCACACACCTACATGCATACATACACATACACACATGTACATACACATTTATAAATATATAGATATAGATCTAAAGCAATATTAATATGGCTGACATATATTGAAGATTTCTCTTTATTTAATCTTTGTTTAACTTTGAGATAAATGATTACTAGCCCTACTTTTTGTTTCTAATAAATTCTATTCTTGATCCTTGTTATATAGTGTGTATATATATATTTATACATACATACAGATATACAGATATGTGTATATGTGTGTATATATACATATATGTGTATGTATGTGCATATCTATATATATAATCAGTTGTTTCCTATCCCTGCTAAGTCTTCAGCTTTAATTCTACTCCTTTTTATTACTTTACCTCCTCCTACCCATGGATTCCTCTCTTATCTTCTGTCCCCACCCTTTCCCTGCTTGATCCCTTTCCCATTAAACACCTTGTCTCACTATCATATATCTATATCCTTCTGTACCCCACCTTATCTTATTCCTCTTCCCTAATTTCTTTATAGATTTTGGAGGGTGCTATCCCCTTCAGGGCATATTTTTATTTTGTTTCCTATTTAATCCCTTCCTGAGGTGAGTAGGTTTTTAAAACTGCCAGCTTTCCTCCATCCAGTCATGCCTCTGTGTCAGTTCTTCCTCTATACCTCATTCATATAGCATAAAAACTATTTTAGCTTTTCCTAGAAGTTTTGCTTTTTAGAGTCAGATCATACTCAGCTCTGCCCCAATCTTTCTTTAAACTATCCAATTAACTACCCAATCTTAAGCATATGGTTTACATTTCCATAAAAAAGCTAACAATTTGTCCTTGTGGAGTTCCTTGAGATTAATCTTTGATGTTTCTTCTGACATGTTAAATTTTCTATTGAGTTCAGGTTTGGTAGACACAAAGTCCTAAAAATTTGTGAGTGCCTTGAATATCCATTTTTTTTGTTGTTGTTCATTGTTTTTTCTTTCTTTTTTTGTTCATTCAATATTATAATTAGTTTTTCTGGATATGATATTTTTGGCTATAGGACTAGTTCTTTAGATTGCTGTTATATATCAGTCTAAGGCCTTTAGTCTTTTATTGTAGTTGCTGATAAATCCTCTACAATTCTGATTGTGTATTTGAAATGCTTTTTGTTATTGTTTGTTTGTTTGTTTCTTGCAGTATTTCTTTTTTTTCCTTGTAGTGTTTTCTCTTTGATTTGAAGGTTTCAAAATTCCTATATGTTTTCCTTGTAGGATCTCTTTGAGGTGGTGATTGGTGAATTTTTTCCGCATTTTTGCTTTCATCTTGTGTTCAATCATTCTAAGACAATTTTTCTTTAATTTTTTTCTTGAAGTGTCATGTCAATACCTTTCAGGTAGTCCAATTATTCTTATATTTTCTCTTCTTGATCTGTTTCCTAGATCTGTTCTTTTTCTTATGTTTCAAATTCTGTTCTATTTTTCATTCTTTATATTTTGTTTTATTATTTCTTGATCTCTTAGAGCTTCACTGGCTTCTCCTTGTTCAATTCTAATTTTAAAAGATTTAATTTTTTCTTTAAGATTCTGGATCTCCTGTTCTAGTTGATTGACTTTTCTTTCATGATCTTATTTTTCTTGGATGGTATATTATATATATATGTGTGTGTGTGTGTGTATATATATACATGCATATATATATATGATATGACATACACATTATATCATAATATATAATATATGCATATTATATACATAATATAAAGTATGTTATATATTATATATACAACATATATTATACATAAACACACATAAATATATACACATATATATTTAGTTTTTCCTCAATCTCTCTCATTTTAAAGTCTTCTTTGAGTTCTCTTTTTAGGCAGATACCATTTAATACTACCTCCTTCTGGTAGTATTTGAGGTAGAAGGTTTTCTTTTTCTTTTTTTTTTTATTTCTATGTCCTCTTAAAAACAACTCCAGTCTTCCTTACTATTCCCATAGTAAATTTCTATGGTGGATTCTTTCTTCTTTGCTTTTTCATTTTTTTCAATGAGAATTATTAGTGTAAACTCCTCTAATACTGGGTTGGGGGTGATGATGCCTCTAGCTTCACTTCAGCTCTCCCCCCAGACCTGGCACCTCATCCAAAATCTCCACCTTCCTTCAAGTGCCTACAGTCAGCAAGGTCCCTGCTCCACTTCCTCCCCACTTACCCCATGTACTATTTCCTTCTTTCCCAGAGCCTTGTCTCTGCAACACAGCTGGGCCTGACATTCCTAAGCAGTAGTAGATGTTCCCTCAAACTTCCTGGAATCAGACCCAGGGTCTGGGTCTGGGAGGTGAAAGTTCCTGTAGTTTGGTCTGAGACTACCTTTGAACTCAGCTAGCCCCAGGGCTCCTGATTTGTGCTTTCTTTGGAGCTAGCCTAAAGGTGATTACAATTTATACTAGTTATACCCTGGTCCTGGGGTTTTTCTTTGGGTCTTCTTGGGCTTTCCCTGGAGGGCTCCTGTTCTTTCCCAAGTCTTATTTGTTTTTCACTGATATCTGTTCTCCCTAGGGCACAATTTTGTTTTGTTTGTGGGGGAAATCTGGAGAGCTTGGAATTTTCTGACCTATTCTGCCATCTTCCCAGAATTCTCCCCCTCCATGATTTCCAAAAAGTATATGGGGATTTTTGCCTTGGAGAAAAGAAGAGTCGGTAGGGACATAATAGCTGTTTTCAAATATTTTAAGATCATGCATTTGTCTGCTTGGCTCCAGAGAGTAGAATTAGGAGAAATGGGTAGAAGTTTCAGAGAGACGAATTTTTCCTTCCAATCAGGAAAAAGTCCCCAACAATTAAAGCTACCTCAAGAAAGTGCTGTCTTAAGAGATAGAGATTCACTCTTATGGAAGATCTTCTTTATTCCTTCTTTATAGTCAGAAGATCAATGACATCATGTTGTTGGAATGAAGGCACTGTGTATTCCAGTATGACTGATCAGTCCGCTATCAACTTGGAAGACTCTATCACAAGTTGGACAAAAATAGTCATTTCAACATTTAGGATGGAGATGTCTCTAGAACTGTGTATCTCATATTTCCTTTGTGCTACTGCAATTCTGCTTTGCTCAAAGGTCTTTAACCAGAGGTTAAATGATTAATCATTTATGTATTTTTGAAGGGATTCTTACACATAATGGAAAACAATCTCTGAGTTCTCTTTTTTTTTTCTTTTTGCTTTTTGCTGAGGCAATTGGGGTTACGTGACTTGCCCAGGGTCACACAGCTAGGGAATGTTAAGAGTCTGAGGCCAGATTTGAACTCAGGTCCTCCTGACTTCAGGGCTGGTGCTCTATCCACTGCACCACCTAGTTGCCCCTCTGAGTTCTCTTTCAAATATAAATTTTTCTTTACCGCTCAGTTATTTCATCTGTAAAATGTGAATAATACCACCAATATTATCTTTGTTAGAGAAATGTTGTAAATATCTAATGAAATGTTGAGTGTAAAATTACTTAGAATGTTAAATACAAAGTATTCCAAAAAGCCTAATGCAATTTTAATCTATAAAGCATATATGTTATATCTTGTAAAGCTATAAAATTACATTTTAGGTTCTAAAGCCTAATACTGCACTAAGACTTTTCATGTTTGCTATCATCACCATCATCATCCATCATTATCACTTTTTCAGTAAATCTTTCTTGACTTCACTATTTTTCTTTCTTTGAAATAAAAAAGGAGGGAGAAAAATTATAACCCTGTATATATTTCCCTATCTTCAGAATCAGGATATAGATAGGAATTGTGATTTCATCTATTTGGGAAACACCCAGATAAGAAAACTTCTTCCAATTCAAAATGGCATCCTCTCTGCAATTGACAATTTTAGAAAATTGCCAAGAGCACTGAGAGATTAAATGACTTGTTCAGACTCATAGAGACAGCATGTGTCAGAGATAGGATGTAAATCCAGGTCTTCCTAACCCACATGCCAGTTCTCACTCCACTCTATTATATTTGCTTCTCTTTGTCTTCAGTAAAAATTACTTTAAAAAGTCTACTCTCCCTCAGTCAAAAGATTTTTGAATGAATTCAATTCATAAAGTCTTTTGCTTAATGATGCTGTGTCTTGTTGTACCATTTAGTCGGGTTCAGTTCAGGTGTATAGGTAGAAAACAATGTCATAGACAAGATATGGATATTTTGAATCTGAAATTATACTTCTGAGATAGTAAAATAATCTCTAGAGTTATCAGGTCCTAAGATTCTTGATTTAGGGTCAAAAGGGATTTGAATTATAGTCCCTTTCTCATTTTAGAGAGGAAAAATGAAATCCAGAAGTTCAGTGATGAGATTTGAAACCAAGTACTTTCCTTTTAATCCCATGCTCTTTCCCTTTTACTGTGTTATCTAGTGATTTATTATGCACAAATATAGAAATTCCTCTGCTTTTTTAGGGTTGCTTAACTCAGTGACATTTCAACTATTTCAACTCTCCTTTTCATTTGCCTGGAACAAACCCAGCACTCTAGTGGTATTCTTCTATATCATCTAAGAGTATTTTGGTTATATGCTTGAAATCTATACCTTTGACCAAGGCAAAATAATTTTTAGAACCTATAATCTTTCCTGTAGAGTATAGATGGATCTATGAGGAACCCACTGACTTGAAGATATATATATATATATATATATAACAATACACAAAAGGAAAAGCCTCTCCTTAGGGCTGATAACATCTTTGCAGATTTTTCCAGAAATCTAGCACTCACAGTAATTCAATTGAACACAGGGACTCATTTTCCATGAATAGTACTCACTAATCTAGCTTTCACTTAATTCAAGATAACCTTGATCTCACCCCTAATTTTAGTTGCTTCTGACACTACAGTCCCTCATACTAGGAATCAATTCCTCCATCTGACACATTTAGCCATGGGGGGAAAAAACCATGAAATCTGTCAGTGGAAATACAGAGCAATCAAAGCCATTTTTGAAGAATCTTCAGTCCCTATGCATTTGTTAAGAATTAAAATGTGCCAGGAATTGTGTCAAGTGTTGGGGGTACAAAGAAAGGCAAAAACATAATGTTGGCCCTCATAGAATTATAGGCTCAGAGTGGGAATGAAATGCAAAAGCTTCTTGGTCAATCCAACCAAGACTTCTCTCTGTTAATATAACCAACAAGCAGACATTCAACTTCTCAGTATAGACCTCCAGAAAAGGAAAATCCCTTATTTACTGAATTAAACTATTCTCTTTTTGAAGAGCTAATTCTTAGGAAGGTTTTCCTGGCATCAAGCTTAAAATTCCTCTTTGAAACTCAAACTCACTGTTTATAGTTTTACCATCATACTGTCCTCACTCACCCACAAGAATAAGTCAACTTCTTCTTTCAAGTTACAGCCTTTCAAATAGTTGAAGATGGTTTTCCTTTGAAGATGGCAACAAAGGAAAGCTACGGATTTTGAATCAGAGAATCTGTAAATTCTCTGCTAAAAATCACCTGAGTGATTTTATCATTTAAAAATATTTTATATTTTAATATCATTTTAACAAATCTAGATAGTTTATTCAAATGAGAGGGATGGGACTTCATAAACTCTACAGCAGATTTACTAACCTTTCTTTGTGTTAAAGAAGCCTTTGGCAGTCTAGTGAAGCCCAAGGACCCCTTTTTAGAATAATGTTGAGGCTTTTTTATAATACATAAAATATATGATTACAAAGGAAATCAATTATATTGAAACAAAGTTATCAAAAAAAAATTAAACCACAGTCACAACACTAGTTCATTTTTTGATCTAAATAATGAATGTTTTCTTTTCTTTTTCTTTTCTTCTCCAAGTTAAATGTTCTTATTTCCTTCAACTGATTCAAAGAGGGCATGATCCTGAGTCCCTCATCATCCTGACTTCCCTGCTATGGACACTTTTCCATTTATTAGTGACCATCCTAAAATATGACATTTGGTATTGAACATAATACCTCAGAACATAGTATTTCTACCCATGTCATCATGGATCATTGAAATTTGATACATTTAACTGCTGAAGTCTGATAGTTAATAATTTTGGCATCAAGTAGAATACAACTTTATGGAGATAGGGATTGGATTTGAGATTTCATCAATACAGAGAACTCCTGAGTAAGAAAATTCCATTATCCAGGTAAGGTTGGTACCAACTTTGTAAATTATAGTCTTAGAGCATTCACAAAATTAACCTCTAATTCTTTGGAAGACTGATGAAGTCATTCTCAGAAAGTTTTTGGATTCAAATAAAACACATAGGATTATAAGGGAAACCAATTACACTTAAACATAGTTATAAAAATATTTGAAAAGGAAAAAAAAACCAAGTTTGCAGACCTCAATTAAGAACCTCTGAAATTTGGAGAGTTTTCTAGAGCAGTAGGAAGTTGAGACTTAGCAAGATTTACATAGGATGTATGCTTCAGAAATAGAGCTTGAACCCAGATCTTCTTTGTATCTACCACACATAATAACTTTAGTTTTGCAAAGTTGAATTCCTTGTGGGAAGAGAAACTATCACCTTATTTCCCCACATCAATCCCTCTCCACATAGAAGGGAACAAAGTCTATAATAGACCTGATACATTTTATTTTTCTTACTGACTCAGCCACAAAATTGAGATTTGTTACATGACCTATTTTTTGAGAAATATCTAGGAGAGCAGTGGAAGTATACTGATGCAAGTGGCATTGAACTCCCCTAGAAGGTGCTCTTACTTTAAGAAAGGCTATATGTTCCCCTCTCATCTCTCCATGTTTCTCTCCCTTCTCTGCAAACCACTGTAGTGTTTATATATACGCCAGCCATGTAGCAAGGAACTTGAGCCCAAGGCACTAAGCACAAATGTGCCAGACCATCTGTTGTTAATTCTCAGTCCAACAGGATATGCTGGACCCAAGTATTTGTGACATCCATGCTTGAACTAAATACTCATAACAGTGACCATGGAAGACATGGCAGCTATTGTCAGCTCCACAGCGGAGTAGGGCAAGCTTATTGGAATTCATTACAGATTTTTCCCCATCACATGGTCACAGTGTATCCTGGACATTTAAGGTCTTCTACTAGGAATAAGAGCAGCTAGGTACACTCAGAAAGCTGCATCATCCAGAGTTTAAATCTGCCCTCAGAAACTTATTAGCTGTATTACCCTGGGAAAGTCACTTAATTCTGTTTGCCTTATTTTCTTCATCTGTAAAATGAGCTAGAGAAGGAAATGGCAAGCAGCTCCGGTATTTTTGCCAACAAAACCTCAAATAAAGTTATTAAGTAAGTCAGACACAACTGAAAAGCAAGTGAACTGAACATTTGACTCCAACTCACCCTTTCAGCCTCAATTCACATTACTCCCCTTCACACAACCTACATTCCAGTCATACTTGGATGCGAACTTATTCCCAAGCTTTGCAGTTCATATTCTGTTTTTATGTATGCATATTGGCTCTCCCCATACCTAGAATGCATTTTCCTTTCATAGCCAATTCTTAAGAATAATACTCTCTCGTTGGCTCTCTTTAACAATGAGATGATAAATTTTAAAAAAAAGAATAATAGTCCCTGATTTAGGTATCATATTTTCCTAGAAGGTTTTTCTGTTGCTGTGTTGGAATTTAAAATTTTATTTTTCTTGGAGAATTTCACCTGAATATTATATTGCCAATGACATTATTCAATTTTGTTTTATTTTCATGTTTGAATTATCTTTCCCTCACCTCTCCTCTTTCACTCATTGAGAAAGCAGGAAAAACAAAATCCATCGTAAATATATATACAGTCAAGGAAAATTTATTCCCATGTTAATTACGTTTAAAAATTTCTTTAGGGTCAGCTAGATAGAGCAGTGGATAAAGCACTGGCCCTGAAGTCAGGAGGACCTGAATTCACATCAAGCCTCAGATACTTAATACTGCTTAGCTAAGTGACTCTGGGCAAGTCACTTAACGATTGCCTCAGCAAAAAAAAAAATCTTTGAGTCCATCACCTCTCTATCTGGATATGGTTTAGCATATGTTATCATCAGTTAATTGTAATCATGATTGTTTATTGTACTGATCAGAGTTTCTAAGTTTTTCAAGTTGTGTCTCTTTACAACATTGCTATTGCACAGTTTTCTTTATTCTGTTCACTTTACTTTGCATCAGTTTATACAAGTCTTCCAAGCTTTTTTTCTGAAACCATCCCCTTCAGCTTTTCTTATAGCACAATAGAATTTCAGCACATTCATATAACATAATTAATTAAGGTATTCACCAGTTGGTGGGCACCCCTTAATTTCCTTTTTTTTCTTTATTTTTTTTAAAAAAAACTCTATTTTCAAAACATAAGCAAAACCCTTGCAAAACCTTTTGTTCCAATTCCCCCCTTTCCCTCTACTCCCTCTCCTAGATGGCAAGTAATCCAATATATGTTAAACATGGTAAAAAAAAATCTGTTAAATCCAATATAGGCATACATATTTATACAATTATCTTGCTGCACAAGAAAAGTCAAATCAGAAAGAAAAAATGAGAAAGAAAATAAAATGCAAGAAAACAACAACAAAAGAGTGAAAATGTTATGTTGAGATCCATACTTAATTCCCACAATCCTGTCTCTGGGTGTAGATGGCTCTCTTCATCACAAGATCACTGGAACTGGCCTGAATCATCTCGTTGAAAAGAGCCATGTCCATCAGAATTGATCATCATATAATCTCGTTGCCATGAGCAATGATCTCCTGGTTCTGCTCATTTCACTTAACATCAGTTCATCTAAGTCTGTCCAGACCTCTGATCACCCTGCTGATCATTTCTTATAGAACAATAATATTCCATAACATTCATATACCATAATTTATTCAGCCATTCTCCAACTGATGAGAATCCACTCAGTTTCTAGTTTCTTGCCACTGCAAAAAGGGCTGCCACAAACATTTTTGCACATGTGGGACCCTTTCCCTTCTTAATGATCTCTTTAGGGTATAAGCCTAGTAGAAAGACTACTGGATCAAAGGATATGTGCATTTTAATAGCTCTTAGGTCATAGTTCCAAATGACTCTCCAAAATGGTTGAATCAATTCACAACTCCACCAAGAATGTATTAGTGTCCAGGTTTTCCTACATCCTCTCCAACATTAGTAATTATCTTTTTCTGTCATTTTAGCAATCTGAGAGGTGTGAAGTGGTACCTCAAAATTGTCTTAATTTGCATTTCTCTGATCAATAGTGATTTAAAGTACCTTTTCATATAACTAAAAATGGTTTTAATTTCTTCATCTCAAAATTGTCTATTTATATCCTTTGATCATTCATAAATTGGAGAATGGCTTGAATTCTTATAAATTGGAGTCAATTTTCTATATATTTTAGAAATGAGGCCTTTATCAGAACCTTTGAATATAAAAATGTTTTCCCAGTTTATTGCTTCCCTTATAATCTTATCTCCTTTGGCTTTCTTTGGACAAAAACTTTTAAACTTAATATAATCAAAATTATCTATTTTGTGTTCAATAATGAACTCCATTTCTTCTTTGGCCATAAATTCCTTCCTTTTCCACAGATCTGAGAGATAAACTACCCTTTGTTCTTCTAATTTGCTTATAATATCACTCTTTATGTCTAAATCATGAACCCTTTACGACTTTATCTTGGTATGTGATGTGAGGTATGGGTGGATGTTAGTTTCTGCATTGCTAGTTTTCAATTTTCCCACTAGTTTTTGTCAAATAGTGAGTTTTTAATTGCAAAAAGGGAGGTCTTTGGGTTTGTCTCACAAGATTACTATAGTCATTGAATAGTTTGTTCTCTGTACTTAAATTATTCCATTGATTGACTACTCTATATCTTAGTTCCAAATGGTTTTGATGACTGCTGCCTTATAATATACCTTTAAGTCTAGCACAACTAGATCACCTTCATTTGCATTCTTTTCATTAATTCTTTTGAAATTCTTGATCTTTTGTTCTTTCAGATAAACTTTGTTATTATTTTTTCAAGCTCTATAAAATAATTTCTTGGAAGTTTGATTGACATAGCACTGAATAAGTAGATTAATTAAGGTGGTATTACCATTTTTATTGTATTAGCTCGGCGCCATGAGCATTTGATATTTTTCCCAGTTAATTAGATCTGACTTTATTTATGTGGAAAGTGTTTTATAGTTGTGTTCATATAGTTCCTGACTTTGCCTTGGTAGGTAGACTCCCTAATATTTTATATTAAAGACAGTTATTTTAAATGAAATTTCTCTTTGTATCTCTTGCTGTTGGACTTTGTCGGTAATATATAATAATGCTGATGATTTATGTGAATTTATTTTGTATCCTGCAACTTTGCTAAAGTTTGTGAATTGTTTCTAAGAGTTTTTTTTAGTCGATGCTCTAGGGCTCTCTAAGTATAATATCATATCTTCTGCAAAGAATGATAATTTGGTTTCTTATTACCTACTCTAATTCCTTTAATGTCTTTTTCTTCTCTTATTGCCAAAGCTAACAATATTGAATAGTAATGGTGATAGTGGGCAAATTTATTTCATCCCTGATCTTACTGAGAATGGTTCATCCCTATTACTCATGATACTTGCAGATGGTTTTAAATAGATGCTACTGATCATTTTTTAAGGACAATTCCATTTCTTCCTATACTCTCTAGTGTTTTTGGCTTTTTGCTGAGGCAATTGGGGTTAAGTGACTTGTCCAAGGTCACACAGCTAGGAAGTGTCTGAGGCCACATTTGAACTCAGGTCCTCCTGACTTCAGGGCTGGTGCTGGATCCACTGCGCCACCTAGCTGCCCCACTCTCTAGTATTTTTAATAGGAATACACCCCTCAATTTCCAATTCATACCTTTACCAACAGTATGTTAAAGTACATGGCCTTCCATAATCCCTCCAATATTTATCTCTATTTTTTGCAACTTTGTCAATATGATATGTTCATGGTGCTACAATACTAAATTATCTTCTACCTTTGGATTATACTACTTTGTTTTCATGTCACAGGATTGCAGAATCTCAGTGATACCACTGTGGCCTTCTAGTCTAAATCATAACTAATAAGAATATCCTTGAGGACAAAGCTATCAGCTTTACAACCTACAATCCTTGAATTCCTCAATGCTCTGAGTATTACTTGAACCAGTTTAAAGTGTAATTGTGGAATGTTTAACAAAATAAAGAACAGTATAACACTAATATTAATTTGTGGTATTCTGTCAGTTTGAAGTTTGTAGGGATCCATTTCTCTTTGAGTTTGACATCATTTTTTATATTATTTCCATTATAATGCTTGAAGACCTCTAGAAAAGAACTCTTTACCTTCTAAAATAATTCACTGAACTTTGGGTAGCCTTGATTACTATATTTTCCCTCTTATATCAAACTAAATTCCTCTAGTAAAATATAAGCTTCTTTAAGGCATTTTTTGTCTTGTTGGTAGATAGAAGATAGCACATTAATTGAGTTCTTATTACCTGGCTTACTATCAATATCTCATCCTTGGATGGATAGAATATATAAGGGGAAATTGAAAGGAGAACATTCTATACATAGGAGATGGGAGGAGTCCCATACTTATGCTATCTTATATACACTGGGACCTCACTGCAACAAGGCAAGTTTAATGTCTCCCTAATTGATTCTCATTTCAATTCACCACATTGGCTGTTCCAAATCTCTTCTTTCCTTATCCTTCTTACACTGTCCTCTACTCTTACCTTCACAACTTTACAACCTTCATAACCTTCATTTTTTTGGATAATTATTTTTGTTTTTCTTGCCTTCTCTACATTTATTGGATTTAACATACTAGTATCAACAAACCTTTAAAAAAAAGTGTTTCTTTGGTGCTCTTTTTTCTCTATCTCTATTCTTAAGCCTCTCCTCCATCCCTTATAACTAAATTTCCTTTAAATAGAAGCTATTCCTTGTTTTAAAAAAATGTAGGCAAACCAAACAATTTCATAAATTGGTTTACTGAAAATGAAAGTTGGTCTACTGTCTTGCATAGTTTTTATCACTTCTTTGCCAAGAGATGGGAAGCATGCTTCATGTGAAGCCAGGATTGGTCATGGTATTAATTGGAGGTTTTAAGTCTTTCAAAGTGATTTTCTTTTACAATATTCTAGCTATTTTGCAAATTGTTCTGATTGTTTCACTCTTCACCAGTTTATATAGGTCTTCTTATGTTTCTCTTTAATGTGATATGCCACACTTTATTCAGCCATTTCCCCCAACTCATCAGTACACCCCTTTAATTTCTAGTTCTTTACTACAACAAAAAGTACTGCTATAAACATTTTGATACTCATGGGGTTTTTCTCTGTGTCTTGAACAATTCTTTAGCATATTTGGCCAGTCATGGTATCCCTAGATCAAAGTGAATGCAAAATTTAGTGCTTCAAAAGGCAATGTTCCAGATTGCTTTTCAGAATGCAAATATACTCACTTACACAATCTTGTTAATTCTACCTAAGTCTCAGATACTTCCCCTGTTAAATACAGGGGTACACTGGTATCACCCTAGTTCAGGCCTTTATCACTTCACATCTGGGCTATTACAATACTCTCTAAATTGATCTCTCTACTCTCTTCCCTAATCTGTTCCTTCTCTCAGTTGCCAAAAAATTTTCCTAAAGTGCATATCTGATCAAATCATTCTATTCAACAAACTCCAATATCTACTTCTTACCTGCTTGATTAAATATAAAATTCCTGTTTGATGTGTAGTCCTATATTGTGCATTTCTTCCCTCTCCCCTCTAAATGTATTGTGGTCCTTCCAAACTAGCCTTCTTGCAGTTCCTCTTACATATCTTTAAATCTATATGCCTTTGCACCAACTGTCTCCCACGCTTGAAGTGTGCTTCTTCCTCTCTACTATCTCTCATAATCCCTATTTTCCTTCAAAACTCAGTTTGAGCCATTTTTACATGAAGCCTTTCTTAATCCTTCTAACTGCTAGTAACTTTCTCGAAAATAATTTTGTATTTATTATGTAGTCATATATATGCATATGTATAGATATATACATGTATACATATATATATATATATATATACACATGCTCCCCCTTTTTGGCCAGACTATAATTTTTGAAGGCAGGAGAAGGTAGAGCTTTTGTTATTGTATCCCAGTAGTTCAACAGTTAGAGAGAGCACCTGGCTTGAAGTCAAAAAGACCTGAATTCAAATTCAGCTTCAGTCATTTACTGACAGTGACCCTGGGCAGTCACTTTATCTTTTTTTGTTTCAGTTTTGTCATTTGTAAATGAAATAATGTTACCTACCTCCTTTAGTTGTTGTGAGGATCAAATGAGAGAGCTCTTGCAACACAGGAGTAGTAAAATACCTTGTACATGGTTAACACCATATAGGCAGTATAGTAGGGGGACATTTTGAAGACATAGTGAAGAGTTTAGTTTTACTGGAATATAGAATATGTGAGAAGCAGAGTGTAAGATGTCAGAAATAGAAGGTAAAGGCAAATTAAGAAAAGCTTTAAATTCCAGGTTAAGGAATTTGGACTTGACTTGATAGATAATATTGTTATATGTTTACAATTGGAAGAAATCTTATAAATTGCTCTAGACCAGTTCCTCAATTTTACTGATTCCGAATCTGAGACTCAGAAAGGGGAAGTTCCTTGTCCAAGTCATATAGTAAGTAACCTTGACAAAATTCGAACCCAGAGTTTTTATTTCACATATTCTTTTCTTTAAACCTTGGTATTGCTATTTAAGGAGTTGGGGAATGGAAAGAATATTATCATAAAAATAGCAATAGATAGCTTGCAATGTTGAAAAATCAAGAGAGTGAAAATTGACCAGTGAAAAGCCTATTTTAGTAGTTTAGTAGTTTAGTAATTCAGACCTAGGATGAAAACCCAAACTAGGCTGAAGTCAGAGCACTGAGAAATAAGTTAGTTGTCCTGGGTCCCACAGACAGTATAAGTCAGATTTTTGAATCCAGATCCTCCTGGCTTCCATGATGGCTGTGTAGCCATGCAGTTTCTAGCAAATCCCATAAATAATGCAAATGCAACAGATTCAAAAGAGAATTTTATCTTCTTGTTTATCTTCCAAGCATTGGGCTTGCAATCAGTGAGACTCATCTTCACGAGTTCAAATATGCTACTTATTAGCTATTTGATTTTGGGAAAGTCATTTAACCCTGTTTGCTTCGGTTTCCTTTTCTGTAAAATGATGCAAATGATCAGCCACAACAATCTCCTTTCTTCAGCATGATATGGTAGATAGAGCACTGGATTTGGAGTCTGGAAGATATAGATTCACAATTTATTTCAGATACCACTAGTTGTGTGACATTGGGCAATCATATAATTTCTCTGTGCCTCATTTTCTCATCTATTAAATAAGGCGTTTGGATTTTATGGCTTCTGAGGTCCCCTCTAACTTTGTGTATGATCCTATCTTCCTTCTTCCTAATTTCCTCATTTCTTTGAAGGGTATGAGCACTTTTCTACTAACTGAAGTTTACAACCTTGAGTTCATTCTTTATTCTCTATTCTTCTTTATCTTCAACAAATTCAATTAGTTACCTATAATACAAAATATAAGCTCCCAATAGTGATACTTAAACTTATTCTCATTTTGACTCCAGGCTCCTTTTCCAGGTTTATTTCATACAACTCATCTTCATACTTTCTATGTTCCAGTCAAACACGTATATTTCCTGTTTCTTAGACTCTCCCACCTATGTGCCTTTGTATATAGGCTGTCTTCCACTGATGGAATTTGTTTTCTCCTCTCCTCTATTTCTTAGAATCTATAGATTCTTTCAAAGTTCAGCTCGTGTGCCAACTCTTATAAGAAGCTTTCCCTGATTCCCTAGTTAGTATACTATCCTCTCTCAAATATCACAAACATATTCATCTACACGTATGTTGCGACTTCTCCCTCCTTGACAGTGGAATATAAGTTCCTGAAGAAGAGGGTTTCTTTTTCGATATATTTTTCATTCCTAACACTAGGCACAATGTTCTTTGAACACAGAGGATGCCTACAATGAATAATGTTGGATTGGAGAGAAAATATAGTTTTGTATCTGTATCTTTTCTACGTAGGATTATATAATGGTAAAAAGATTATAAACTAAACTTCTGTATTGCCAGCACTTCTACTTTATGTTATTAATAAGAGCTAAATTCACACATTTTTTTAAAGTCTGAGGGAAGGAAGCTCATTGTGTTATATCTACTGTGCCACCCACATATCAGAGCTGTCTTCAAGCATTTGATACACTGACATGTGTAAGAGGGATTAATTAGACTTACTCTACTTGGCCCTAGAGGGCAAAACTAGGAATGATGGGTGGAATTTATCTGAAGACAGATTTTGGCTCAACCTAAGGAGAATTGTTCTAATAGTTAGTTTTGTCCAACAGTAGACTCAAGATGCTTTAGGGCAAATGAGTTACTAGTCATTAGAAATCTTCTTCAAACAGAGACTAAATGATAACATGTTTGGAATATTATAGAGGGAATTTGGGGGTTAGACTAGGGTTGAACTAGATGACGTCTAAAATCTCTTCCAAATCTAAGTCTATGATTTCATGACAAAAATAAATTCACAATGACTCTTTAATTCAAAAAAGCTGTTTGTACTTTGTTCAAGAAGCTCTTACTAAGTGCCTACTATATGCAAGGCACAAAGTTAGGTTGTGAATATACAAAGACAAAAATGGATCAGCCTATACCTTTAGGCAATATATATCAGTTGAACAAAAGACTTTATGGTGGATGGAGCCTTGGAGGAACCCTCACAGAGAATCCTTGGAGTCAGTTTAACTAGAGTTCAAGTCCTTTCTTTGATACATACTGTTTGCTATATGACAATACGTCCTATATTTCAAAAGAATTATAAGGTTAAGATTATAAGATAAAAAAAGATAGTGTAGTGTAGTATACCAATCTTTGAGTTGGGAAGACCCTGTCTTTGACATGACCCCCATCACATCATTGAAATTCTCAGTGCTCTAGGCATTCTGTAAATTGCAAAGTGGCAATTGTATTGCCCAGGAGATTTCCTTTATGCCATAACTCCCTACACTCATGAAATCACTGGTACACTTCCCTTTCCAACCCTTAATAAGATCATAGTTTTGTAGATGACATTCACATTAAAGATCACCCCAATTGACCACTAATTTTATAGATGTGAAAACTGATGAATGCCATGAAGTGACTTAGATCAAAATCAGATAGGAAGTATATAGTGAATCTTGGAAAAAAAAAAAAAAACTCGTGTCTAACTTACAATCAAAAATTCCTTTTTTGTGTGTGTAATTAATAAGACACATTTCTTAAACACCTACCATGTTGTTGATTTTATCATGATCTGCTTTAGTAATTGGATTTAATTAGCATACAGAGTATTTTTAATCAATAAAGATACTCAAGAATAGATTCCATTTTATCTTTTTAAAAAAAATGCTTTCCAGAAAAGCATAAAGGCAGACTGAGAAAGTACTTCCAAGGTCATCTAGATTAATTTTCTTATGTTTTAAAAACCTTACCCAAAGGAGGTTTAAGTGACTAGCCTTAAGTCACATAGGTAATAAATAAGAAGAGCTTTTATCTCATCCTAATTCCTCCATACTTTACAGGGACAGCTTTTTGCATTTCCCTCTTCCTTCAAATTCAATCCCTCATACTAATGATGAATTTCTTCCAATCTGTGTCTAATCCTCTTTCCATTACACCAAAAAACAAAAACAAAAACACCTTTGTATTCTATTACTAAATTGTTTCAACATTAGGCTGGGTGCTACTTTAGAGACTGTCCAACTTCATCCCTTAGACAAACAGGACAAGGCATACTTCTACTGAAAATGGCAGGTGCCAAATGATGGTTCCCAGGTTACATATGTATAGTCAGTCATAGGACTCAAACTGAAACCTTTCTGGATTGGCAGAATTTGTTAAGAGTTTTTACTCCATTGATCAAGTTTTCCAGAACCCAAGGTCACTTCCATCATGCAATGTATTAGAGGCAGATTTTTTTTTTTTTAACAAGATCCAAGATTTTACTGGAATAGGAAATTCCCAATGAGGAAACTTCCTTTACTAATGCAGATCACCATCTCATCTGATATTTACTTTTAGAGGCTTGTCCAAGGACACTGAGAGGTTAAATAATTTGCCAGTGTTTTCATAGCTAAACTGTATCAAAAGTGGATTTGTATACAGATTAGTTCTCTATCACTGTACTAACTTGCCTCTTGGGGGAAAGACACAGCCATTAGCATTAATTTATTTGTGAAGAAAGAAAAAATGATAGGGGTTAAATGACTTGCCCAATATCACAGCCTGATGAGTGACAGAATGGAGACTTGAACTTTGAATCTAATTCTCTTTCCACAACACCTTTGTAGTCTATTACTAAGTGGTTTCAACCTTAAATTGACTTTGGAGACAGTCCAACTTTATCCCTTATACAAGCAGGACAAGACATATTTCTATTGCAAATGGCAAAGGCCAACCCCAGACTTTTGTGCACCAGATTCTGAGCAATCTTCAAAATCCCAGTGAACTTGGTAAATCTTATCTCTCATACTTGCTATGTAACCTCAATCAGCAAGTCTCTTAATTGCTCTAAGCTTTATTGTTCTTACCTGTGAAATGAGGATAATACTTGCACTCCCTAATTCATCCATGGTTGTGATATTTAACTATGATATGAATAAAGCACTCTGCAAACTTTAAAACTCTGAATCATTTCATTATAAAACCATTAGTAATGAATTAGCTTAATACAGTAGTGCCCTGAATCAAAAACTACTGCAGCTCACACAATGAGGTGATTGAAAAAAAAAAAAATGTTTATTCCCCAAAGTCAACTATTGATTTTCCAAAGGATCCTGCCTCGTTTTGCTCCAGTTTGATCCTGGGACTAGCTCAGGGACCTCTTCCAAGGTAGAGAACATCTACTTTACTGAGGCACCTGACCCCATGGTAATTGTGCAACTGAATGGAAAACATGCTTTAGATAAACATTCCAAGTAAGGCAGCCAAGCTTCAGAGACAGAGAAAATCTTCCCTATATTGGCTCTGTTCTTCTAGTCATTTATGTACGAGCTATTCTGCATTGCCCAAAGGAGCCAACCAGACTCCAAAACATTCCATCCTGCTTTCACATTTGTTACCTTAGGATGTTGGTGCCATTGTAAGGTCAAAGGGAAAAAAATCTAGAAATCCTCCTCCCTCACCTCTCCCTTCCCACCCCCCCTCTCCACCTGGCCAAAACAAAGCCAATTATTTGACTTGCTTTCAACTCTGAGTCATTCTGGTACACAAATTATCATGCTCTTTCACACCTGGATTTTCCCCATGAGTTCTGTGAACTCTCCTCAACCATCTCCTTTCCTGAAAGGGAGAATTATCAGATTATCTATTCATTTAAAACAGTGAAGGATTTTCTGCTGCTGAGAATATGAGAAGGGTGATTTTATTCTCCCCTCCCTTCTTTCTACCTCCATCTCTATTTTTAGCTCAAAAGAGAAAAAGGTTAACAGAGAAAGGCAGCTGGGGACAGCCGCAGGCAAAATTGTGAAACAGTCAAACTTTGTCTTAATAACTCCTCTTTCCATTTATGCTAACCTTTGTTCTTTTTATTGTTTTTTTTTTTCCCCTTCACACTGTCTACTCCTGGTATGATAGTTTATGATTTTACCTGGGCACTGGACTAAGCTCTGGACGTACAAAAAGGCAAAAAATACCCCTCTTTTCAAGGAGCTCACAATCTAGTTGGGGAGTCAATATGCAAGCAGCTGTGTATAAGCAAGCTATGGACAAGATAAATTATAAATAGTAAGCAAATGAAAGGCATTAAAAATCAGGGGAAATGAATAAAGAGATGAATGAATGGATGAAAGAGAGAAACATTAAGTGCTTACTATAAGTCAAGCATTATGCTAAGTTCTTGTGATACAAGGAGAAAAAGTAAAATTTTCTTTCATTTTAAGAAACTTGCATTCTAAATAGGGATTAAAAATAGTTCAGCTATTGGGAAGATAGAAAAGCTTAGTAAGTCCAAGAGTAAAGTAGAGAAACAAGATTCTTAAATTACATAAATGTGACTTCTTTTAACTCTGGTTCTAGGCCAACTATATCTGAAAATTATTGATCAGTAAGACTTGTTTCTATTCCTGGAAAAATTATAGAAAGTATTATTGACGGTTTGTGCATGAGACCTTAGAAAGAGGAGTGATTGTCAAAAGCAAGTGAATTTTCATTTTTGTTCATTTATGTTTGTAATTGAACTAACACAATTTCTTTTTTAAAAAATTTTATTTATTCATTTACTCATTTATTTGTCTGTTTGTTTGGTTTTGGCAGGCTTTGACATCCATGACTGATGGACCAGGGAAATACCATCAATAGAATATGTTTATATTTTAACAATGCATTTTTAAAAGGTTCTTATGTCATTTCTGTCAAGAAGATGGAAAGCAATGACCCCAGATGATCACCAGTATCACATTATAAATGTTATCTTAGTTGTTTTTTTTTTTTTTTTCAGCAGTTCTGGGAGGCAAGTATTATTATGTCCATTTTACAGATAAGGAAAGTGAGGCTGAGAGAGGTTACATTGCTAGTATGTACTTCATCTGAAGTTTTTTTCAAAACCTTCACTTGAAGGTTTTGAATTCAGATCTTCCTGTCTTCAAGTTCAATTGTCTCTTCAGTTAGCCTATGTGTGTATATTTTAAGATTTACAAATCACTTTATAAATGTTACCTTAGTTGTTCTTTATGACAACCCTGTGAGGAAGATATTATTATGCCCATTTTACAGATGAGGAAAGGGAGGCTGAGAGAGGTTACGTTGCTAGTAAGTATCTCAGAAAGGTTTTGAATTCAGGTCTTCCTGTCTTCAAGATCTATTCTCAAAAAATAAATAAATAAATAGATTTAAAAAAATCTATTCTCTCTGTCGTTTGCCACCTAGTTGCCTAGTGGAAAATTAGTTAGATGTGGGACCATTTGAAGAAATAGGAAACAGGAATTTCCATACATAGGTTTTTTTTAAAAAAATCTCCTCTACAAATACAGATCATAGAAGGCATGACTGGGCAACAGTTAGTTATATAATGGTTTTAATGGATTAAAAGCTAGGTGGCTCAGTAAATAGAAAGCCTGGGGTCAGAAAGATTCCTCTTCCTGAGTTCAAATTCAGTCTCAGACACTTACTAGCTGTGTGACCATGGTCAGTCACTTAATACTGTTTGCCTTAGTCTCCTCATCTGTAAAGTGAGCTGAAAAAGAAAATGGCAAACCATTACAGTACCTTTGCCAAATGGAGTCATAAAGAGGCAAACACAAGTAAAATAACTGAAAAACAAATGAACAATTTAAAAAAGTGTTTTAAGAATCACTAGCATGACATAGCCACCCATGAGAGGTAACATGGGGCAATGCAGAGAATATTGGATTTGGAGTCAGAGGACCTGGGTTCAGATCTATGTTATGATATTTACTATCTATGTGATCTTGGACAAGGCATTTAACTCATCTAGGATTATAATTGCCTCGGTTACAAAATGAGATGGTTGGATTCAAGGACCTTTTGGATCTCTTCAAACTCAAGATCTAAGATTGTAAACTAGGCCCACCTCCTCAGTACTTCCTTATGCCCTCAGTCTTCTGACTTCCTTTTTCCTCCTTTCCTAGTCTTGTCCCTGAAATTAATCAATTCAACTATCACTGTCCTCTATTCTTCATCCCCTTGCCTACTCATCCTATGATATTCTTGCTTTTCCAATTTACTCATACTTAAATCAACAAGCACTTAACTGTGTGCTAGGCACTGTACTAAGTTCTGAGAATGCAAATATAAGGCATTAAAGACAGTCTTTGCTTTCAAATAATTTATATTTATACCTAAAAGAAAATTAGAGGGAGACAATCAGTGGTGGAGTTGAAGGTAGAGAAAGTCCAGAAAGGGAGTAAGGAGTACAGCCTAGAGAAGGATGAGGACATGGGTTTCCTGCACATCCTCCTTCAAATGAAACTTCTGGAAGACACCAAATAATCAGAGAGAAGGCCATTGCAAAGGATAGTGATTCTAATGTATGTCCAGAAAAGTGATTTCTGGAGTATGAGTAGAGAGTATCAGGAATGCAGTTTGGAGCCTCCAAAAACAGAAAGGATTTAGTGCCCAAATCAAAAGCAAGGTTTTGTATTCTGGCATGAGAAGACAAATTTAAACTCTGACTCTGATACTTTCTAGATATGTGACTTAAGAGTAGATTGCTTACTTTCTATGATCATCATTTTTCTTATCTTTAAAAATGAAGTAATTTCTATTTTCCTCCCTTCAAGTTCATTGTAAGGAATGTTTTTGTATATCTTATCTTTTAGTGTATATGTGTATGTGTGTGTGTGCGTGTGTGTGTGTGTGTGTGTATTTGAACTAGGACTATGATTTCATTAATAGGAAAAATTCAATGAAGAAACATCAAGGCACATTGGCAATTATTATGCAAAAAGAGGATTAGAGAAGTAGCTTATCCTCTGGTTAAATTAAATGACTGGCCATCATATAGGAGGTATGAGTTAGAAGCTAGGTTGCTTTTCAATATACTATATTATACATATATACATATACACATATGTATGTATAATACATATATGAACATATGTGAATATTTATATCTGCATACATATATACAGACACACATACAAATTTATGATCCCAATATTTTATTGGATCTATGATGTCATCAATGTAAATACTACTTTCAGTGATGTAGATCACAGCCCATCCATCATTACCCAGTCTTTTTGACTTGGCCATGAGCATGGGTAGATGAATCAGTCAGTCACTCTATAAGAATTGTTGTTTTAGTCATATCCAACTCTTTGTGACTCCATTTGGAGTTCTCTTAGCAGAGATATTGGAGTAATTTGCCATTTCCTTCTCTGATCATGTTAAAGATAAGGAAACCAAAGCAAATATGGTTAAGTAACTTGCCCAGAATCTCATATCTTGTAAGTGTCTGAGGATGTATGTAAATTCAGGAAGATGAATCTTCCTGACACCTGGCCAGGCACTCTATACATTGTACCACCTAGTTGCATCGAGTATATTTTAAACCCTTATGTGTAAGGCACTGTGCTAGGAAATAAAGGTTTGTGTATAAAAGTGAAATAGTCCCTGGCCTTAATATTCTACTTATATCTTTTAGGGTACTCTGCATATTAGGGAATAGTCACCAGGGTGATTTGATTTAGGTAATTATAAGAATGCTAGTGAAATCATAGATTGCCAAAGCCTTTCAATTGTCCTCTCATAAATACTCTACATAGGAGATATAACAATGTGCTACATGCCTTGTTCCAGATGTCATGTGGATACCAAGGAAGTACACAGGGCATCTTTCAGTTATCCTTTGATTTCACTTGGCAACTAGTTCACTTTTTTTGTTTTAGTAGCTTTGCCTCTGCAATTCTTAATTTGTTTTTCTACCATGTGCCTCTCCATATTCTTTTGGTTGACCCTTAGCTTTAATTGTTGAGAGAGACAAAGACAGAAACAGACAAAGCAGCAGAGAGCAGGGAAAAGAGGAAAAAGTGCTTGTAGAAGAGAATGATCAAATACTCCCAACATCTGCCTCAGTGCCCCATTTGTGGCATTCATGTGCAGCATAGATTGCCTAGTTTGTTTTAAAATTTCCCTTGATAACCCACTTCCATGTTTAGTAGTCCTTTCTGACAGGAAGTTGTTACTTGTGTCTAATCTATAGTCCTCCTGCTGCAGTTTTAAATTCATTTTCTCCTATTCATTCCTCAGTGGAAATGTGGCCATCTGGTCTCCATCAGAGAGGATCCTGTATGCATAAACATTTTTGATGTTCTTGTCGGCTTTCTTTTTGATCAATTTACTTTTAGTTTTCTATGAGAACTTTCAAAAAATTAGTGATAGGAAACCAAACTAGTACCTGACTTTTCAATTCACTGATTTCTTCAACCCATAGCCTTGTGTTTAAAAACCTAATACTGAATCCAATATATGTTTTGTTTGAGGCTACTTTTATTTTATGAATTAGTCTGGGAGAGATTCCACCAAGAAGAGAGTTTTGATGTGTGGGCATTAAATATGATGGCTGATTTTGTTCTAAGTTACTATGCTGTTTGGCCCTTAAACAAAAGGAGTATGTGCCCCTAGAGTTATGTATGACAGCTGGCACTGTAAGACTGTGGTGATGAGCAGACTCAGTGGTAAAACTGACCCTCCAACTTTCCTTCTGTCTAGATGAGGAAATTGGGTTTTAGGCTGTTATAATAGAGTTCAAAACATATAGGAAACAATAAAGCCCAGTATGAGGACTGCACTTCTCATCCTGTTGGTGGCCTGACTTGAGCTTCATTTTATGCATTCAGCAATGCTGCCTGTTCTTACATTGGAACAGTTTTGATCTTAAGGATCTCTCATTTGGTGGCTGAGTAATGCCAGGCAGTGTGCCTCAGGGCTGTCTCCAAAGCTCAGTCATGGGAGTATGGCTGGGAAGGGCAGCAGCTGATACTTCAAGGTCTATAAATACATTGATCCCAAAGTGTATTCATGCACAAGTTTAGGCTTTTATATTGCTACAGTAGCAACAGGACTATTTGGAATCTTTCTTCTTGGAATGAAAAAACTGGTGTGGAGCTAGAGTTTTTATTTCAATGTCTCCCTTTTACCGTATGATTGATTTCACAAATATTCAGTAACTACTATATGTATAGCATGATTTTTTTTTCTTTTGTTTTGACTCGGATGAAAATAAATTGTTGGGGAGGTATTTTTGCTCTCTTTTTAACAAGGGAATAAATGATTTATCTAATGAAACTATAATGAATGAATGCCACTTCCTTCATCATTTCCCACCTGATGATCTCCTTGACTTTATTGTCTTTAACAACTCATTTTCCTTCAAAATTGTATCAAAACTCTGAAACTCATTCCTTCCCAGTACCCTGCCTTTCTCTGACTGAAGAGGATGGAGTGTGGACATTGGATAGCTCTTTTTAGATCCTTCATTTAAGGAAGGAACCCAATTAAGCCAACTCACCATTTCCTACCAGGCTGCTGGTCTTAATCACTCTGCCTGCCTTTTTGTGAATAGTCTTCTCCCATTTGAGTATGAGTTCCTTGAGGTCAGGGACTATGTCCTGTCTTTCTTTGTCCCCATTGTTTAGCCAAGTGGCTAAGTGTTAAGTGCTAAGTAGTGTATAGTAGGAGCTTAATAAATGTTTACTGACTAGTTTATCATTTAAGATTTTACCTGTGCAATAGCTTTATGTGTATCTGGTTTATTTGATGCATAAATGCAGTTTTCTTCCCTTTTCTAAGCCATGGGAAAAGGTCATGAGAAATTCATCATTTTTTGTTTCCTAATGAATGCCTTATCTGAAAGATGGTAGAGGCAGAGGAATGGCATACCTCTGAGAAACTGGAAGGTCTTTAGATGGGAAGATAAGATATTTAATATAATAAGGGCCCCCCAATGTTCATGATGAACTGACTTCAATTTCATTTGTCCAGCTTATATCTAGTGGTACGTAACAAATTTAGGGAAGAAACATGAAGATTCAAAGGAGTGAAAAAACTTCTTTGAAGTTAAGGGGAAAATATTATAGTACTTGTAAAAGAGCCGACTTCTGGGTTCCCCTCAGCTCTTTTTGGGTCTTAAATAACTACGTAAGTTCTTTAAAGAGCTTGAGTATGATCCAGGTATGTGGATCTAATTTTAATGTCTTAAAAAAAGAAATTTAAATAAAAAAGAAAAAGAAAGTGAAAAAAGCATGCTTAAAAAATGGTACTGCATTGAAATGAGATAAAGAGGGGGCTAGCTCTGGTTTAGTAGTATTAGCAAGTCAAATTCCTGTGTCATGGTGAAGAGACTCACACTATCCAGATACACAGGGCTTTCATGAGGGAATAAAGCAAATGGATCTACCAAGAATCCCGCTCTCTTCACATTCCCCAAATCTCTATTTGGGAGTTTGGACAGAAAGAATTGGAATTGAAAGATCAATGATCATGGTTATATTTATATTTAGTAACTTTATAATTATGTTGTCTATTTTCATATATATACTTGTCTACCCCAACATAATGTAAACGTTTGCAAGCAGAGATGGCTTCATGCTTTGTACTTGCATAGGAGGACTTATCATGGTGTCTGGCACATAGTGGATTCTTAAATATTTAAAGTTAATTGACTGAATATTCTCATATCACCACCTAGTGGTTACATTGGTACATCACATTGTTAGAAATTTGACTAGTACAGAGGTCAAATTTTTTAGTTTTGAATGAAAGAATAAGTGAGAGGGAGCAAAAGGTAGCTTGTTGATATCATTAAAGGTGGAATGGTACATTGAAAATTGTTTTGCATTTGAAGTCAGAGAACCTGGGTTAAAATCCTAGTTTTGCTACTTACTGTATGACTTTGAGTAAGTCACTTTTCTGCCTCTGTGTATGTGTGTATATGTGTATACATGAAGTTTGTAAATTTTAAATAAATGTTAGTTATTATTGTTGCTATCGTTACTCTTTTGTTAGTGAATTCAAATAGTTCTATCTCAAGCGAATAGATTTTGTCTCTATTTCTTGAAATCTTTATATTTGCTATGGACAAGAAGAAGGCCCTATGGCTAATACCTCCTCTTCTGCCCAATTCCTCTTTATCGTTTCCCCTCTCTTCTTGAGATCAGAGTCTAACATCATGTGATCTGAAAACCCTGAGCAGTTCCCACTGCTGCCCACATCCAATACTACTCTCCAATACTGAAGACTTTTGTATTATGCTGGAAATACTAGACACCACAATTAAAGTATTTAGCATCCCAATCACTGTGTATTCAGAGGTCAAAGGATATTATAACAGGTGATGCCATCTTATGATTTTATCAACAATTAATTTTTCATTTAAAGGGTTTCAAAGTTTTGGAAGGAAAAGTTACTGATGTCATGCTCTGACATGTTAGATGAAGCAGGTGAGGTAGAAAATGATGTTTAGCTTGATGATAAAATGGGGGAAATCTTCAAGTGGATGCTGGATGATCATTTGGGGTCCCTATAGAGCAATGGTCTCATTCCTTCCCTCCCAGTGGGCAATTGCATGACACCAAGACATACATATTATGAACCAACTGGGGAGTGGGAAAATGGGTAAAAATTCTACTATCTCTGTGATAACAAATTATATGGCCTTGTCTTCAATACAATTCAATACAATTTCTTTACTCATTATTTCCCAATACCCCTCTTATTGGTTTCATTCCACATTTGGCCTCCTGAAGTTGTACAATCTCCCAACCTCTCTTCTGCTTAGGATATCAGTCTCTGGAGAAGGTGTTATCATAATCATGACTCAGGCACCCAAGCTACAAGCAGCTATACTGGTAAAACTTCTTTCATCTCTCACACTTTGTTAGTGAGTGATCAGTAACGGCCCACACTTCTTTCCCTCCTTAATTTCTCACTGATTCAGAGTAAGTACCAAAAAAAGGCAAGAATTGGGTTTCTATTTGCATCTCAGATCTCATTATCTTACCTTTCCCCTAATAACTAGTCCTCTTCTAAAAGTACTAAAATACTTCTAAAAATGTTGAAGGTATCACCATATTTCAAATTAACTGGGTTTTTAATTCAGTGTTGTCCTTAATTCTTCATGCTCCTTCAAACTGTATGTGAATGCATGAAGGAATATTCAAGGATCAATGATTAAGGCATTATCATGATTTAGAAACACTCTTCACTGATCCATTTGTGACTATGATTTATTAAGTAAGTCCTAGGGAGTATCTTGAGGAACATGGAAGTTTGAGAATTTACCTAGGGCTACAAAGTTAGTAAGTGTGAGAAAAGAAATCTGAACCTAGGCCATTCTGATTGATTACTACTAAGTCTGTTACTATAACAACTACCATCAATGCAATTATTAATATTACTATTAATACCTCTATGACTAGTACTGCTATTACTACTACTACTATTACTACAATTACTACAGCAACTGTTATTACCACTACTATTATTACTAATATTGCTATGGCTACTACTACTACTACTACTACTACTACTACTACTACTACTACTACTACTGCTGCTGCTGCTGCTACTACTACTATTACTACTATCATTACTATAAACATTACTACTACAAAAGTTACAACTGCTGCCATTATTACCACTGTTATTACTACTACAAAAATGATTACTACTACTATAATGATAATAATAACTTATAATACTTATAATAGTAATTACAACTACTACTAGTAGTAGTTTTAACTTAAGTAGCATTTTTTATGTTATCTCCTTACAATATCTCACATGATTCTTATAATAACCCTTTTAAGAGATGAAGAATTTGAGGTTTGTTTGGAATGACAAAGCTAGTTAATGACTGAGAGATGATTCAAGTTTAGGTCATCTCTGGTTCCCAGATAAGCACAGTCACTGTGCTATCTACTGGCAAACTTTTAGAAGGCTTTTCCTAAAACAATAAATACATGATGAAGCAGCTTGTCTTATACTCTTGTCATTTTCCATGGTCTCATCTTTGTACATATGTTTAGTTTGGAATTCAATAGCAACCTAAGAACATATTATTTATAACTGGAAGATATTTAAGATATTATCCTCATTTTTTTAAGTAAAGGGATAATAGGGTCAAAGAGCTAGAGTAAGAAAAAAACTTTACAGGCTATCTTGTCTAAACCTCTCTTTTTTTATAAATGAGGAAACTAGGTTCAGAGAAGTAAAGCAACTTTTCTAAGACTGAACAGGCAGGATTTTACCTCAAGTCCTCTTACTGGAAATAAAGTGCATTGTATCACATGATCTTCCAAAATACTTGTCCACTGACACGCTGAAAACTAGCAGGATAATTAAGATTCCATTCCAGTTCTCATATGTCCTGACTGAATCCAGAGTTCTTTCCATTATACCTACAGATTCTCTGGATTGTAGGGTGATGTTTTGTGTTGTTGTCCTCTAAACTATTAGACTCATGAATAGAAAACATGTAAGACTAAAGCCTAATCATTTGATGTGAGACATATTCCATTTCAATCCAACCAGACTTTTAACCCCGCACAATTTCCTTAGAATGCCCCTGCAAATCTACTTTAGATATCCACTCAAGAAGAAGACAAGGACCTTACCTTCATTATACCATTTGATGTGGCCTAGTTCTGCTAGTCTCCAAAGTAGGACTACTGAGGTCACTCCTTAACCCCAACCCCCCACATAACCATTCAGAACACTTCCAGTGAGTGAAAGGGACAGCTATAGTTAGATTTTTCATTTAAATTTTGGCACAGCCTGAAGTCATTCCTGTTACTTCCAAGGACTGTTGCCATTATATTAAAAAAGAGTAAATTTGCTGCGTGTTACTTATTGCCCAGAAAATCCAGTTGAAACCTGCTACTGCCAAATCTGCAGATTCAGTGCAGGGCCAGAGACTTTAAATAGCTCCTGCAAAGGAGGATTTTATGCTGTCTAGAAAAAAAATGGGAAAAAAAAGATTTGATAAAACTTGAGTTTGAAGGATTGGACATGGACCATTAAAACTAAAAATGGTTGGTAGGAGGACAGTCCCTGCTTCTCTAGATGTTTGACTGCCCCATTTGTGTTATTCTCGAAGGCAAAGGCTTCAGTTAATTATTAGTTTCTAAAACTCAAGATGTCTATTGTCAAACTAATATGGAGGAGGGGATCTTCTGGCTTGGGTTTTTGCAGACCCTCAAGCCTTTTTCTGTCAGGGACTGAGGTCCCTCCATACAATGTAGTCTATGGTTTCTAGTAGAGTCATCTAGATGATAAACAACACTTGGAATCAGACACTTACTAATTTGTGTGACACTAGGAAAGTCACTTAATGTTCTCAGCCTCAGTTTTGTCAATTGTAAAATCTAGATAATAATAACATCTGACTCCCAGGGTTGTTGAGAGGATTGAATGAGATGTAACAGCTCCCAGTTCTACTAGTTTCAGAAAAGTAGCTTTGCTAAAGCTGGTAAAAGTCTTAAAAGATCATCTAGAACTTTCCTCAGAAGAAACCCATCTGCCAATCCTCAGAAATAGAAATTTAGATCTAGAAGAGACCTTAAAAGTCTCATTCAATCCTCACAACATGAATGCTTTGTAAACTTTAAAGTGCTTTATAGGTATAAGCTATTATCATTCAAGATTTCAGTCTCCTAAGTATTTAATTTTTTTTAAGCCAGCAAACTCATGAAAGACCTCTCCTAAGGAGGTACAAACTAGAACAGAGACTCTTCACACTGAGGATGAATTCAATTCATTGAACTTTTCATTATACTATGTACATGAAAGTGGCAAGAGACCTACACAGTCCACAATATCCTGTGCTTTGGTCCCTGGCTGTACTAATCTTAAGTTAATCCAAGCAAATGAAATTTCATTGATTCCAGAATATCCTTGAGCACCTATTATGTTTAATATGTTGATAAAGATGTAAAAGACACAAAACTGGAAAAAAAAGTATATTTTTTTCAAGAAATCTTACTAGTATCTGTCTGTTTAGAGAAATCACTTAGTAGGGAGCAGCTAAGTGGAGCAGTAGATAGAGCACCAGCCCTGAAGTCTGCAAGATCTCAGTTCAAGTCTGGCCTCAGATACTTAAAACTTCCTAGCTGTGTGACTCTGGGCAAGTCACCTAACCCCAGTTGCCTCAGGGGAAAAAAAGAGAGAGAGAAGTCACTTAGTAGTTGCTTAATAAATGCTTGTTGACTAAATTATAGTTTAGAAAATAGCAAAGTTAAGATTAGAGAACAGAGACATTGCCTCATGATGCACTCATGGAATATGGAAAAATATGGAAAATTTTTATTACCCAAATATTACTTAAACATCTAGTTTTCAAAAGATAGACATTTTACTTGAAGCAAGAATTAGAACATAAAAATTTTATTTTAATTGTTTCTTACATATTTACATTACAACATTCAAATAAATCCATTGTTATTTTGGGTTGTTTTGTTGTTGTTGTTTTTTGTTCTGGTAAGGCAATTGGAGTTAAGTGAATTGCCAGTAAATGTTGATTATCTGAGTCTGGCTTTGAACTTAGGTCATCCTGCCTCCTGTGCCAGTACTCTATTCACTGGACCATTTAGCTACCCCTCCATTATTATTCTTTTAGTAGTACAGTACAACTTACGTCTTATATGTGTGGTAGCATAGTACAGTAAAAAGAAAGAACACAGTGGACCTGCGTTCAAGTTTGGTTCTTCTACTTATTAGCCAAGTAACCTTAAGTTATTTAATCTCTATTGACTCCAGCTCAATTTACTCACCTGAAAAATTAGATGATTGAATTAGAGATTTTTAAGGTCTCTTCTAGATCTAAATCTCTGTTTCTGAGGGTCAGCAGATGGATTTTTTTCCGAGGAAAGTTCTACATGATTTTTTAAGTCTTTGACCAGCTCTAGCAAAGCTACTTTTCTGAAACTAGTAGAACTGGGAGCTGTTATGATGAAATGGAAAAGTCACTGACCCAAAACTGGACTTGGGTCCAAATCTTGACTCTGATCCTTCCTGTTATTATGGGCAAATATCTCTTCATGTCTCTATGGGTTTTCTCTCATTTACAAAATAAGAAAATTAAACTAGATAATCCAACTCAACTATGTAATCTTAAAATTCTCTCTTCTTCCTCCTTCAATCACCCTGGAATGTATGAAGAAAAATGGGTCATGGCAAAAATATGACCAGAGAAGTTGCTTTGCTAGAGACAAATATATAACCTCAAAGGCACAGAGAAAAATTTATTTTGACCCCAAATTTATCCTAATATTTTCCTCTCACCTAATTCCTTCCAAATCTTTTAAAGAAATCATATTCTCCCAAAGACCCAATGTAATTGAATAGCCCACCACTCTCATATGACTTTCACTATAACTATTCTCTCCAAAGTTACTAATAATCTCTCAATTGTCAAAAACAATGACCTTTTCTCAATCCTTATTTTCTTTGACTTTTCAAAAGTCTTTGACGCAATCACTTTCTCTTTATTGATTCTTTTTTTCTCTTTAGATTTTCTACACATCACTCTCTCCTGGTTTTCTTCTTATCTGACTGCTCCTTCTTAGTCTCCTTTGCTAAAATTTCATTGGGATCACACCTTCTAACTTTTCTGGGTTCTCTTTTCTTCTTTTACTACAGTATTTGGTGATCTCATCAGTTCCCTTGGATATAATTACCATCTCTAGGCTGAACCGCTCTACTGACCTCCACTATTTCATCTCCCATTACCTTTCCAATATCTCAAAATTTATGTCTAGAAAACATCTTAAACTGAACATGTCCAAAATAGAACTCATTATATTTCCCCTTAAAATCACCCCCTCTTAAACTTTCCTGTTCTTATAAAGGGTAACACTATTCTCCCAGTCCCTCTTAAACCTTAATTCCTCACTATTCCCCATATTCAATCTGTTGACAATGTTTGTTGATTTCACCTCTGCAACATGTCATGTATAGCTTCTCTTCTCTCTGACCCTGCCATAACTCTAGTGCAGGTTTCATCATCTGGATCTCATGCCTGGATGATTGAAATAATCTTCTGGTGGGTCTGTCTGACTCAAATCTCTGTCCCCTCCAGTCCACCTTCTATTCAGTCACCAAAATGATTTTTCTAAAGTATAGATCTGACAATGTCAATCTCCTACTCAATAAACTCTGGTGGCTCCTATTGCCTTCAGAATTAAATTTAAAATGTTCTGTTTGGCCCTCTCCTACCTTTCCAGTATTTCACACCTTACTCCCTACTACATCCTCTCAGATCCAGTGACTGACCTCCTGGCTGGTCCATGAACAATCCACACCATTTCTTAGCTCTGAACATTTTGTTTAGATGTGTCTCATTGTTGGAATGAAACTCATTCCTCCACTCTGTCCATTAACTTCCCTAACTTCCCAATTAAAATCCCATCTTTAACTGAAAACTTTTCCTAACATTTTTTTTGATTCTAGTCACTTTCTTCTGTTAGTTATTTCTTATTTATCCTTACATATCTTGCTTTGTAAATATTGGTTTGGATGTTATCTTCTCAATGGATTACAAGTTCCTAGTGGCTAGAGGCTGTCTTTTGCCTCTTTTTGTAAACCTAATTTTTGATCCAGTGTACTTAGTGAATGTTGATTTATTATTGATTGATTATATTCATATATAATACTGTTAGAGTATAGGAAGTCCAGTTAATAAGCATTTATTAAACACCCACTATGTGTTAGGCACAGCGCTGAGTCCTCAGGTTACAAAGAAAAAAAATTAGTTTTTTATCCCAAGAAGCTCATAATAAAATGGTGGATGGGAGAAATGGGGAGAGAGAAATGTAAACAACTATGCACAATCACATTATAATATAGGATAATTAGAGATAATCTCAGAAGAAACCGTATTAAGGAGAACTGAGAAAGACTTATAGACCATGAGATTTTACTTGAGATGTAAAGGCAGTCAGGGAAGCCAAAAGGCAGGGATGAAAAGGGAAGAGATTTTGAGTATAGAGGATAGCTAATGGAAATATATAGACAAGGGAAGAGAGAGTTTTCTGGGTGAGGAACTACATGGAGGACAATGTCACTGAATCTCCAAGTAAATTGTGGTAAGTAGTATGTGGGAACACTGGAAATGTAGAGGAGTCCAGTTTATTAAGTTTTTTAAAAGCCAAACAAAAGATTTTATATTTCTTCTTCAATATAATGGGGTGCCAATGAAGTTTTGTTGAATGGGGGAGTGACATGATAAAACCTTGGCCTTTGAAACATCACTTTGGTAGCTAAGTGAAGGATAGAGTAGAATATAGAAAGACTTGAGGCAGGGAGATCAAGCAGCAGCTAATTGCAATAACACAGGTGTGAGGTATCACAGTATTGGCAGTGTCAAGGAGGCCCTTTGGTGTGTTCTGAAGAAGTAGGCATCCAAATCTGTTTAGAGCTAAGATGCTCTAGAATTTAAGACAAAATATATAGGAAGGGTGCTTAGTGAGGATCAAGAATACCTAAGCCAAAGAACAACTTAGGAAACAAGTTGGGGTTACATGCTAATGAAAAGAAGAATTTAAGCAGTGAATACCAACAAAGTGAAGATACCTCTTCTCTTTCCACAATGCTGCTTGAACCTGGAATTATAAATGAGAGTAGGAAAAAAATCATCCAAGTGGACCTGGGCATGCTTTATACAAATGACACCTTAAATGAGAATTTCCAGCATGCATGACTTCCTTTTCCACCTCACATATATTTACCCATAATTATTTTTCAGTGGAGTGGCCTGACATCAAAAAAATATTGGTAAAAGTCACTCCCCTTTAATAGTTCCCAGACTAGATTTCAAAGTGAGACAATCATTACAGTCTAGTCATTAAGCACTTTCTTTGCTCATGGGACTACTTTGCCTATATACTCAGTGCCTAATTACTTTGGACATTATCTAAGTTACCAAGGTAGGTGGCTATCTCATAAGGAGCTCATAGCACAGGTGGCTGCCATTGCTTTGGAGGGTTAATTTCATTCCCACCCATTTTCTATCTGGCAGATCCCATTGTCCACTGTCACTGAGTCGTCTCAGATAGAAACAAAGGAATATAGCTGAACAAAACAAATAGAGATGCCTCAGTGCAACTGTCACCTAAACTATTATGAATATTTTTAGGGAAAGTATTTTTAAATGCATTTAATCTATTCAGTCTGAAGACTCAAATATCAGGGTTTCTGCTTTAGTGATGTGTCAATGCTTGGCTGCACTTTAAAGTTTCAAGCTTTTCAGGGCTGTGCTGAAGTCAGCCTTGACAGAACAATTTATCAGTACAGTAAGTGTTCACTATGTATAATATTAATGCCTTTTTTTTTTTTTTACAAATTTAAGTTTCTCAGCATCAAATGGAACCTTCAATTACAGAAGCTTCTTCATGGTAACTGGACCTTCTTTAGCTGGAAATGTAGAGATCACTGAGCAGGTCATGAGAGGGGACAATGGGCACAGTCAGAAAGAAGGAAAGAATTAACCTGAGGTTCTGTTTATTTTTTTTTAACTAACTCATTCCTGATTATCATTGTTATTAATATTTATTGAATTCCTATTAGAACTCTGGCACTATTCTAGGCACACAGGGGCCTCACCTACTGGTCAGTTATGTACATTTATTTTAAAGATCAATTGAGTTGCATCAAGAAGGTCCCTTTTAATCAGACCCAAAAATATACTGCCCCGGTTTAATTAGGGTCAATCAATCTTTAGAGTAATTTTCTTTGTCTCTTTCAGAGTTATTTAATTCTACAAGTATGCCTCACCCTAGCTCCCAAGAGTTCCAATAAATCAAAGGCCCATTCTATCCTTCTGAACATTCCACATTGTCAATCCTTAATGTAAGGATTGCAAATTTAAATATTAAACATATTGAGACTAAACCTGTCTCTTCTAATCACTGAAGGTTAACATTGGCGTCATGGAATCTTAGTTGAAAAGACCTTAGGGATCACCTAATACAGCTTATAATTGAAGCTTTAATCTCAAATACAACATCCCTTTCAAAGTGATTGCCCAGTCAGCCTATAGTTGAACAGCTGTAGAGGAATTCACTTTATGAGATAGCCTATGTAAAATGTTTTGAAGAAAAACAGGAGAGCCCTAATAGCCAAAAATTCTGCATAGAAGTTTGGCCCAAGAAAAATGAGCATGAGAATGCTTATTGACTGACTGACTGACTGATAGACAATATAAAGCAAATGATTCCAAAGGGAAAAAAAAATGAAGAAACTATCTCTAAGAATAATGAGATCAGGAGCATGCAGGTAAATATTTAACAACCAAATGTCTATTCACATGTACATACACATATAAAAGTATGTATATATATATATATACATAAGTATGTACATATGATTCACGAAAGTTTAATCTACATCACTAATATTTTCTTTATCACATCTAGACAATAAGAAAACAATAAATCGAGTTTTGATTTGTAGTGTTTGCCAGTTTCTAAGATGTAAATTAATACACTGAAAATTTAACAATTGCCCCCTTGAGCCTATTAGGGCTGGCTCCAGAACACTCCTGGATTTTGCATACAAAGAACTTGTCAACAATTCTACTCCTCAAAAAAAATGTGTAGAAGATGAAAGTAAGGAATAATTATGAAAGATGATTTAAAAAGAATGTCATGATCCTTTAAGAATGTCAGCAAACTAATCAATGAATTCAGCAAAATTTAAGTTTTTTATTGTGTAATTTTTTTAAAGTATTTGTAATATTTTGCTGGGGGCAATAGGAAGATAAAACAATGGGACTACTACTTTTATTTGACTAGATAAGTATAAGAGATGAGAGAAAGAAAGCCACAAAGTTCAGATCTCATTTTCCTTTTGTTTTTTCCTTGCAAAGAGAATGACTTTAATGATAATGAAGGTAGATCAAAAATAATTAAAAGATAATTCAGACCTAAAATAAAGGAGATAATAAACAAACAGCTAGTGTTTCAAAGTGAATTGAAGCCACTGGTTCAAACAAATTGCAATAAAGAGTAACTCAAGAAAGGGCAAATGAAGATGCTGAGGAACTCTGGGAAAGCTTTAAAAAATCATGGATAACAGCAGAAAGTGAAGTGTACTACAGGAGATGAATAACTCTGAATTTTTTTTAAAAGAGGGTGGAGTTTTCAAAATAATTGATGAAGAGATTCATTTCAATTCCTGAGAAAACTTTTAAAGGGACAGTTTGAGAAAATTTAGAAAAAGAACTGATGATTACTAAGAGCCAACATAACTTTAACAGGAATATGTGATACCAACATAACTTTAACAAGAACACGTGATACCAGACTAACCACATATTCTTTGCTGAAAAACAGATTAGAATCAAGGAAATGATGTGGATTTAGTATGGAAATACGTCAACAAAACATTTTTAGATGCCTATCATACATCCTAGTAGACAAGATGGAGAGATGTCAGGATAGATGATAATCCAGATAGAGACTGTTATATGACAAGATGAAAAGATCCATTAATGATTCAGCATAAAAATGTGTTTAATGGAATACCATTAAGATTTGTCCATTGTTCTCTTCTATTTGATAATTTTATAAATTATTTTGATGAAACTATAAATATTCATTAATGCTTATCAAATTTTTATATTAAGATTTCTTAGCTAAAATACATGCTGAAAGTTATGGTTGAAAACAAACCAAAAAAACTCAGTAATCTTAGTGGGGTGGAATTTTAGTTAAATCTAAGAAAAAATTAACATGGAAAATTGTAAATATTCCATATGGTTTAAAAAATCAACTAAGCAAATGCATGATGAGGAAAGTATGGAAATACTATCTTTCTGGAAAAGATATGGGAGTAGGAAAAACAGACTACAAATGTATTATTGCAACCAATTTATATGGTAATCAAAAAAAGAAAACAAACAAAATAAAACAACCCAAAAGCTAATGTGATCTTAGGCCTCACTAATAGATACATGATGTTAGAGCAAGGATTGTTCTCTCTATCCAAGTTAGACCATATTTGGAATTTTATGTCCACCTCTGGAAACTATATTTTAAGAAAGACATTGACAATATAGAGCATATTCAGAAGACTATGACAGATTGAAGGGGTGTACAAGGTCTAAATGCAATGTTATATAAGAAACAATTGACCGGACTAAGGATGTTTAGCCAGGAAGAGGAGCACCAAGATGATTTCCTTCAAGCAATTCAAGGTTTTGCTTTGGAAGCATATTAGAGTTAGGTTTTTGTTTGTTTGTTTGTTTTTTTGTTTTTTGTTTGTTTTTGTACTTCACAGAACATTGCTGGAACCACTGGGTCAAAGCTGCAGAGACAGATCAAACTAGGATCAACATAATAAAAGACTCTTTAACAATTAGATCTCTCCAAAATTGTAAATGATTATCTCAGGAAATAAAAAATAAACTCACTAATGCATTTTTAGTAATGTATAGATGACCATATTATGGGAGGGGGGCTGTAATTGTGAGGTTCTAATGTTGACTGAAAGACTCAAAGTCTTTTCTGATAATGAAATTTATGATTCTTAAAAAGAAAATTAAAATAGCTAACTTTTACATTGTGTTTTAAGATTTGTGAAATACTTTATAATGTTATCTCATTTGATTTTCACAAGAACCCAATGAGATAGGTGCTAGTATATCTATTTTTCAGAAAAGAAAACTAAAGCTGAGTGTTTAATGAACTTGCACAAATTCATGCACCTGAGGCAGTATTGAAATTTAAGTATCTATCCTACCTGACACTTCTACACTCTAGCCATGATGATATCTATCTATTTCCTGGATAAGGTAGCAGATCTTTGAATCAGAGTGGGAAATGATTGCAATCACTGATATAGAAAGGATTAGATACATCCAGCCTATACACTTTCATTCCATTAACTGTAAGGCATTTGAGAGTCACTTTGATTATTTTATTTATTTTATTTTTATTTCTACTTTCAACTTTGGCTCCTTTCTTCCCTTTTCCATTCTCAACTTATATTTAGAGTCAGTCAGTTAATAAACATTTAATGTCTATTATATGCCAGGCACTGTGATAAATGCTGAGATAAAAAGAAAGTAAAAAATATTCCCTGCTTTCAAGGAACTCACAGTCTAATGGAGGAGAAAACATGCAATGGGTACGTACATATATGTGTCATAAAATGTTTAAGAAAATAGCAAAGTAAAGCAAACTTTTTGATGATACCATTAAAAATGATTAAAATTAAATGGACTTCCAAAGCTGTCAACTGTTAAAATACAACAGGTTCTAGGTGGTAAGGAAATAAGCATTTTTAAGTGCCTACTATGTGCCAGGTACTGTACTAATCACTTCTAAAATATTATCTCATTTGATTCTTATAACAACTTTTTAAAGTAGATGTTATTATTATTCCTATTTTACATATGAGGAAATTGAAGTAGAGAGATTAGAAACTTACTCAGGTTTTATAACAAGTAAGTATTTGAGGTTGGATTTGAATTGAGATTTTCCTGGCTCTAGCTCTAGCTCCTGCACTACTTAACAGCTTATTAGTAATAGGTAATAGGAAAAGATACTAATAAGGGTCAAAACCTTCTAATAATTCCTATGTGAAATAATAAGCCATGCCTTTATAAGTAAAATGATTATTAACAGAAAAGCATTGTCCTCCCTATAAATGCTAATATTTAAGTATATCCAAATTCTCTTATGTAGTTCAGGTCCTTTAAACTTCCTGAATCTCAGTTCCTTTGTCTGTAAAATGAAGTAGTTGTAGTAGATGACCACTAAATAGCCTTCTGGTTTTACCTGTTTTCTTATTTTCCCTGTCAAGTAATATTTCTTGATATCAACTTTAAGGGATATTTTACATTCAGTTTTTCTCAGATTTCCTTTTCTGTCTCGATTCTTCAAGGCACATAGTCCTTCTGTATCCCGTAACTTCACAGTTATTTGTCTTCAATCAGCACTAGTGTACCCTTCAGAATTGTAGTCATTTCCATTATATTTAAAGTCGGAAGGGAGTTTAGTTCAAATCCTGCTTCTGATAATGCATGAAGCATAGATAAGCTTTTATTCTCCCTTAGTTTTGATTCCTCATTTGTAAAATGAAGATGATACTATCTACACAAAGTTTCAAAGGTTGTAGTGCAGTTTTGATCTATTAAAGTTTGATGATTTTCACATTAAAACTTAATGATTTACTACATTAAACTTTTGGGACATTATATTTCCTACTTCATAGAACTGTTGCAAGAATCAAGTGAGACATATATTTAAATCATTTTGTAAACATTATCAGAGTTATATGAAGACCTGTTATTATTATAAGTAGGAAGAACTATAAAAGCATTCACTTATTCTTCTCTGCCTCTCATCTTCTTTCTTCTTTATTTCTTTCTTTCTGCTTTTATGTTAGCTAGAAAATGGAGCTTAGAGTCTATTGAGGGATAGAGTATATACACTAACAACTATTATTAAAATAATACATAATTACTACATTAGTGAGGGGCAATCAGAGTGATATGTGAGATACACAGGGGAAAGGATCATTTACTACCAACTGGGAAACTAGTAAAGGCTTGACATTTCATGGCTACAGTGGAGAAAGGAGGAAATTCCAAATGGGGGGGGGAATAGTGTGAACAAAGATATAGAGGTGGGAAAATTCCAAAGGTATGTATGTGGGCAGCGAATAATTCAGCCTGGCCAGAGCATGCAGCATTTAAGCAGGTGCAAAACAAGGCATAACTGGAAAGAAAAGTTGACAGCAGATTGTAGAACAATGTCAAAAACAAACAAACAACAAAAACATTTACTAAGTAGGCAAAAAGAAGAGTTTGCAACCAAAAAATAATAAAGGTTGAAGCTAAGCACAAGGGATTCTATGCCATTTTGCCTGGTGATTGGATAGTTTGGGTCACATATCTTGCATATGTTCAATGAACAGCCATGCATCTTTCAAAACCATACCTGTTTATAATCAGGATCTATTTCTTCTTGTTTGGTACAAGGAAGTATATTAGAGATTTGTGAATATTCTATGAATTGGGTCATGACTTTGCTGAAAGGACTCTCAGACTTACTTTACAAAGACAGTTCCTTGTGCTGATCCTATAGATATGTGGAGAACATTGCTTTTGAAATTGGAGTTTTGTTGTTCCTTCTATTTCATGGGAGGAGACTTCTCTATCTCAGTTGGAAAAGACTTTGCTTTACTATCTGAATAGTGTGCTATCAAATTAGTCTTACCTATTAGAAGCCTTAACCAAAGGTACTTAAAGAAAGTAATTTATTTGTAACACATTCACCATTCCAGGCATGTTTCCCTGGGTGACTCCAAGCTATAATTAAAGGTCTTCCGAAATGACTCATCCATTTACTATGATGATTTGCCTTATGCTGTATCTCCCAACAATCCTACGCAGTATTTTGGCTAATAGATAATTGATTAAAAGAAATCTAAACAATTTCCTTTGAAGAAAGTTATTATAACTAATCTTATTTCTCCATGCTGTTTATACAGAACATTGTTCCATAAAACAACAAAAGAATTTCAGAAAAGCTGGGCAGAAGATGAAGCATAATATAATAGAAGCACAGAATAATACAGACTGTTGGTCTTGTTGTGAGAGGTGACCTGAATTGAAATCTTACCTTTAATATTTATTGTATGACCATGGGCATGCCATTTAACTTCTTTGAGCTCAAATTATTTTTTTCTGTAAAATGGGGATAATAAATAGCACTAATTTCATAAGATTGTTATGAGTATCATATTCAAATACTTTTTATTCCTGAATTTCTTTTTATTTAGCATTGACTTCTGAGAGAACAAACATACAAAAACCTCCCAGAACCCTATACATTGATCATTATGAATGAGACACAGAGAGAGAGAGACAGAGAGAGAGAGAGACAGAGAGACAGAGGGAGACAGAGACAGAGAGAGAGAGAAAAAAAGTGAGAGAGAGAGAGAGAGAGAGAGAGAGAGAGAGAGAGAATGAAAGAAATACAGAGTGGAGGGAAAGAGGAATGGAGAAAACATGAAGAGAGGTGATCACCATAAGAATGGAAAAGGAAAGGAAGAAGACAAGGGAGAGGGTAAGAGATTGCACCTAGGAAAATGAAATAGGCCTCAAAATTCAGATAAATGAATGTTGGCAATGTAATAGCTAGCATTTATAAAGCAATTCACATGCTTTTTTGCATTTGAATTTTCCAACAATTATGAATTAAATAGTATATTTCTCTCACTATTTCACAAGTTAGAAAACTGAAGTTCAATGATTTTAAGTGACTTGTCCAAGAACATATGGCTAATGGTTTTGGTTACATGCTTATAGGTCTTTTGAATTCCAAGTCCAGAAACCAGAGCTTTATCCATCACTCCAAATGTGACTTCATAAGACAAGTAGAAAACTACTTTTGTTAAAATTGAATGTCCTACTCATATAGACCAGTTGATGGGAATGTTCCTGAATTCTAGGCCATAAGACTATTTGTACCTCCTGGATACCAGTAGTAGAAGGGATTTTGAGTTCAGTTCTTTGGAGGACATGCTTTGATAGTGTACCCTCCTCTATGCCAGGGAAAGCTGCTCCTGAGTTTATCAGTCTCTGACATGGCTGGGAAGCTTTGTCATATTTCCGGCTGTGGCAGATTGGATCACAATGGAACAGCCTTGCTTTCTACCCTGAGTCCAAATTGGATGTAGACCTAGAGAAGGATTTCCAAATGTTCTAAAAATCTGGGACACTTCTTTTGCCATCCTCTGCATCCCAGCAACTGTTCCCAAACCTTCCAGCACTTGTCTTACAGCCATTTCATCCAGAGTCATAGGAAATTTGTCCTCCTCTGGTAAAAGGAAGTATGAACTGTGTTTATCCATTAATCAAATGATACTAGAGCCTTTCTCAACCACAGTAACATAGGAAAGGGCCTTGGGAGCTTGGCTTATTTTCACTTTTTGTTTTGTTTTCTTCTACTATCAGTCCAGTGGCCTAAGCAGTTATTAGAATTAGCCAGAAATCTGTTTGTTAGGATAACTTCCCAAATTGCATCATGATCAATGGCCACTCTTAAAAACAAAATTTAGTATCCTAAGATTATTATTATTATTATTATTATTATTATTATTATTATTGCTAAGGCAATTGGGTCAAGTGATTTGCCCAGAGTCATACAACTTGGAAGTATGTCTGTGGCCAAATTTGAACTCAGGTCCTCCTGACTTCAGGGCATGAAGATTAGCTACTGCACTATCTAGTTGCCCTGACTAAAATCATTTAAATTGAGTAATGATAGACTCATAAATGATCATCTAGTACAGCCTTCAAAAAAGGATGAGGTAATGTGTTCAAAGTTAAGAAATTCAAGTACTTGGTTGTGTACAAGGGCCAAATGCTCTACATGATGAATTCCCAAAGTCTTTTGCCCTTTAAGAGTCTTCCCTCTACTCTAAGGATATAGAGTATCCAGTAAATATAAAGTAACTTCCAGAGGGAAAGAATCAGTGTCTGCATTTATTAAATACCTACTTTGTGGCAGGCACTGTGCTAAGCTATAAGGATACAAAGAAATTCAAAAACATTTTCTGACAGGAGTTCATAGTCTTAATAGAGGAGATAACCATGAAAATAGTTACACACATACAAGATACTTAAATAGTAGGTAGAAGTTTAACTCAGAAGAGAAAGTACTAATAAATGGAAAACTCACAAAAGACTTCATATAAGAAAATTTAGGTATTCTACCAGGCAGAGACTAGCCAGGGGATCTCTAGTGCTTTAAAGTCTAGAAGTCAGAAATGAAATTTCCTGCATGAGGAACGGCAGGTAGGGTAGTTGCCTAAAACAGAGCATGTGTGAATTAGAATCACGAAATAAGGTTATCAGGTATGAAAGAGCAAGTTACAAAAGAGTAAATGAGATAAGAAGTAGCAAGTGGAAAACTTAATCCCACTCTAAATTCAGGGCTTTCCCCTCTGAGCCATGAAGCCTCTCTAGTTGAGACTTGGGTGTTGGCACAGCTCAGAAAAAAAAAAATGTTATGGGAGTATTGGCTCCTAGGAGCAGGAACATTTGGGCAATGGTCTCTTGGAACAGAAACAGCCATTTGGTAGCAAATTTGCTAACTGAATTTTGCTATAGTCACACTGGTTTTAGTAAGAAAATGATAAATAGGAACCTCTGGGAATTCAATTGATTCTTAATTCTATTGACAGTTACCATGTCTGGGGAACTGTGCTCTCTATTCCCTGGCCCTGATGAGAGCCACACATAGCCATGTCTGTTCTTTTTCTCTCTCCAATATCTATAGGAATTGCTCATTTTCCTTTTGCATCAAAGTAACTCATAAGCACTGGAGTGCTGAGAAATTAAACACACACAAGCTTTGACTTTGGACATATGCTATAGCAGGTTAAAAGGGAAAAAAAACTTCATTATAATTGTATCCTTCTTTAGAAATGTCTATTGTGACTTTCCAGAAAACTCTTCACATAATCAAGTTACACATTACTTTAGACAACTCAAATCACAGGTCTTCATTCACAGAACCATATCAGCTTGAAAAGGAAAGAACCATATCAGCTTCATTCATTTAAATTTTCTTTTTTGAATAATAATATTAAATAAAGGAAGCAGCAGGACATAGTGGAAAGATTATTGAGTTTAATGTCAGAGAATCTGGGTTCAAATCCCAGTTGTTACTATATTTTAGCTTTGAACAAATCACAATTCTTCTGTTTTAAGTCTCTAAAACAAAATGGTTGAATTACATGATCTTCTCTTCTAATGTTACATTGATGAGTATGATGATTTGAATAGATATTATCTGGTAAAAAATTGATAGAAGCAAAGAGTGGTACTGCTGACTTCTTAAGACACCTTCCCTCTGAGATGAATTTTTCTCAGGTAGTGAAAACTGGAAAAAAAAAAGACTCAAATTACAATATGATTGAGTTATGTTAGGTAGATGATAAAGTCAAATTACAAGACTAGAGAACCGTTGGTTGAGGAATGATATGCAATTATATTGTCTGGAGGACTTTAAAGAGAGGATAGAGGAACCTCCATCCTAAGGAACACATATCCAAAGATTGACTATTTTTAAGAACTTTCAAGGTCTAAGATGCTCTGACCTGATTAAGTTGTCGAAGAACTTGCAATTGTTACATAGGGCCAAAGTGCCAGGTATGTATTCTGCAATGAGTTAGTGGAAAGAAATCATAACTGGAGAAAAGTATCGTTTAACTCAGGAATGGGAGGATGCTAGAGCACTGATTAGATGACCTTGAAGAAGGAATTAGGATCTTGCACATTTGTAACTTTCTAATATTTTCAGTACTTTCATCCTGGAAAATTATCAATTTCTGACTGTTTGACCCATCTCATAATTTGAGTATTTTTTCTTTCCCTGGCTCTGAGAGAATTCATAACACTTAGCACTGATGCTTCTTCTAGAAGCATCTGTTCTTTATCACCATACCCAAATGTAACATTGAGGAGAAAATCATTCTGTTTTGGCATTCAAGCTTCAGGCTGTCTTCAAGCCAGGCCTTCTGAAAAGAAGAAGAGTGAACAAATATCTTCATATATTGGATACCTCTCTACCTCAGGGCCTCTTTTCTTTTTATACACTCACTTGTCCAGATCTTTTATTGAGTATTAATATATTGCCTGAAGTCTAGCACCCTATTTTTACCTTCCTACTGAACACATTCACTTGGATGAAACCAGACAAATAATCATTCAATCAAAAAACATAAAAAAGGTTATTATATGCTAGGTATAAAGGTATAAAACAGGCCCTGTTTTCCAGGAATTCACCTTCTAATTGTGGAGAGAATATGTAACAACTAAGTATATGCCAGATATATAGTGAGTTGGAAAAGTACTCTCAGAAGGGAAAGTACTAGCAACTGATGGTGGTTGGGGGCAGTGGGAGTATTAGAGAAGGTCTCTTATAGAAGATGGGATTTGAACTGAGTCTTGAAAAATGTCAGTGAAATTAAGGGGTGGAGGGAAGAAAAGGGATCAATCTAAGTATTAGGAATAACCTCTATAAAGAAAGAGACAGGACATGGACTGTCATGTGTGAGAAAGAGCAAAGAAGTCAGTGTATCTAGATCATAGAGTACATGAATAATAATAAAAAAAACTGGAGGGAGGAAAAAGACCAGGCTAGGGAAGGCTTTAGATACCAGCAAATCAGCAATGTTTAATCTCAACTTGTTCTAAATGGAGCTCACATTCTAATTCCAAACTTATTCTTCCTCCCAACTCCCCCAGTTGATGGCACCACAATCCAGTCTTCAGTCATGTTTGTCCTTATTTCACCCTTCCAAATCAAACCAGTGTCAAGTGCTATTAAGTATTTTTAATGAATATTTCTTGGTTGCATTCTCTCCATCCCCAGCCCTTTACATTCATACCTTAGTTCAGGTCTTCTTTGCTTCTCACCTTGATAACTGCAATAGCATCATGAATGTTCTTTCTGTTCTTTCATTTCCAATGCATTCTTTTTTTTTTGCTTTTTGCTGAGGCAATTGAGGCCAAGTGACTTGCCCATCCAATGCATTCTTTATACAGCTACCAAAATATCCTTCTGACCATGTCATCTGCATAAAAACTTTAATTGGTAGGGAAAAAAATTTAAACTCAGCCTGGCTTCTTCTGCCATCTGGCTCCCACTTAACTTTCCCAGTCTTATTTTCAGTTTATTCCTCTTCATGTAGCCAGAACACTATTGTTCTATGAGCTGTTCTTTGGATTTAGCATGTCCTTACCTACTAGGTGGTGTAGTAGATAGAGAATTGGGCCAGCAGTCAGGAATATCTGGGTTCAGATATTATCTCAAACTATTTACAACTATGTCACCTTGGTCTTCTGTCTGCTTCAATTTCTTCAGCTATAAATTGAGTATAATGATGATACTTATCTCCCAGAATTGTTCTGAGGATCAAATAGATAACATTTGTAAAGTACTTAGGAGAATATTCGATGTAGTTCAGTTGTTTGTCATTTAGTCCAACTGTCCAATTCTTCATGACCCCATTTTGGGATTTCTTGGCAAATATAACTGGATTGGTTTTCCATTTTCTCCTCAAGTTTATTTTAAGATAATTGAGGCAAACAGGATTAAATGACTTGCCCAAAATTCCACAGATAAAAAGTCTCTAAGGTTGAAGTTGAACTCAGGTGTTCCTGATTCCAGACATAGCATCCTGTCCAATATGCTATCCACCTTTCTTGCCTGGAATGTATTAGGCACTTAATAAATGTTTGCTTTCTTTCTTCTTTGGATCCATATATTTGCAGAAAGCTATTCTCTAAAACCGGAAGAAAGTCTTTCCTCTTATGCTTCTCTTAGAATGTTTTTTAATCTTCCTTCTTTGCTAAGCTCTTCCAATAACCCAGGAAAAGCAATGATCCTCTCCTAACCACCCAGATAAAAGAGTTTCTTTCCACTTCAAAATTTTCTCCTTTATGTATATTATTTTGTCTGATAATACATTTATCTTTTTACATTCTATATCTTGCCTATCATAAGATCCTAAAAATAATGATTGTGTCATTTTCACTACTGAAATAAAATACTTATCTAATTGTTCAACGTTTATAATTTTCCTTTGCCAAACACACACACACACACACACACACACACACACACACACACACACAAACCAATGAATTAGAAAGTGCAAGTTTTATTGCTACCAATCTGACAGCTGAGGAAAATAAAGCACAGAAAAGTTCAATAATTTTCTAAGGTCATATAACTAGTAAGTGACAGAGATAAAATATAACCAAAAGTCCTCTATTTCCACCATGCAGTATTAATATTCCAAATGTCTAATACAGTAAAATCAGAATTTCTTTTTTTCCTCTTTTAAAATTTATTTTTAACACACGTTGTTTTATGAATCATGTTGGAAGAGAAAAATCAGAGCAAAAGGGAAAAACCATGGGAGAGATTAAAAAACAAACAGGAAAAAAAAGTGAATATGGCATGTATTGATTTATATTTAGCCTCCTTAGTTCTTTTTCTGGATGTAGATGGCATTTTCTCATCCAAAGTCTATTGGGATTGCTTTAAGTCATTGAATCACTGAGAAAAAACAACTTTTTCATATTTGATCATTGCACATTCTTGTTGTTAATGTATACAATGCTTTCCTGATTCTGCTTGTTTTGTTCCTCATCATCTCATGTAGATCTTTCCAGACCTTTCTAAAATCAGCTTGTTCATCATTTTTTGTATAACAATAATATTCCATACCTTCATATTCCACAACTTGGTCAACCATTCCCCAATTGATAAGCATCTACTCATAAAATCAGAATTTCTGATAATGTCTAAGTAGCTCTTCAGTATAAACTATACCTAGGGACTTCACAATACATTCAATAACTAGTTATCTAGCTTTTATTTGGAGAGCTCCAATGAATAAGAACTCATTTTCTCCCAAAACAGTTCATTCCACTTTGAAATTATTAGGAAATTTTTCTTGACATCAAGTCCAGAAATGCATCTTTTCAAATCGCACTCATTGGCTCCAATTTTATACTCTATGGCTACAGAATAAGAGTCTAATTTCTCTTCTATGTGATAACTCTCTAAGGAGAATCATGTCCATATGCCTAAGCCTACTCAAGTCTATAGGCCTCCATATCCTTCAATTGATTCACAAATGGCATGAACTTGAGTCCTGTTACCATTTTAATTGACTTTTTCTGTATCTGATAACTGTCTTACTTGTTGATGTCCTTACTAGTGAGCTAATATAAGTAAATCTCTCTTAAAATCTTTAAAGGCTATGTGAAATGAGAGATATAATTATTGTTATTAAAACCTGGGACTTAGAATTAAACATAATATTCTTGATGTGGTATAACTAGAAACAATATCTCTCTTAATGCATATTAAAATCACATTGACTTTTTTTTGGCTGTGTTATCACCCAGCTGTTTCACATTAAGCTTGTAGTTTACTAAACCTCCACATCATTTCCAGACAAACTGCTGTTTAACCATGCTTACCCCATCCTATATTTTGTGAAGTTGAATTTTTAAAATCCAGATATGACTCAAATATTCTCATATTAGATAAAAATTAAATTAGATCAAATCCAATATGATGAAAATCCCTTTCAGGTTTGTTTCATCTGAAACTTATTCTATCTTTAGCCAAGTCTTTTTATTTTTTTGCTCAATTACATGTAAAAATTTTTCTTAAATTTTTAAAATTATTATTTTTATTTTCTCTAATTACATGTAAAAACTTTGTACATGTAAAGCTTTTTGTTTATATGTACATTCATTTTTTCACATTTTCAGATGAATCATGTTGGGAAAGAAAAATCAGAACAAAAGAAAAAAGGTAAATAGAGTATGTGCTGATCTACATTAAGTCTCTATAGTCCTTTCTTTGAATACAGATGACATTTTGCATCCAAAGTTTTTTGGGATTGCCTTGGGTTGTTAAACTGCTGAGAAGAACCAAGTCTGTCATAGCTGATCATTGCCCAATCTTGATGTTACAGGGTACAATGAATTCCTGGTTTTTGTTTCATTCAGCATCAATTCATGTAAACCTTTCCAGGCCTTTCTAAAATCAGCTTGTTCATTTTTACTAGAATGATAATATTCCATTACTTTCATATACCATAACTCATTCAGTTATTCTTCAATTGATGGGAACCTACTTATTTTCCAATTCTTTGCCACCACAGAAAGAACTGCTAAAAACATTTTTGCACATATGGATCATTTCCTTCTTTTATGATCTCTTTGGGATACAGACCAAGTAGAGGCATTGATGAATCAAAGGATATGCACAGTTTTATAGCCCTTTGGACATAGTTCCAAATTGCTCTTCATAATGGTTGGATCATTTCACAATTCCACCAAGAATGCATTAGTGTCCCAGTTTTCCCACATCACCTCCAATATTTATCATAATCTTTTTTCCTGTCGTCTTGGTCAATCTGTTAGATATGAAGTGGTTTCTTGGAGTTGTTTTAATTTGCATTTCTCTAATCAATAGTGGTTTAGAGCATTTTTTCATATGACTATAGATGGTTTTAATTTCTTCAACTGAAAATTGTCTGTTCATATCCTTTGACCCTGTACCAATTGGGGAATGGCTTGTTAAAAAGGAATTTTTATCATTAGTTGTTGTTTGTTTTGAGTTCCAAATTCTCTCTCTCCTTTCCTGAGATAGCAAGCAATTTGATTTGTGTTATACATGTATAATCATGTAGAACATGTCCATATTAGTCATTTTGAGAGGGGAAAGCTCAAACAAAACAATGAAAAAAACTTAAAAATCAATGGCATGCTTAGGTGACAACTGATAAATATTTTAAACTGCATAGGGTCAAGTACCAAAACCTGGAGAAATTCACAAAGAAAGTCTTTCCTAGGGGAATAGGAGTGATGGAAAGGACAGATGGGGATGAGAAACAGATTTCATAATTCAGTAGCTGTGAGTCCAGAATTTACTGGTGTGGGGACAATACAAAAGAATTGATGTGTGTTAACCATTGAGAAATGAATATCATTGACAGATTATGAGACTATGGAATTTCCTTTTTTGAGGTTGCCTTGTGTTCAATGATGATATGTTCTGTCACAAGAGATTGTATAGTTGGTAAAAGGCGTTCAAAATATAGCCTAAAAGAATCCAGGTAGGAGATTGCAGTAAGAAATTGGTCTATTATAGAATAGAAAGCCCAGGTGTGCTGTAGAAGGCCAGAGGCATGGATCTGGGCTAACCTGTACATGTTTTTTAACACCCAGTTGATTGATACACTTCCTTTGAATAAATAATGATATTTTCAAATTGCTTCAATGGTATTGCTTCACAAAACAGCAAAAAAAGCAGAAGAAAAATATAGTTGAAGAGCAAATAATCATAACTAAGAGAAAATGGATTCAGCAAGAGATACAAAGAGAAATTCCATTTAAAATTACTGTCAATAGTATAAAATATTTGGGAATCTATCTGCCAAGGGAAAGGCAGGAACTATATGAGCAAAACTACAAACCACTTTCCATACAAATAAAGTCAGATCTAAACAATTGGAAAAATATCAAGTGCTCTCAGGTAGGTTGAGCAAATATAATAAAGATGACAATACTACCTAAACTAATCTATTTATTTAGTGCTATACCAAACTCTCAAGAAATTATTTTACTGACCTAGAAAAATAACAACGAAATTCATCTGAAAGAACAAAAGGTCAAGAATTTCAAGGGAATTAATGGGAAAAAAAGTAAATGGAAGGTTGCCTAGCTGTACCAGATCTAAAACTACATTATAAAGGAGCAGTCTTCAAAACCATTTGGTACTGGCTAAGAAACAGAGTAGTTTATCAATGGAATAGGTTAAGTTCACAGGACAAAATAGTCAATGACTATAGCAATCTAGTATTTGACAAAGCCAAAGACCCTAGCTTTTAGGATAAGAACTCATTATTTGACAAAAACTGCTGGGAAAATTGGAAACTAGTATGGCAGAAACTAGGCATTGACCTACACCTAACACCTTTTACCAAGGTGAGGTCAAAATGGGTTCATGATGTAGACATAAAGAATGATATTATAAACAAATTAGAAGAACATAGGATAGTTTACCTCTCAGATATGTGGAGGAGGAAGAAATTTATGACCAAAGAAGAACTAGATATCATTATTAATCACAAAATAGATAATTTTTATTATATCAAGTTAAAAAGTTTTTGTACAAACAAAACTAATGCAGACAAGATTAGAAGGGAAGTAATAAACTGGGAAAACATTTTTACATCCAAAGGGTCTGATAAAGGCCTCATTTCTAAAATATATAGAGAATTAACCCAAATTTGCAAAAATTCAAGCCATTCTCCAATTGATAAATGGTCAAGGGATATGAACATACAATTTTCAGATGAAGAAATTGAAACTATTTCTAGTCATATGAAAAGGTGCTCCATATCACTATTGGTCAGAGAAATGCAAATTAAGACAACTCTGAGGTACCACTACATACCTCTCAGATTGACTAAGATGACAGGAAAAGAAAATGATGAATGTTGGAGGGGATGAAGGAAAACTGGGACACTGATACATTATTGGTGGAACTGTGAACAGATCCAACCACTCTGGAGAGCAATTTGGAACTATGCTCAAAAAGTTCTCAAACTGTGCATATCCTTTGACCCAGCAATTTTTCTACTGGGGTTATATCCCTAACATATCTTAAAGGAGGGAAAGGGACCCACATGTGCAAAAATATTTCTGGCAGCCCTTTTTGTAGTGGCAAAAAACTGGAAACTGAATGGATGCCCATCAATTGGAGAATGGTTGAATAAATTATGGTATATGAATGTTATGGAATATTATTTTTCTGTAAGAAACGACTGACAAGATGATTTCAGAGAGGTCTGGAGAGACCTGTACATGAACTAATGCTAGGTGAAATGAGCAGAACCAGGAGATCATTATACATGGCAACAACAGGACTATACAATGATCAATTCTGATTGACATGGTTCTCTTCAACAATGAGGTGATTCAAACCAGTTCCTATTGTTCAGTAATGAAGAAAGCCATATAAACCCAGAGAAAGGCCTGTAGGAACTGAGTGTGGACCACAACATAGCATTTTAACTCTGTTGATGTTTGCTTGCATTTTTTTTCCTTCCTAGGTTTTTTTTTTCTTTCTCTTTCTAGATAAGAATTTTCTTGTGCTACAAGATAACTATAGATATGTATATATGTATTGGATTTATCATATATTTTAACATATTTAACATGTATTAGACTACCTACCATCTAGGGAGGGGTTGGGGGAAGGAGGGAAAAATTTGGAACAGAAAGTTTTGCAAAGATGCATTTTGAAAAATTACTCATGTTCTATAAATAAAAAGCTTTAATAAGAAAAGAGAGAGAAAATGCATCATTAAGTAGAGATTAAAAAGAAAGAAAATATAAGAACTATTGATCAGAGTCTGGGAGAGGCATAGAGATCAAAGAGTGAGGTGGAATCAGATGATTTTATATATATATATATATATATATGTATATATATATGTGTGTGTGTATCACAAGGTTGATCACATTTCTTCTCTTTTACCACTCTTCTTTGTAAAAAAAAAAAAGATACTGAGCAACAAAGGGAGAAAAAAGTATAAGAGGACATAATGGAAGAAAATACATAATCTTAACAAGTAATGTGAATGTGATGCCTCACTCATAAAATGGAAAATGAGAGTAGAATGGGTTAGAAAACGCAATTCAAAATATGTTATTTAAAATATAATACACTTGAAATAAAGATTCACAGAAAGTTAAAATTAGGAAGTAAAGTATAATTTAACATGTTTCATTTGAATTTTAAAAATTAGTAACAATCATTGTCTCAAATAGATCAATAACAAAAATAAGTAGTGGTGAAAGAGATAAATTAGAACACTGAATTATGTCTAAAGGCACCATATACAACAAAATAATATCAATATTTAAAACTTAAAGGAAAAGTTAATCAAATTACAAGGAGATATAGATCATAAAACTCTAATAGTAAAACATACTGACTATAACAATATAGTTTAAGCAATAAAATTTATAATAAAAGGTCTTTGAAGAAAATAATTTAAGGTGAAATGGAGCCTAAAAAATTTAATCCTAAAGAATTAATGACTCAAAACAAGTTACAGAAATAAAAAAATAATTTCAATAAATAACAAGACAATGTGATGAGTAACCAAAATATATAAGAAGCAGTTAAAGTAGATCTGAAGGAAAAAAGGTGTAAAAAAAATGTTCCAAAATTCTTACTGCTATTTTAACTTTAAAATAATATACATGAAAAACTTACAAAATCATTTGAAAGTAAAAATATTTACATTTCCCTTTTTGTTTTGTGAACTCCTAATGTTATATTTTCAATTTTGATTTTAACAAGACAGGATCCTCCAACATTATGCAATGTCTATACAATAAATAGGACATATTTAAGTACAACTTGAAATGAAATAAACAGATTAATAAAATGAGAAATAAAAATCTCAATCTCAATAAGATATTGAATTCCATAAATCAAATCCCAAAGGGAGTAAGTACAGAGCCATATGTATTTATAATCAATTTCTGTGTAACATTAAAAGTTTCCTTATTGCATAAACTCTTTGCAAAAAAAATAGAAAATAATAAATCTTGCCAAACATTGTCTTGTTGGCCAAACTAAGGAAAGACAAATCAGAGAAGTATATTTACAGATCAGCATTCCTAAAGAATATTTAAAAGATTGTAGATTATGACATATTTAAATGATTATAGACTATGACCAAGTTGTATTTAATCTGGGAATTCTGGATTGGTTTAATTTTAGGAAAACTATAAACAAATGGACATAATAATTATAATTATTTCAATATACATAAAAAGCTTTTAATTTTTACAAAATACAATGCTTATTTTGGTTAAAAGTATTGAAAAGCACACGAATAATTGAAGCAATTATTTCTTATATTCCCATTGCTACATGTTCTAGAATATGTTCAGTTACCTGGATAATTGTGGAAGATGAAAACTTGATGCCAAAGAGCACACTCCAAGTAAAATCATTTTGACTAATGGGTTAAACCAGGTTGAAGGTAACCAACAGATCTCCAGCCCATAGTGGAATCAGGAGGATGCCTACATCAAACACATAAAGACTTCTACAAGCAGAATGGGCAGATAAGAACAATTCATTCCCATAGTTATGGAGGCAGATGAAGCAATTGCTGTGGAACATTTAGAATTTGGTCAGACATTGAAGATGTCAGGGTTCTCTACTGCATCCCAGGCCATCACCAGTCATTCCAATTTTTGTTTTGCTGCTGGACTTTGAAAATTCTGAGAGACTGATGAAGTTGTGCAACTGTCTAAATTAATCTGTCACCTATGATGTCATTGGTCCTCTTCAAAAAGGTGAATAAGGCAGAATGTTTTCCTATCTTAAGGTCAGCAGTGGAAACCCAGATGTATTGCAGTGTCATGAGTCATGATAGTTACAATTCATTTGTCATCAGCTGTCTTCTTTCCAATCATTCTTTTATATCAGATAACTCTTGTGTTTTCTTCATGTCTTCTCTGATAGTATGAATAAATCAAAGATATATGGAAGTTAGTTGATCCATCATGATACATTTCCTACATACCTGATTGTTATTTATTCTTCCTTCCTAAAATTTCTTACTACTTGAATTGATTTTCTATTCAGCTGCCAATGAAATTTTTGTAAAGCAAAGACCTCAGGGTACTTCAGCATACATGTCTGTTTATGTTGATCTTTCAAATAGCCTAACTTTCTGCTTCCATGATACATTCAATTTCCATGACCTTACTCCTCCACCAAACCTTATTTATCTACAGATGTGACCATATTCAATCTTTTTTTCTATTTTTTTCTATGTTCATGAAATTTAAATTCCATTATCTGACTTTTATTTGCACTTTTCATTTATGTGATATATTTCTTCTCATTCTTTGTCTACTTCCCTCCCTCTTTTCATTACATTACTCTTCCTCATCCTTTGCAGTACTCTTTTGAGATCACCAAAACACAATAGAATTATTTTCAGGGCTTCTAATTATACTCTCAATATGAATCCCTGATAAAGTTCTGAGAGGACATAAGTATAATCTTTCTATATTTGATATAACTGTTTAACTTTATTTGGTCCATTAAAATGCTCATCCATGCTTACTTTTTGATTCTTTCCTTGACTTGTGTTTAAATGTCAAATTTTATAATGACCTCTGGTCATTAATCAAGAACATTTAGAAGACTTCTTTTTCATTACAGATTTATTTTCCCCATATAGGATATATTACTTTTCTGGGAAAATAGACTTGATTGTAAATCTAGATCTTTTATTTCTAGAGTGTCACAATCCAAGTTCTCCAGTCCCTTAAAGTGTGGCTGCTAAATTGTTTATTTTCCTGACTAGTTCCTCAGTCGTTGAATTCTTTCTTTCTGACTGCTTGCAATATTTTTTCTTTGATCTGTGAACTCTGTGTTTTGTTCACACACACACACACACACACATTCCAAGGAATTTTCATTTTGAGGTTTCTTTCCTTTCAGTTCTTATTTTATTCTCTCAAAGTTCAAAAAATATTTTTCTTTTAAGATTTAATGAAATAGGATTTCCAATAGTTTTTGTTTGGTTAAATTTTTTTGGTCATGGCTTTCAAGTACACTTACAAGTGATTCTTGAATTCTCTCTCCTTGATCTATTTCCCATGTCAGCTGTTTTCTTTTTCTTCAGTATATTTAACATTATTTTCACATTTTGACTTTGTTTTATTATTTCTTGATGTCTCATGGAATAATTAGTTTCTATTTGGCAGGTAGGTGAATAGAGTGTCAGGCCTAGAGTTAGGAAGATCTGAATTCAAATAATGCCTCAGACATGTGATCCTGGGCATATCAGCTAAACTTCTTTGCCTCAGGTGCCTTGTCTGTAAAGTGAGTTGAAGAAGGAAATGGCAAACCACTATAATATCTTCCAGGAAAACCCCAAATAGGATCACAAAAAGTTAAGATATGACCAAAAAACAATTGAACAATAACAATAATTTTTACAAAGTTGTTTTCTAAACTGAGGCTTTATATCTTTCATTCTGAGCTATTAATTCTCTTTACATATCATTTTTCCATAGCTCTCATCACACACACACCCCATCTCCCCCCACTACTACTCTCATTTGGTTTTTTAAATCATTTTTCACCTTTTTTATTTTTAACTCTTACATTAACTCTTGCAAATTGCATTTCCTCCCGCTCCTCTCCCATCTTGACTCTTCTACTTCCCAATGCACTTTCCACTCTTTCTTAATTTCATATAATAGTTAAATCTATTAAGAATGCTATCAATCACTAAAGAAGTATTGGTCTGGATGTTCTAGGATGGATTCCATCCTGTTTTGTCCCAGAATTTCTATATTTTTACCTTGTGAAAAGCATTATTCTAAATTTGAGGGATATATAAAGAAAAAAAAGGCAGTTCTTATTCTCAGGAAGCTTATATTCTAATAGTTGGAATTCATATATATATAGGGTTTTTCAGTTGCATGTCAGAAAGACCTTGTGCTCCTTAGGGTGTAATAGTAAAGCAGATGGTACTACATCTTTAGTATTATTTTCAATGACAAAACAATATCAATATTTCTGATATTGAACCATTTGATCATGGCATGGACTTTAGTAGTTAGAAATTTCTTTTCTAAGCCTTCTTTAGCTATGAAGGTGGGGGGATCAGAAGCTACAACACCTGCAAAAATAACTGCTTGGTCACATTTACTCAAGAATTATTCCCTTGATGTATGGCTCCCTGCAGTGTAGTATATTTGGGTGAGGATGGAACATCAGCAATTCTAGCTAGCAAGTTAGGATTTATCTTTTTAGTACTCCCTCCAGCTGTGAAATTTCTTGCACCACTAGTAACCACAAACTAGTGGATTTTCATCAGAGACAGACTTCTTGGTGTCTCCACTATAGAGAAAAGTAAATTGTGAAGCAGAATACAACAATATGTTGTTTGGAAGAAATGCACAGGCTCCCAAAGTAGGACTGATTCAGCAACAGGTAGAAAAACTGAGACAATTCTCCCAGCTTCCTTTGCACTAAAACTCAAGATTGTCAAGCTTTAAATTGGAGTTCAATAAATCAATTTCATAAGTTCAATCCATGAGACATCTGGCTAGATTCTGAAGAACCTCTAGCAGAATTGGGGGAATCCATGCTCAATGGAATTCTGCAGTGTGCCATAGAAGTCAGAATACATGAATGCAGTTTGAGTTAAGTTGAAGAGAGGTATTGCCTCCAGGAAGAAGACCTAATGTACTCTATTCTAGTCAGATTTCTGCATTCAGTCTGGAATTTTGTATTCAGTTCTGAATGCCACATTTTAGGGAAGCATTGATAAGCTGGAGAATGTATAGCAAGGATGATGAAGGCCTTTGTACTATCATATGGGTTTCAGTTGAATAAACTGGGGATGTTTATTCTGGAGAGAAGGTCTTGAGGAAGAATAATAGATATCGAAAGATTTGTAATGCTGCTATGTTCAAGAAAAATTAACTTTTCCCTCTGCCTTAGAAAGAGGAGATTGGAGTAATGGGTGGAATTGGCAAAGAGATTTAGTGTTAGGAAAATTTTTCCTAACAATTAAGAGTTATCCTCAAACCGAATAGGCTACCTCAGAAGGTTGTAGGTTCTTTTCCCTCTATGCTCTCTAAGAAAACACTAGATAGTCTCTTGTTGAGAATGTAGTCAAGAAAATATATATGTGTATATATATGTATATATATATGTGTGTATATATATATACAAAAACATATGTATATATGCATGTATATATGCAACTATAGTTCAGATACAGTTTCTGGAATAGAATACTCTCAAATAGCTATTTCTCTGTCACAATGCATTCTCAAAATTAGTTTGAGAGTTCCATAGAAAGAGTGAATTAATATCTCTATTTCTCTGGTGGAATAATTCCCTACAGGTTTCATTTATAAGAATGCATGGAGAACTTACGAAACTGCAAAAATGAGTACTCAACACATTGGCAACAGACACTCTGTTTTTTGTGGTCAGGAAAACAGCAGTAAGATGAATGTGGGGAAAGTAACTGTCAAGCCTGCCTAAATATAAGGCATTTATAGGTCGAAAGATTATAAAATGGATAGGAATGCAAAATGAGTTTTTCCCCTTTACCAGGAAATGATATTCATTTAAAAAAGATAATAGGGAACTAGAAGGTACATAGTTATGACTTTAGTAAGTATTTCTTTACTTTTAAACAGCTTGAAAACTATAGTTTTGATCATCTTTTGCAATCACTCAAAAATAACTATTATGCCTGTTGTCATACTATGGTCATCAAGTTCCTCTTGGAAATTAGCAAAGCAGTTGCTATATTAAACAATCATTTATGTCTTTATTTAAGGTTCCTTCTAACTAGAGATATTTTCGTAGTTAACTTCTATTTCCTTTATTGTGTCCTGTTTTCTGGTTTTATCCTATATTCCTTCCTTTTTATGACCTGATATAATTTTTACTGATATATTAAACAGAGAGAATGGGCAATAACTTTGTTTCCAAGACCATATTCTTCTGTATTTGCCAAATGACTTTAAGATTTAACCTCAAATTCTCATTGTAACATTAATGGAGTGTGTATTGTAAGCATCACATCTTTCTACCAATTTCCAGGAGTATTTATCTGATTGTATTATAAACCTTAACGTAAATCTGTGCAACGATATTCTATTTTGGTTGAGAAAATGATGCTGACAGTTTACTGCCAGATGACAAATGAATGCTGACATTTTATTCTTACATGTTTATAAATCAGTTTAAAGGTTGAGTCATTAATGTGGACAATCCAAAGAATCCATATGCATAAACACAATATTCATTTTGAGTAACTAACTGTATATGTATTCATAAAAGATAAAAGCCGTATTTTGGGAAAAGCAAAAATACAAATCGACCATAATAATTTATCTTTAAACTGAAAGCTAACTTATTGATTGATAGGTAATGTGATCAGAATCAGAGTTAGCCTGAGTTTTCCCCTACATATTCTTAGTTCTTTAGCTTAGAAACTAACCTTTTCAAAAATCACTTATAACAAAAAACTCTTTTCTCTTGGAGTATTCAAATGGTTTTCTAGTAGCCACATCATCATTCCCAATCATAGTAATTGAACAAAGCTACATAGCATATCCTGAATGGGAACAAAAAATGTAAAATCTTGTGCCAAAATTTACTCCCTAGAACATTTAGGAGGTTTTTCTTCTTCTTTTGACCAAACTCTTGGACAATGGTCTGTCTAAGAAATCATTCTTAAATCTTCAGGGATGCAATGGCTGACATTTTGTTTTAGCATATCAGAGCAAAGCTATCCAAAGTCTATTTATAAATTACAAAATTCAGAATCTTTGGTTTCCTTCTTAGCAAGGAATAATAGAGTAGGATCAGAAACCATTTCCCAAAGTATATTAGAGAAAAGAAGACATAATTATAATTAAGTAGTTGGTCTAAGATATCCAAATGAGTAAAATCAATCACTCCAAGCCAAGTAGCATATGTGATTAGCGTCAGATTCAAACTTAAGCCTTCTGACTCCCAAGCCTAATGTTCTTTCTATCACAACATACCTAGAACTCCAAATTGGGGTATGGTATAAAAGACATATCTTCCCAATGTCATGTAACACAGACCGGTCCACCATAGACCATTTAGCACTACTGTTAGTTCTTGTTTACTCCACGGGGACAAGTATTTTTAAACATATAACAACAAACTTTTGGGGCAATGACGTGTTCAGTCATAGTGATAGTTAATATTTATATAGTACTTATTAGGTGCCAAGCACTATGCTAAGCATTTTATAATGAATATCTTACTTGATCCTTTTAACAACTTTGGGAAGTGAGTGCTATTATTATCTCTATTTTACAGATGAGGAAACTGAGGCAAATAGAGGTTAAGAACTTTGCCCATTATCATAATTACTAAATATCTAAGGTTAGATTTAAACAGATTTTTCTGAATCCATGCCTGATGCTCTACTCATTGCTCCACCCAGTAAGCTCTAACATAACCTATTTGGCAATGTTTTAGAGGAAATTATTTGATGAACAGTTTGGAGATTCTATGATTATATATGATGAAAAAAGGTGAAATTTTAATACTTGAAGCCTGCTGATATATGAAAGCAAAGGGCTAATGTCTTCCATCCTTAGTTTCTATGACAGGAACACCTGGATCTAGCTATCTTTTTATTCTCTTTAGGCATTACTGTTACTAACACAATCCACAATCCAGTCAATTTGATCGTCTCTCTGTTTCTCTATTTTTCATCTTTATATTTGCAATGCTCTCTTCCATGACTAGAATTTACTTTCTCTTCACCTTGACTTCATACAATTCTTCTCTCTTCCTTCAAAGTGCAGATCAAGTACCAAGGTTTCTATAGGAAACCTAGTCTGATTTTCTCAACTACTAATGTCCTCCTCCTCAAAATATTGTATGTTTATTTGCATTTGTTCTTTTTTCTTCCTTTGGTATATATAGACAAATTAGATTAGGTTAAATAGCTATTGATATATCTCCTTGTTGTCTTTATTAGAATATAGGCTGTCAGTAGAGTTTTTAATGTATTTAGAACCTATCATAGGATCTGGTACATAAATACTAAGGGATTAATAAATATTTGATGATTAATGGGAACTCTAACTTAGAAGAAACTATATTAGGATTCTGACACAGTATAAAAAGTACTAATATCAAAATAAATATTAATACTGCCTTGAGTCATTATTGTAAGGGCCATAGAATCACAACCTAACAACCAATCAAAGACCATCTGAACAAGAATTCTTTTTTTAAATAGCAAATAAATATTCATACAATATTTTTCTTTATATGAAGCTTAAATTAACCATAAAGTTAATCTTAGCATTAAATTAACATTTAAGTTCCTTTGCCCAATCCTCAGAGTCACATTTGTTTTTGCCTATAGAAATAAAATGAAATTTCAGTATTCTTGGTAGACAGGCAAGGAAGAAGAAACCATGTGCTATGAAAAATTAGGAAAAATCTCAAGATCAGATAATTATATGAGAGGAAACTATTCAGAATAAAAATAGAAAAGAATGGAAAAGAAAAAATGCCAGAGACCTTATAAAGGAAAAAGGAAAGAGAGGTTTCACCGGAATAGATTTCACCCAATTTGAAATTATCTACATTTTGCAAATATTAGACATAATGAGACTAATTTCCTAATGGAAATTGGGATATAAGACCTTGCAGTGAATGGTGGCATTCTGTAGCAAGTCCTATCTGTTCTCATTTGCAAAACTAGTCACACATGAGAAAGGCCTTTATCCCCAGATAATCTGTCAGGCTCTAGGACTGAATTCACTGCAATTCCCTGAGAAATTGCATTTGTTAGTAGTAATCTTCCTAATGAGTGGACTGAAAATCTTTTAAGATCAATTTTCACTGTGAGACAAAATTTGATTTCTTCCCTCTTCTATGTCTTCCTTCCCAGTGTTCTTTGTTTTAATAAAAGGAATGGAGAGCTATCAGAAATCAATCTGAATAGGTTTAATCTTTTAATCTTTCTATCAATCACCAAGCAGGGAACCTTGAAATCATAGAAATTTGTAACATTTTCTGAAAATTTATCTTTGACTTTATTGTCAGTAATAGCTACTTGGTAATAAAATGACTTTGTCATTTTGATTTGCAAACAAAATACTGGAGGGTGGTGGAGGAAGGATTTATTTTTCTTTAAAGAAGAGGTTTTATGACTATTAAATAGACTTCTAATTGGTCTTCCTGACTTAAATCTTCCTAATTTCATCCATTCTCCACATAGCTGCCAATATGATTTTCCAGAACAACAAAGGAATGACCATAAGATACCTCTAGACAATAACATTTAGAGGCTTCTCTGTATCTTCCAGAATGAAATATCATTTCCTCTATTTGACTTTCAAAAGTCCTTTTTAAGCTAGATCGCACCCATCTTTATAGCCTTATTTTACATTACTTCCCTTTCCACATTAAATAGACTAAATAAATTCCATTTTCTTGCTACTCTTCACACAGAACCTCCAGTCAGTTTCCTACCTTCATGCCTTGGCATCAACCCATGTCTGATGTACTATTTCCTTAGCAACATCTTTTAGAATTCTTTTTTTTTTCCTTTCAAAACTCAGGTCAAATAACAAATGGCATAAACTGATCTTCTAGCACTGTCTCCTTACATCCCATGTTACCTTTTAAAAAATTATATTTTGTATAGACATATATGTACATGTTGTCTTCTCTAGTAAAATATAAATTTTTGAGGGGCTGGTACCTTTTTTGTTTTTGTGGCTTGCATGCTGTCTGTCACACAGAAGGAACTAGTCATGAGAAGGATATGTTAAAATAGAAACAAAACAATTTTATCAACTGATTTAGATAAGTGAAATAAGGAAGGATGGTGGACTTCTACACTAGCCAGATTAATAATAACAATGTAATAATAATAGCTAACATTTATATAGAGTCTACTATGTGCCAGATAAAGTTGTAAGCAATTAACCAATCTTATCTCATTTGATTCTTACAATAACTCTAGAAGGTAGGTACTATTAATATCCACACTTTATAGATGAAGTAACTAAAGTAAACAGAGGTTAGATGACTTGCACAAGGTCACAAAGATAGTAAATGTCTGGGGAAAGAATTGAACTCAGATCTTCCTAATTCCATGCCTGGCAATTTGTGAGTTGTGCCGTCTTTGGGGGGAGAAAGATAATAATACAGGATTTGTGATACACATTGCAATCTATTTTTACCTGCCTATCCGGTGTTGCTATAAATATTGTTTTACAGAAGTGTGCTTTCCCTTTCTTTGATCTCTTTTGAGTTCTAACCTTCACAGTAATATAATTAGATGAAGTCCTTCTATTTTTCTTTTCTTTCTTTTTTTGGGGTAATATTTGTTACCAGTTTAATGGGTTTTATGCAAAACCTTAGAATTGTTTTCATTGTATTTCTCTTACTGATAGTTATATGGAACATGATTTTTCATTAGTTTGTTGATACCTTGCCTTTCATATTCTGAGAGCTTTTTTCCCCATATTTTTGATTGCTTACCTATTACTGAATAACTGTTATTTTTATTTATTTGTATCAATTACTCTTTTATCTTAAATAATAGATCTTTATCAGAGAAATTTGAGCCATGGATTTTTTCCAGCTAACCATTTTATTTTAAATGTAGAAGTACTGTATTTTTTCAAAAACTTTTTCTGGACATATTGGCACAATCAAATCATTTTCATTGTTTTTATTATTATTATTAATGTATTTCATTAAGTTTGTAGCTTTTCAAATAGTAAAAAAAAAACCCTGCATTTCCAGCATAATTTCAAACTGGCAATAGTGCTCAATTTTAAAATGTGCTGTTATAGTCTCTTTACTAATATTTTGATCTTGATATTCTTTAGATAAAAAAGAATACATTTCTTTATACATTTCTTTATTTTCCCCTGGCTTAAGTATAAGGACTATATTTACTTAATATAAAGAGCTTAGTAGAATTCTTTTCCTTACCTGTTATTGGAGACACTTCATATAATATTGGAATTATCCATTGTTCAAAAACTTGGTAGAATTTCCTTCTAAATAGATTTGACACTAATTCCCTCCTCCCTACCAAACTTGTGAATTACTTTTATTACATCTATTTTTTTTATATTAGATTATTTACTTCTCTATCTGCTCTATTAATGTGACTTTTTAATATTTTTGTCAAAATACACAAGTTTTCTTTATCAGTTGTATTGACTTATAATTGGGCAAAATTTTATATTAACTTGCTTTATAATTAATTTTCTTTGTCAATATTGACAATGTATTTTCTTCTTTTTTGTATCATTCTCATATAATGGGATCAATTTTTTTTTGAGTGGGATGATAACACAGAAGGGACATGTTGAATGAGACTGGATTGAGGAGTGAAAGAAGGATTATGTAAATACATTTTGATGTGGTCTGGATATCAGAAAAGAAAAGTTTTTTTTTTTAAGTCTCTTGACAAGTATGATAGATATTGGATTAACATACTAGAGGGGATTGATCATGGGACAGGGGAAAGGGATGTTGGTATTCCCAAAATGGGGAAATGAAGGGATCCCGGTGATGCATATTCCCATCATGGGAACTCATAGAAGCTTCATGATGGATTTAATTTTAATACTTTCCTTATAGCATAATCATCTCTGAGCAAGTATTGCAATTCTCAGCACCACATCCTACACAGGGAGAAGGTTTGAAGGGGTCCCTGACTATTACCAACTTTCATGGAAGAAAATACAACCAAAAATAGGATTAAATAGCACTTAGAAAAAGGGTGGAATATGGAATTGAGAATACAAAAAAAAATTTTTTTGGTGAGGAATTCCAGAGAAATGATACAGAGAATTGGTCTTTTCTTTAAAGAGAAAATTGCTAAACCTTTCATCTGTTTTTTTAATAAAATATAGAATAAAATAAAATATAAGTAAATATAATAAATGAATATAATAAATGAATAATAATAATAAAATAAATATAATAAAAAATTAAAAATTGCTAGACCCTTAATCTGTTTTTTATATATTATAAAGGAAAATAAATTATTTGTGTTAAAAATGAAGAAGTAGAAATAAAAGGCATAAATAAAACTTAATGTTTTAAAAAAGAGGGAATATGGTACAATAGACCTCTGAACACATAATAAATGTGTGACCCTGAGCAAATCACTCTAGCTCTTGATTGATTTAGATAATTCACTAAGTCTATTAAGTTGCAGAAAGAACTGAATATTTCAGAAAGAACTGCCTATATTTGGTAGGGTTCCCTTACCATGTAATGTCCTGTGCCAGTAAAACCACAGTTATATAAGTCCCAATACCTAAGCTTTGAAAAAGAAACAAATGACAAATAAGAGAAATTCAGAGAAATTTGGGGAGCTTTCCATGAACAGCAAATTCAGTTACTGTAATTTTATAAGCAAAAAGAACAATAAAATAACAGTGAATCCTTTCATGAAACTAGATGATGCTGAGAGAATAGATTTCCTTTATGCAGAGAAAAGAGAAGGGATTACAAGCATACAATGTGCTTTTAAAGACAGTCACTTCAGGAAGATAATGATGACTGTTGGAGGGGATATGGAAAAACTGTTGCTGGAATTGTGAACTGATTTTGGAGAGCAATATGGAACTATGCCCAAATCTGCTATCAAACTGTGCATATCCTTTGATCCAGCAGTGTTTTTACTGAGTTTGTGTCCCAAAGAGATCATAAAAAAGGGAAAGGGACCCACATGTACAAAAATGTTTGTGGCAGTCCTTTTTGTAGTGGCAAGAAACTGGTCCATCAGTTGGAGAATGGCTGAATAAGTTATGGTATATGAATGTTATTGAATATTAAGTTCTATAAAAAATGATCAGCAGGATGATTTTAGAGAGGACTGGAAAGACTTACATGAACTGATGCTAAGTGAAGTGAGTAGAACCAAGAGATCATTGTACACAATAATACAATAACGAAATTGTGTACATTGTACACAATTATACAATGATCAATTCTGATGAACATGGCTCTTTTTTTGTTTGTTTTTGTTTTTTGTTTTTTAGTTTTTTTTTTTTTAACATGGCTCTTTTCAACAACAAAGTGATTCAGGACAGTTCCAATGGTCTTGTGATGAAGAGAGCCATTTACACCCAGAGAGAGGACTGTGGGAACTGAGTATGGATGACAACATATTATTTTCACTCTTTTTGTTGTTGTTTGCTTGCATTTTGTTTTCTTTCTCATTTTTTCCACTTTCTGATTTGATTTTTCTTGTGCAGCATGATAATTGTGGAAATTATATAGAAGAATTGCACATTTTTAACATATATTGGATTACTTGTCATCTAGGGGAGAGGAGGAGGGGAAAGGGAGGGAAAATTGGCATGCAAGGTTTTGCACGGGTGAATGTTGAAAATTATCTATGCAATAAAAAGCTTTAATAATAAAAAAAATAAAGACAGTCTCTTTCTCTCTCTCTCTCTCTCTCTCTCTCTCTCTCTCTCTCTCTCTCTCTCTTCCTTTATTTCTCTTTCTTTGGTATGTGAGATTCAATGTAGATATCCATCTAGAATTTATGTTTCGTTGGGTCCTGAATAGAAGTTTACTCCACCTATAAGCTACAAAAAAAATTGCTAAGCAAATTAATAGTTTAAACAGGATAGTAAGAGAATAATTAAATTACATTAGAAGGGGGAAAAGCTGTTTTCATATACTTTAGCATTCATTTACTCATGAACAATTGATATACTAATTATAGATCTTCATTATCTATTCATTAAAGTAGGTTCCCCTGTGAGCAGCTAACGGAACATATAGTACTGTTACTATATGTAATGGGAAGTCATGTAGCTGCAACTCTTCAAATACAATTGAGAGTTTTCTTTTTTTTTTTCAAATTCTAAGCAGCTATTGACAGCATCTATGGGAAACAATGAAGGTTTTGTGCTACTTTCCCACAACATGATAATGTTTTTGTACCTGGACATCCTGTTTACCCTGCGCTTAATGTTTCAACTTGAGGTAAATTTATCATTTCAATGACATCTAAACCACGGTGATGACAATTGATTGAAAACAAAAAGGAAATCTTCTTTATCTCTCTAATGGAGACATACTCTTCGAAAGATTTCCCCAAGTTGCTTATAGAATCAAAGCTGTCTAGTACCTAAAAGGTAATTTAAAATGCAAATTGTATTTCATGATTTAAATCAAGAAATGGATCAGTTTCATTGTGCATAAACTCTTTAAACACCATTTTAGTCATGTGAAAGAAATCTAAAGATACTTTGCTTCCATGCCAATTTACAATATGGTATAGTAGACAGCTTCATGCCATTTCCAATCAAAAGGCCAAATGAGGTTAAAATTCTGACCTCATTTACTTTTGACAAGTCACTCTCTAGGACTTAGTTTCCTCATTTGTATGGTTGGAGTAGATGATGTCTAAGATTACTTTCAGCTCGAATTTTATGATTCTACATTAAATGGATTTATACTATGTCAATCAATTTATCTACACTGTGAATTTAACAGCAACGTTAGGAACAAGTAACTTACTTTCAACTTTGTGAAAGCTGAATGTTAACAGCTGAACCTCAGAAACATTTTTTAATGTTATATCCTTATGTCTTTTTATTTTGGTATATGTAGATAATAGCAACAACAACAATGATGATGATAAGAATGACAGAAAACTTATTAAAAGAGAAATGACTGAAACTCTTGCTTCTCTGAAAAACTAGAAAGTGTCAAGGCTGCATTGGAAACATAATTATTGGCTCAAACACTTAAATATTAAACAATTACACTAATATAAAAACTTGTTCAAAGACCATTACTTTTGGAATACCTAAGATATGAAAAGAATGAAATAATGACGATGATGACAGTAAATCAATGTCATTCAACATTGAGAAATAAAACAGTCCTAGATCATAAGAATTGCTTTAGGAGTACAATGAAATTTCTGTATGCCAATGGTTGAAAGAAGTTCATTATAAGAAAAGCAGTTTGGTTAAAGAGAAACCAGAAGGCTTCTGTGTCATTAATATTTTATTGCATACTTGTTTTTCAGTCATATTCAACTTTTTACAACCCCATTTGGAGTTTTCTTGGAAAAAAACACTGAAATGGTTTGCCAATTCCTTTTGTGGTTTATTTCACAGATGAGTATACTGAGGCAAACTGAGTTAAGTGAATTTTCTGGGGTTACACAATTATTATCTTCTTTCTGTTATGTATTAGCTTTGTGACACAGGGCAAGTCACAATTTTAGTCCATTTCTTCATTTGTAAATGTAGAATAATAATAGCAATCTACCTTGGAGAGCATAACATAACATAACATAACATAAGATCAAATGAAATAATTATTTATATATGTATATATACAAAACATATGCATATATACATAAATACACATATATCTGCAAAATTTAAAGTACTGTATTATTATTATTATTATTCTGATTCAGTTCCATTTATTCAAACAGGGACATGAAGAACTGTGCTGCTGAATTTAACCTTAAAGGAACCAAAAAAAAATTTACAGCAGGACAAAAATAGATTAGAGCCCCATGAGAGGTCACAATGTCATTTTTTTGCTCTTACTCCTTGAAGTTGTTATTGAAGTGAATGATTCCATGATTCATTTCAATGGGAGCTTTGTTTACATGAGCTGTAGCTTCTAGTAGCCTGACCTGAATTTTTATTGTTGATTTAAAAAAAAAAACCGATCCGGGAAAGAAAGCTACTATACTGGGATTATTTTAATACCTGTGGATGAGAAAGATGAACTTCACCTTGTTGCCATTTGGGGCATCGAATGACCCCTTTGCTTGCAGAAATGGAGTATTTTCAGTAATGAGAGAAAACTAGGATTTGCATCAAAAACTGATCACATCTCTCTTGCAGCTGCTATTGAGTGGTGGTAATATCTTCGGAATGGGTTTGAACTTTGTGTTCATCAGTCTGTCTTATGAAGGACACTGGGTCAGAGCCAAAAGAATGACAATGGCCCAAGTTTTCATCTTCCTTCCTAACATCTTACCCAGAATGATGATTTGAGGTTGTCAGTATTTGGTAAAATGAGGCAAAGCATTTGGCATTTTCTTTTAAAAAATGGAGATTTCCATTTCACTAGGTATGTTTTTACTTCATTCTCATTTCTATCTTCGTATAAAAGAAAAATAAAGTTGAATTTGTAGTGTGAACATTATTTGCATTGTACAATCATCTTTCTTCCATAATTTAAATTTGTGATAAAGCATAAAAGTACTAATGACTATTATTAAAATAGTATTTTAAGGAAAGTTTTGTACAGTATATATGTATAGAAGATCTCTGTTGATCTTTCTAACCATGCTGGTAGGTAGACCTTGTTAATTATATCCATTTTATAGGAAAGGAATCTAAATCTGAGAAATTAATTGACTTGTCCAGGGTTACATAGCTAGCAATTTTCTGAGACAGGATTTCAATTCAGACTTTCTCACTCCTGTTCAGGGTCTTTATACAATTAATGCTTTAATGTTTCCCCAATACAGGGTTCCCTCCCCTTGATGCCTTCAAATACTCAAAAGGACCCATGCTGTCATCAATGAGTTGTTGCTGTTTGTCTTTTGTTCTTGAAAAGGACCATGACATTAAGGAAGGGATGCCATGACATGCAAGTGAATTGAAGTGAGGGAGGCCTGTGTAAGGTCGCCTGCCTCACTTTTTCCTCCAGAGGTATCTGGGAAAGATATAGATTAGGAAGGCTGCAGATGGCCATGGATGCAGGAGAAGACTTTGGCCTTTTTAAGATCAGGTCTTTAACAGGTCTTAATTTGACTAAGGTAGTGACCAATTAGTGATTAAAATTAGGTAAGAAAAGAAGCAGAAAATGACCTCAAAAAAAAAAGTCTATCTGGATCAGAAAGACCCTTAGAATTACTGACCAAAAAACAGAAAAAATTGCTATTTAAATCATTTTGACCCAATTAGGACCCAAACTGACTAAATGGAAAGTGCCAGGGACCTATTATGGTATTCCTTCCAAAGAGGAAAACCCTAAATCCTCCATCACTGTCCACCTATAAGTAATTAGGAATATCAAATCAACTAATACCAAACCAGCCAGGGAGCTGGTATCCAGGGAAGTCTATGGTTATTGGCTAGTTTGTAGGTGAACACTGATTTAATTAACCTTGATTTAATTAACAACCATGTACAAATATTTAGCAATGAAATCACAGAATCCTGGAGTTGGTCCTTACAGGTTACCTAGTCAAACTTCCCAGCCCACATAAAAATCTCTCAATCAGTATTCCTGATGGATGGGCATCTGCTTTCAATTTGAATATGTAATGATTGAAATTTTTTTTTTACTTTTCTTTCAGAGCAGCCCTTGAAATCATTATAAGTTCTAATTGTTCATTACGTTGAGCTAAAATATTTCCTTTGGAATACTTTGTCTTAGTTACCAGAACAGAAGTAAAGTTTCATATGGAATTGGCCCCAACTTCCCAAAGTTCAAAACTCTCTTAAATGTGACATTTGTTAATGAAATGGAATTTTAGGCTGCATATCTAGTAGCCATCTGTGAATAGTTAATTTAATTATTCAAAGGCTCGAGGTACCATCTTAAAAAGGATCTTCAGCTTGAATGCCTCACTTCAAGCTAGTCCTGACCTATAGTTATTATTAATTTTGAAGAAAAGATGGATAATTAGCCCATGAATATTGGCAGTCACCTCTTTGATCCAAACTGGCTTATTGTCAGTAACCTAAAGGTCACCCTGATTCTGTTTTCCAAATACTTTTTACTGAAACTAATTTCCCTTAGGTTTAAAAACATATCTGTGAAAGTATCGTAGTTAAATACAGTACATTTTTAAAGAAAACAAATTCTAAAACACATTTTTAACTTATTTAAACTAAAAATATGAATCTTTGGTGAAGCCTTCCAAGTTTCATTCGTTTACATTGACTTTAACACATATGACCCTTAGTTATGTAAAAAAGATTAAGCTGTATCTATACAGCATCAAAATAGTTAGAAATTAAAAAGCAACAATAAAACCTTCCAGTAATCAGGTATTTTTTTAAAAGAAAATAACAAATAAACTTTTCAAGCATCACCACTAAATTCATTTTGCCCTACAATTAATGAAATTTTTTGGCATGTTGATTATCAAGGTTTAAACTTTTTTTGCCCTTTCAACTGATCTTCAAGATATACTGGTAATCTCTCATCTTTGCCTTTCTTGATATTACAACAGCCTTATTTTTAGCCATTCATTCTTTAACTTCTTTGTCCCAACTTTGAGGATATAAGATTAGCTTTGAATCCTGCCTCCTTGTCTTTTAACTTTTTCCTTTCTACACTCCCTTACTCTCAGGCTCCCTAAATCTCTTTTATAATCATCATTACAGAAGTTCAGAATTGGAAGTCCTGTTAGAGACCAATCAGACCCAGCCATATCAGAACATGAATATTTCATTATCCCCAAGAACTGGGCATATAGTCTTTCATTCATTCTTTTGATAAGCCATGAGTAAGTGCCTTCAATGTGCTAGATAATGTACACAGAAAATTGGGCACCAAAAAAGCTTTGTGATGAGCATATTAGCAATTTGGAAGGAAGGTAGGGGTAGAGTAGGCTTCCTGTAGGACATGGCATCTGAGTCTTGAAGGATACTATGAATTCCATGAACCAAAGGTAAGAAGACAGTTCTTTCTAGGCATTAGGAATTGCCTGTGTGCAACAAAAAACATTATGTGATTATCAACTGTGATGGACTTGCTTTTTTTCAACAATGAGATGATTCAGGCCTATTCCAAGACTTGTGATGGAGAGAGCCATCTACATCCAGAAAGAGGACTAAGGGGTCTGAATGTAGATCACAACATGGTATTTTCACTTTTGCTGTTGTTGTTTGCTTGTTCTGTTTTTTTCTCTCTCATTTTTCCCACTTTTGATCTGATTTTTCTTGAGCAGCATGATAAATGTGGAAATATGTTTAGAAGAATTGCATGTTTAACCTATATTGGATTGCTTGCTGTCTAGGAGAAGGTGTAATAGAAGAGGGAGGGAGAAAAATTTGGAACACAAAGTTTTGCAAAGGTGAATGTTGAGAATTATCTCTACATGTATTTTGAAAAATAAAAAGTTATTATATAAAAAAAGAAATGGTCCGTACTAAGATATAGGAAATGGGCTGTCATATATAACAAGCGGAAAGTAGGGCAGTGTAACTTGAACATAAAATGCATGAAAGAGGGTAATGTATTCTATACCTAGAATGTCAAGGTTGAATCATATTGTAAAAGACTTAAGGAGACAAACAATTGAGATCATATTTTATGCTAGAGTCAAGAGGGAACTATTTGGAGTTTCTTTAGTATTTCCTTTAGATGCTTTAAGAATAGATATTTTGCAGCTAGGTGGAAATGTATTAGAGATGTGAGACATCAGTTATGAGGCTATTGAAAACAGTTCTTAGTAGGACCCATTACTATACTGATGGCCATACTTTGATTCCTTTCAAGCTTCCTAAGGCCTTTCCTAAAATGCTACTGTAGCTCCTACAAATGAAGAAAGTACTCCAAATTTTAACTGGTCAGATACTCTAGATCTGACCAGGACAGAATATCACAGGAATAGCATCCCCCTTACTATGGACATGGGGCCTTTTTTTTAAACATAACAAAATTAAATAGGTTTTTTTGACTGATATATTATTCTATTGACTCATCTTAATCTCATGGCCTATAAAAACCTTTGTTTGATCTAGTTCTTTGATCTAGTTAGGAATCTCCCTTCTTGAACTTAAAAGTTGATTTTTTGAACTCTGCTATAGAGTGTTATATTTATCTCTATCACTGCTCATCTAGGTGACTCAGTGGTAGAGAGCCGACCTTGGAATAAGGTAGATTTAAGTTCAAATTCTATGTCAGACATTCACTGATTGTGTGAGCATGGGAAAGTTGCTTAACTTCTCTCAGTCTCAGTTCTATCAACTATAAAATGGAGGTGATAATGGTAACTACTTCACAGAGTTGGTGTGAACATTGTTATAGGACAATATATTTAAAGCAGTTTGGAAACTTAAGGACACTGCATAAATACTAGTTTTTATTACTATTGTTATTTCTATTTTATTATTTTAGTCCATCATTTTAGTAAGTTTTTTTTATTTCCTTATCATCCTTGTTTCTTACTTACAAAAATTCAAAACCAAGCTTCTACATAACTTCATCTCCATCCACTCTCCACACCTTTTCAGTTCCATTTTTCATGTTGTCTTCCCCGTTAGAAGGGAAGGTAGTTGTGAATACAGATGATGTCATTCTTTGTTCTTGATTTCCAGAGCCCATCACAGTATCTGGTACATGATAGGCACTTAAATACTTGCTGATTGATTGGTTTACTGATAAGTGTAGTGGGTTACTTCAAATCTCAGCTGAAGTCCCACCATCAGCTTTACCCAGTTTTTTTTTTAATCTCAGTGTTTCCTTCTGAGATTACTTCCAATTTATCTGGTATATTGCTTGCTTGCAAGTTTTCTTCTTCATTAGGCAGTGAAGTGCTTGATAACAAGGGCTATCTTTTGCTATTCTTTGTATCCTTCAAACTAAGCACAGTGCCTGGTACATTTATTGTTTATTTGTTTAGTCATGTCTAACTCTCCATGACTCCATGGACTTTTTCTATGGGATTTTCTTAGCAAAGAAACTGGAGTAGTTTATCTTTTGCTTCTCCACCATTTTACAGATGAAGAATTGAGACAAATAGGAATTAAGTGACCCACCCAAAGTCATATAGTCAGTGTCTAAAGCTGATTTTGAACTCAAATCTTCCTGGCTCTAAACCTATTTAACCTGATCAACCTAGCACAGAGTAGGTATTTAATAAACATTAGCTGACTCACTAGTGTAGAAAGAGTATTTGCAGGTCTATTAGTCATTTGTTTCTTTAATCCTGAATTTTGGCTACTCATGCTCAGCAAGTACCAAAGGTAGCTATTTAATATTAGTATTCAGTCAAGCAATAAGCTCCAGGTGCATTATTACTCAGCTGATGTGCTCTAATTCCCTGGAGTTCACAAAGATGAAAACAGGTTGCTCACACTACTCGAATCATAGCAATGGTTAAAATCAGCATTTTCATGCAAACATAAATTATAAAAATGGAATTAAGATAACTGATTACCCCCCTCCCCCAAACATACACACTGTTGGTAATCCTGCCCTAAAGTAGTATTGACTTGGTTCATTGCATATGCTCACTGCTTTTGTCAGTCTATTCAATCAGAATTTCTTCCTGTGGCAAAGCCATGATACACAGGCCTGTTCAGAAGCCCAGTATGTCTCTATTTCCCTAAATCGAATATGAGGGTGTAAAATAGCATGTGTTGGAGCTCTGCTGCTTCACAATAGGAATAATCCCGTGTGGGAATCTTCATTTTATTCATCTGCAATTTCTGTTTGACAGAATTTCACGCTGCTGGAAGATGTTACCTTGACAGCCTAGAGATCATTTTGTCTTCTAATCCAGAAAAGTACCAATTGGGAAGTGCTTCTATAAATGTCCTCTGGACATACCAGAGACACACCTTATCCCTGTATCAAAGGGAATGTGCCTTGTGTAGGGACATGCTTTTTGGTTTGGTTTTTTTTTTTTTAATTGTTGTTTGTTTGTTTTTTCCCCTGGATCAGCATCATTTGGGGGGAAAAAGCAACAAGAAACTTGAAGAATAATGAATTCTGGGGGCAGCTAGGTGGCACAGTGGATAGAGCACCAGCCCTGAAGTCAGGAGGACCTGAGTTCAAATCTGGTCTTAGACACTTAACATTCCCTAGCTGTGTGACCCTAGGCAAGTCACTTAACCTCAATTGCCTCAGCAAACAGCAAAATAATAATAATAATAATAATAATAATAATAATAATGAATTCTGAAGTGATAAGCACAAGTTGAGATGAATTAACCAGACAGTTTGAGGGGTGGTTATGGTTTTATAATTACATTCATAGAATCCCAATGCCAGAAGTGATACCAGAAACCAGTTGGATTAATCTCTCTCTTATGATCATAGGATAATAGATTTAGATGGAAGGGGCCTTAGAGATTATCTACTCTGACTCCTTTATTTTTTAAAATTGAGATCAAGAGGCTAAATGATGACTTGGCCAGAGGTGAATTAGCTGGTATCAGAGGCAGGATTCGAACTTTGGCCTTTTTGACTTAAAGTACAACAATCAATACCATGCTACCTTTTTGTAACATTCCCCAATAAGTATTCATTTATACTTCACTTGAAAATTTCCAATGATTGGGGCAGCTAGGTGGCGCAGTGGATAGAGCACCAGCCCTGAAGTCAGGAGGACCTGAGTTCAAATTTGGTCTCAGACACTTAACATTCCCTAGCTGTGTGACCCTGGGCAAGTCACTTAACCTCAATTGCCTCAGCAAAAAAAGCAAAAAAAAAAAAAATTCCAATATTGGGAATTTACATTACCAAACTTGAAAATAAATTTATTAAAATCACATTATCACAGAGAATTTCATGACTCCATTGTGTAATGTGCAATGTCATAGAAAACCTCCAGTGGGATCAAGATTGCTAGTTACATATACAACTCTCTTAAGTGGAATTGGACATAATTTACTTCAAATGCTCTTTCTTACAATAGTATTTTATATAGCACATTGTTGAGAAATCAATCAGTTAATAATCAATAAATCCTTAATTTCTACAAAAGGGTAGATTAACATATCTGGTGTGAAGACCTGCCAAACTCTTATCAGGGACTGCTCATCTACTTTTAGTGTTTATTTGCAACTCTCACCTATGGTTCCAAGAAGATATAGCATGCTCAGTGGCCATATCTCAATAAAACTGGTTCCATAGATAGTCTAAACCAAGTGGAGAAAAACTAACATTGTTCAAATTTATCAGTAAGTTGTGGGAGTGACAACTCCAAGTATGTAAAGACTTATGAAAGTGGGAATGAGCATAAGAAAAACAATTTGTTCCAAAGGCCATAAAAGCAAATGAAACATGTTACTATGGACCAAGCTTAGATTTTACCTTTCAGTGAGCTGAAATGTGTATCTCTGAATGTTTGAATCCTTGCTCCTAATTCTACTCTTTTGGATAAATCAGAGCAAGTCAAATACCTGTTCTATATTATATGTTCTTCAAGTACTTGAAGACCACAATAATGTCCCCATAGTTTTCTTTTCTCTTTTCCAAATATCACAATTATTTTAAATGATTCTGATAATAGAATGATTTCTAGGCCCTTCAACATCCTACTGCTTCCAGGCATTCTTCTATTTATCAATGTATTACATTGTCTAAAATTTGGTATCCAGAACTGAAAATAATATTCCTTCTGTAATCTTGATGGGATTCTAATTATTCCCTCAGCCTATCCTAGCCTAAACTTGTCCCAGCCCAAACTTCACAGAACGACTAGCATATTCTGTAAACATGTCATCAAGTTATCACATGACAGTTTCCACAAAACATAACATAGAAATCAACCAATAAGAAAGTAGCACCAACAGGATGCAGAACAGGGCATTGGATTGCAAATCTCAATAAATCCTTTCCCCAATGTAGTCCCTGCACAGTTCCTCTTCTTTGTTGTCCTTGGATGAATTTATGCTACTTATAATATCATTATAGTGATATTTCTCAAGTGAGCTTTGCTGTATGCATGTTGGGTAATAGCACACACAGTTCCACCAAGGCTTTAGGACCTCTCCATGTTAGCAAATTTATAATCTCAAAATTTAGATACCTTATGATACAATCACCATTTACTTTATAAAAATCCTTATCTTGCTTTGCTGGGCCACTGACTCCTCCAGGGAGCTTGGCCCACCCACTGGCTGTGTAAATCTCATTAAAATGCCTTTGCTTGAGTTGAAGACTGAGTCTGAATTCTTTCAGAAGTGACATTATGACACATATCTGATACCTCACCAATCTCACTCAGTAGAATCTTCCTTCTTTTGGACACTACTCACACAGGTTTTCGAATAGTGACTGATTTTGTAATTAGATGCTCTCCTTTTATTGGTAGTGATTTTAAAACCTTTAAAGGGCAGCTAAGTGATACAGTGGATTGAGCCTGGAGTCAGGAAATCTTGAGGTCAAATCTGGTTTCAAATACTTACTAGCGGTGTGACTCTGGACAAGTCAATTAACCCTGTTTACCTTGGTTTCTTTATCTGTAAAATGAGCTAGAGAATGAAATGGAAAAACCTCTCCAGTACTTTTGCCAAGAAAATCCCAAATGGTGTCATGAAGAGTTGGACATAATTGAAATGATTAAACTCTATGAAAATCTTTATTAAATCAAAGATACCTTTAAAGGGATATAGTTTTTGTATCATCCCCCCCTCAAAAAAAAAAGTAAATTCAAACATCCTGCACTTAGAGAATATAATACTTAATATTCAGGAGGGGATAGTTCCAGTATACTTATGCAATTCCGCTGCCTTTTTTTCCCCTTTTGTGGGGGGTGGAGGAGAGGAGTAATTTTATTTTACTTTATTTTGAGTCACCAGAATAGAGCTTTATTTTTAGGGGCAACTAGATGGCACAGTAGCTAGAGCACAGGTCCTGAAGTCAGGAGCATCTGAATTCAAATCTGATCTCAGACACTTAACATTTCCTAGCTGTGTGACCCTGGGTAAATCATTTAATCCCAATTGCCTCAGAAATAAAAAAAACCCTTTGTTTTTATTTTATTTAAAAAAACAGATTAAGAAAAAAAATAGAAAAGGAATATTAAAAAAAAAAAACAACAGGGAATACTGTCATGTGCCCAGCAGAACATTAGGTAGAATTCAAAATATATAACAACATATTACCAGTTCAAAAAAGCTATATTAGTAGAAGAAATTATATTCATAAATGCCTATATGCCATTTTTAAGAAGAATATTGATAAGCTAGAAAGCTTTTTTGAAGACAATTAGGAAGATAAAATATTTTGATATCATGCCATTAGTGGAGGAAAAAATACTAAGGATCTGAAAATTGTCTTCAATATATAAATGGCTGCTACATTAAAGGGAGTTAGATTTTTTTTTCTTTTTGTTCTTAGAGGACAGACCTAAGAACAAGGAGAGGGAGCAGAAAAGAAGCCTATTTAAATATGTCAGAAAAAGCTGCCTAAAATAGTTCAAGTTATTCAAAAGTAGAATGGATGTTGTTTTGAGAGAAGGTATCCCTTTCACTGGAGATCTTTCAAGACCAAAATGTTCTATTCATCTTAATGGCTCCCCTGTAGAATCCCCATTTCTAAATCAGTTTTTGGAAAATATTTTTAGGAAAATATTTTCTTGATCATCTCAGACATTTGAGACAGGATATAAAAGAGAGCTAGGAGTCTGTTTGCCTCATTTTCCTAAACTGAGAAAAATAAGGATAATAGCAGTTCAGGAGTTGTGAGGATGAGATGATGTAATATTTTTAGAGTACACAACATTTGGAATACAATAAGCACTAAATAAATACTTTTTCCCACCATAATCCCTTGTTAAGAGAACTTGAATGTAACAAATCTAACAATATTTATTGTATTTCTGCAAACCATTAAAAAAGAAAAGAAAAGATGAGAGAAGTCTTGCTCATAAAAGGAAATTTCTCATCTGCCTCATGTTATTTTCCAGTTCAACTCACATTTTGTTTGTTTTTATTATGGGCAAGGCTTCTAATGATAGATGGGAGGATTGAAATGTCATCTGATGTCTTTCAAGGTCCCTTTCACCATGATCCTCTGAACCTAGAACCATTTACCATTCAGTATGAAATTTGTAGGTAGTCATGGAGTCTTTGAATTTACAATTTTAGATTGCAAGAAACATGCTTAATGTTGAATCCAGTACCCAGCAAAGTGCTTTGCACATACTAACAGCTTTATAATTGACCATTTGAATATATTACCCTCCTACTTAGTAAATTCCAGTGATTTCCTATTGCTTCTTGGTTTTTGAAGACTTTTATAACTTGGCCTCCACCTACTTTGTCTTAACTTGTACCTTACAATCCATATTCATCTACTATATTCCAGAGTGCTTGGAAGATTTTCCCTGTAGAATTCCTCCTTTATTTCCTTTTCAGAATCATCTCAAGCAAACCTCATACAGGAAGCCTTTTCTAATTATTCCTAAATGTTAATGCTTCTTTCCAGAATTATCTTGCATTTATTCTGTATCTGTATATTGTCTTTTTCATGGAACATAAATTCAATGAAAGTGGAGATATCCCTGTTTTCATCTTTGTAACTCCATCTCTTAGCACATAGAAAGGGCTTGATGTGTACGTGTTGGTTAAATTATCAGTAGGGAGTTAACACAATCTTTTTTGAAGTTGAAATGATTAGGAAATTCTCCCTAAAATTTGAAGATGGATTTAATTATGTCAAATTAATATGCCCATGTAAGACATCTTCAGGTGTTTTGGGTTTTTGTTTTGTTTTTTATGTCTCTGGCCTCTCTGAATATAAGGGGGGAAAAGTTATTTTTCTCTTGCTTTAAATGATTTGCTTTTTTCTTGTTGCTGCTGTGTATTTTATTTTTGGAATTCCTAGTACTTAGCACAGTACCTCAAATCTAATAATTGCTGGTTGACTGACTTTCTAAGCTTGAGTGTTGCACTATGCTAGTCAATTGTTGATTTTCTTTCCCTTAAAATGCACGGAACTATATACAGTAAAGGGATCTAAAAAGACTAAAAGTTTTGTCAAAATAAAGAGCTCTTACTTTTATGTTGTTTGCTTACAAAAAAGAACTATAAAGGCGCTTGAAAACTATTTTATTTCCCTTTCTTCTGATCTTGTTTGCCTTATTAATTTGCTTAGCAAACTCTTTCTCATAGATAATACCAAGGTAAACTTTTATCTACTTAGTGTCTGAATTTCCATGATACTGTGAATTAATGAGATGTATTGAATTCCAAACTGGTATATAAACTGATGGAGAATTGTCAGCATGCCCATTTTTGCCTCATGATTCGGCCCTGATTGATTGGTTGGGTTTTGGTGGCACAGATGCTTTGCTCTCTTTGGGGAGTCACTGATGTTTATTAATAACAGCCAACTCTCAATCAACTTCCAGTCGATTAGCCACTTTGAGGATAATCTACCACAGACTTCTAAAACCTCTGCTGCCCTCCTGCTGATATACTTCTTGTACAGCCTGCTATCCCTCCTACAGTCTGGAGCCCCTTCCAGAACTGGCTTCTTCTTCTCTTGCTCTGAATCAGCCATCTTAAAAGGCCTTTTGGACCAGTACACTTAATTACCTCCTTTCCCTGTCACCCCTTCTCAGGAAAGTTGTGTGCTGGAAAGAGCAGGAGGACGGATAAAGCAAGCAGCTGGAGCTGTGGCTTCTATGTTTGGGGTTGTGATGTGAGGCTGTTCAGCTGCAGAAGTGAGTGGGGAGGCAGGAAGAGGGGAGGAGGGGATGCCATAGGAACAGAGAGCAGCTTTCCAATTAGTTTCAATTAAGGTCTTTTCAAAAAAGCTAAATTTTTATGATATATTGGAACAAGTGTTAGATTTAGAGTCAGAGGCCCAAGTTCCAATGTCAGTTCTGCCTGTGAAATAAGTCCCTTACTTTTTGAATATATCCCTTAACCATTCTGGCTGTTCTGTTCCCATGGCTGGAAAATGAAGGATAGTTTTTTTTCTAAGGTTCCTCCTACTTCTAAATCTATCATTCTATGACTTCAATTGTGTTGGAGAAGAAACTTCTGTGTGGAATGAAAATTTAGGCGATAGAATTAACTATAAGATAATGTGATTCTCAGATAACCAGAAATAGAATCAATAAAAATGAGGATGAAAATATATGTCAGAGTAAAAGCTGACCAATTTCTGGATTATCTTTTCTAGACCTAGCTCTTAAGTAAGGTTAAATAGATAAATAAAAAGATAGGTTAAATAGTAAAATTTTAACTAGCCAGAGGTTCATTAATTATTTAATTGGTTATTTATCTAGGTTCATTGTTTGTTTTTTTCTTTCCATGTCTCCTACTTCCTGTCTTCTGAATGCCTGCTAGCACATGTGGGAGGATGTGCCACCTAATGTATGAAATCTCCAAATTCTAGAAATCAAGCACTTATTTGTTTCCTGTCCAAGGAATAATAATGAGCATAATGATATGCATGAGAGAGTGCTAAGTGTCTTTGGATGATGAAATTCAAATAATTCAACATGTAGGATAGTTTCGGTGCTAAAAAATAAAATATGTTTAGGGAATTACGACTGGATTGCACATATACTACTCCCCTCTTCTCTGATGGATTATCGAGGGTTGCTTATATTTTCTTTTAAGTCAAAATATTCTAGTGTGTTAGAGTAGAAAGAAAACTGTACTACACTCATTTCAATTCAAAGAGACTTCAAAGGTAATCTATTTCCACCTTACATAGAAAAAAAAGAATCTCTTTTATAATATCCCCCCATAAGTAGTCACCCATCCTACTTTGGAAGAACTCCATTGATGGGAAACTCATTACCTCCAAAGACACTCTTTGTCATTCTTTGTATCCCTAATGTTTAGCAAAGTGCCTGGCACGTGATAGGTACATCGTAGGTCATTACTTATTTAATTAAAATTCTCTCTTTTCACTTTTGAAAAACAGTAATATTAGATATTTCCCTCTAATTCTAATTCTTTGTAAATTGTACCCCTAATTCTCAGTTTTCCCCTTTGTAGCAAAGGAAAACAAGTCAAATTCATTTTCTAAAGACAATTTTTCTTGTGCTTGAAGGCTAATATTATGCTCTAAGATAAACCTATCTAGTTCTTTCAAATGGAATTTTTATATCATGATGCCCTTTGTCAATCTGGTAATCCTACTGTGGTCATGTTTTAGCTTGTTAGTATCTTTCTTAAAATAAGATACACAGACTAGAACACAATATTCCAGAGGTGGTCTGACCAGATCGGAGTACACTACAGCTATTATTTCACCTAATTTCCATAGTACAATAATTTATAAAAGAAAATTTAGAGGTGTAAAATATAACTCTTTCAACTCTATACCTCTGATCCAATGAATCTCCTTTACTATAAACAGTATGTTTCAATTAATGTAGTGTTAGAAAACATTCAGGTTTTTTGGTCATCATGTTGCTATTTACCCATACTAAGTTTATAGTCTATTGATTACTCCCAAGATATTTCCTGTGAATCAAGAGATTTGGCCATGGTTAGTCTTGATTACAAAACCATGTCTCTTTGTTATGTGGGGAGTTCTTTTAACTTTAATCTTTGGGCTTCTTATTTTTCATTGCAGAAATAAAAACGTTTTATTAAAGATTCCAGATTCTGTTTCGGTAGCATTGGTCATGATTTCTCTTTCAAAACTTTAAATTGTGTCTTATTGTTTATTGCATTGTACCATTTATTGTAAAATGTTACAACTTTTTGTTTATATTTAAATGCAATCATAAGAGACAATATCAAGAGAAGTATAAGATTATCATTTATCATATACACTAGCTCACAAGAATTGGTCATAATGACAAAGCTGTATAATAAATTATACAACAACGTTCTCCCCCATAGGAAGGTATAGAGAGTAGACTGGCATACCCTAGGGAGATCATTCCCATTAGCCATTGTCTTTTTCTTAGTGTGAAGTTCAAATAATTTATTGATAGGATAATTTCAATGTTAAAATCTAAAATATGTTGGGGTAATTATGGGTATATTGTACTGACACGTAACTCTCTCTTCAGTGGATTATCAGGGGTTTACATACATGCAAAATGCCTAGTTCTATACATACCTCTGGCAATAAATGAAATGTTTCTACAGAATTCTATTCAGATTTTAACGTACTTTGAGAAAGTAGAAGTTTACTTTCTCCCACATAATTATCTAAATATTAGCTATATATTTCTATGTGATGCCATTTCACTGAGGGTGTAATATTAATTTAGATAAGGAGTCAGAATAGTACTGGGGCAAAAATCTCACTGAGTGTCCATGGACAAATGAATAAATCATCTCAGTCTTAATTCCTCATCTGCAAAATTGGGTCAATAATGTCTTTAATAATTATCTCACAGGACTGTCGTGAAGATGACCTAGAATAATTTAGGTCAAGTATTTTCTAAAATTTGAGGTACTATATAAGTACTTATTATTTATATATATATAAGTTATTATTATTAAGTTTATTATTATTATATAAGTTATATATTATTATATAAGTTATTATATAATTATTATATAAGTTAATATATAAGTTATTATTATTGTTGATTCCCTTTTTCTCATTTTTTCTATATCATCACAATCATTATCTTTATTATTATTGTTATTATTATTATCATCACTGTTTCTAAGTGCTTTCACCATGCTTAATACTTCATGGATCCTGAGATAATAAATCTAGAACTGGAAAAGATCTTAGAACTCCTCTTGTCTTTCTCCCTTATTTGGCAATTGAGAAAAATGTGACCCTGAAAAATCAAATGACTTATCAAATGACACTTGTAATATGATTGGCAGAGCCCAGAACTGAACCCAAAACCTTTAACTCTAAATCAAACCTTTACCATGATAGAACAAGTCAATCATTGATATCATTATTTTTTCCAGGCACCTTGAGCTCTATATTTGGGAGTTTTCTCCCTCTTTCATCAAGATGTAATTCTTACAAATTCTTCCGTGATAGGAAAGCTTTCCATATCTATCTCTATCTTTTAATATCTTATTGCCCTTTATTTGAAAAGATGAACACTCTGCTTCAAAGAAATCAATTCTTCTTATCCATCTATTATATATTATTGTATAATATTCAACTTTATTACCATTTTTGTACCATGTACCTACTGTCTTCCAATAGGAATGTGTTCCTTTATCTTATTTCTTCCGATCCTAACTTTCTAGTCCAAATCCCACCTTTTCCAGGAAACCTTCTTTATCTTTCTCATCCCACAATATCTTTTCCCTTTTCCTTTCTCTTAATTCCAGAAGATATTAAAGTTTGAAATGCAAAAACTTTCACCTGGTTAGTTACAATTTCATATCATTTCCTAAATGTGAAATGAAAGTACAAATATCTTGTCTCACCCTGTCTTAAAGGCAGGGACTGCATCTTATATTCCTTCTAGATCTGCTGTACTCAGATCAAATCAAGTCCTTTTATTTTATTTTATTTTATTTTTGCTGAGGCAATTGGGGTTAAGTGACTTGCCCAGGGGTCACACAGGTAGAACATGTTAAGTGTTTGAGGCCAGATTTGAACTCAGGTCTTCCTGACTTCAGAACATGCAGGGTTATGCGATGAATTATTTTTTGCAAGAAACAATAAAGAGGATAGTGGCACAGGATCAAAGAGTATAGGGATGTAATTAAGGTATAAGAAAAATAGGAAAGAGTGTATTGGAATTAGAGGAATAGACAAGATTTAAATGTTTTGAATATAAGATTTTATATTTGATTTGAGAAGTGATAGGGAGTCAGTAGAGTTGATTAACTGGAGGAGTTACATAATCATAATCTGTAGCTTGAGAAGATCATTTTGACATCTGAGTGGAGGATAGAGTGAAGCAGGAATAGATAGGGATTCACATCAATGGGCTTATTATAACATGAGATGATGAGGACCTATATCAGGATGATGCTGTAGTCAGAAATGAGAAGGGAACAGGTAAAAATTGTTGTAAAAGTAAAATCAATGGGATTTAGAAATAGATTAGATATGAGGAATAAGAAAGAATGAGAAATCAAAGATAACATTACATTGAGGTGACTAGAAGGAGAGTGATACCCTTCACAATAAAAGGAAAAATAAGAAAGGGAGAGAAATTGGGAGAAAAGATAATGAGTTTAATTTGGTTTTCAAATTCCAAATTCAATGTCTATAGGATATCTAATTCAAGATATAAAATATGCAGTTAGATACAAATTCCATGGTAAAAAGAGAAGTTAGAGTTGGATAAATAGATCTGAAAACAGAGACAATAAGCTAAAATGCTCAATGCACAAGTAGGAACAAAAAAAGACAGTTAATAGGATAAGTTGACTTGGAAACTTCCAAATAAAATTTTGTTTTTCTATGGTCAACTATATTTCTTGAAAAACTTTAATTGTTGGACTTTTTTGTTTAGAGATAAGCAATATGCTTAATATAAGTAAAGGGAAAAAAACATTTATTAATCACTTTCTAGTGTGACTTGAACTTTTTTAAGCTTTTTAAAAATATTGTCTCATTTGATTTTTTTCAATAGCTCTATAATGGAGATGCTAATAAGACCATGATTTTTACAACAGAATAAACTGAGGTACACAGAAGTTAAGTGACTTGTCCAGTGTCACATAGTAAGTGTCTGAGAACAGATTTGAACTCCTCAGATCTTCCCAACTCCAGACCCAATAATCCATTTGCTGTATTAACTATCTGGTTACAAGGCCTATACATTTGAACATTAAATTTGAACTGTGAAAAATGAGCCTTCTGCCCATAAGGTACAGTGAATAGAGTATGAACCTGGAGTGAGATAGATCTGAGATCAAATTCAGCATCGGATACTTATTAGCTGGATAACTCTAAGAAAGTCACTTAATTTCTATTTGTCTCAGTTTACTCGCTATAAAATATGAAGGATAATAGCACTTACCTCCTAGATCACTGTGAGGATCCAATGAAATAATATATATGAAGCATTTAGTAAGTGCCTAGTACATAGTAGGTGCTACAAGCTTTTATCATTGTTGTCATTATTGTCATCACCATCATCACTGTTACTTTGCTTGCCCATAGGACATCTTCCATCTTAAACTCAAATTCAATAAGCCTCAACTAATTTTTTCATCCGTCTACACTAATATCTTATTGTCTTCTTTAACTTTTCTCTCACTTTTTGTCCTATGTCCAATTTGTCTCCCAACCTTACCATATGTCCTTCTGAAATATCTCTTGCACTCTCCACATCTGCTTTATTCACAAAACCACTTCCTAAATGATTTATTTTGATAGGTCTCATAACAGCATCCCTTCTTTCCAGGGGCAATGTTTCTTCCTTTTACCTCCATCCATAATCTATTCTGCTAGTAGGCACCAGATCATAATTATTATTATTTAAATATAAATTGTATCATGTTACTCTGCAAGATTCTAAAATGACTCCCTGCAGCCTACTCCACAGAGTCTTAAGTCTCTGTGTAGCTTTCAAATCTTCCATAATCTGCAACTGTCTTTCCAGTTAAAATGGCTATTTTGCTTCTTCCCAGAAAGCTCACTTCTCTCCACTCAGGCCAGTTGCTGTACTATTCTTCATGTATATCATGATAAGATTCTCCTCATTCTTTACTTGCCTTTGTTCATATTAATTCTCCTGTTTGGAATTCAGTGTAGATTCTTTATCAACTTCTTTAAGAGTCCCCTAATACATATTAGGCAGCTCTGAGGAAACCCTCTACAATTCTCTATCAAACTCAGCAGGGAGAGTCCACTCTACTTTAGGCACTATCTCAAGTGGAAGAGGTATCCATGTGCAACAAGAATTAAGGTGAATGTTTTGAAATTTGGAAATATCCACAATGAGTGGTGAGGGAGTATGTTGGAAAAAACAGTATTTAAATAAATGCAAATGCTAAGTGGTAGGTTGCCTTTTTTAAACATAAAATTCCCAAATCCCACATGCATCAATAGTTTGCAACTTTTTTGCAAAGATGAATAGCTTTGTGTGTATTTGCCATTCCTAGGAGCCACAAATATATCTCAGTTGGCTTTAATTTGTGCATATTCTGTATCAATTTTCCTGGATACATGTTGTTCTCTCCCTACCTCTGCTAACTCTTAGAATATAAGAGCCTTAAGGGATGAGATTTTTCTATATATGTGTCTGTGTTTCAACTACCTTTTCTAGGACCTGCAGATGAAGGGAACTAAACAAAAGCTTGGTTAGTAAAAATGGGTTGAATTCACCTTAAATTGCAAATTTTCAACTTAAGGATCTTCACTCATCTGAATTACTTTGAAAAATGGATTTCTTCATCATTCAGCTATTGAATATAGGAATACAGAGCATTTATAAGTTAGACATGCTGATTTTTGTTAATCCTTCAGGCACTAAGATAAATTAGTCTTCACCAGGGCCAGAAGAAAGAAAAAAACCCATAGATTTTCCCAAGTTATTTTCCATATTACTTCTTTTAGTCATACTAAAGTACTGTATTAGTTTTGTACTATAGAATTCCTTTTGAGAGGCAATATGATATAATACAAGACAGAATAATATAATATGAAAACCAATAGATTCAGCATGATGAGAATTCACACCTTAGTCTAGATATTTGCTGTTTGTGACCATAAATAAATAACTTAACCTCTTTAGTATTTCTTTTTTCATTTTTTGTAAAATATGAAGAATAAAATCTTGTCCCAAAAGTCAAGAAAGAACACATTATGAAAACAAACTTAATAGTCAGGAGATCTGGGTTCAAGTCCTACCTTTGTAGGACATGTGACCTTGTGTAAATCACATAATCTATTTCCTCAAGAAACTCTCTAAAGTGATTAATTGCAGAAGAGTTGCTATTCAATATATAATAGTGTTGAGAATATCCCACACAATTGACATTACATATATTGTCAAAAAAGGGGAAAAGATACAATCTATAATACCTACTTCATAAATTGTCTCTTCCATTTAGACCACAAGCTATTAAGGACTGTCTTTTGCTTTTCTTTGTATCCTCAGCATTTAGCACAGGGTCTAACTAGCACATAGTAGGAACTTAATAAATATTTAATGACTGTTTCCTGAGGTTATTGTTAGGATAAGATGTCATAAAAGTGAGTAAAGTGCTTTGTTAACCTTAAAATCTTACATCAATATCCAAAAGAAATATATGAATGGTTCTTATTTGGCTGTATGAAAAACAGAATCCTGCAATATAGAGGACATGCAGGAGGATTTGGAGAATTCTGTACATTTTAAGGGCCTTTAGTACATCACACCCTTATTGTAGTGATGTGACTCCATTTTGCATCATGTGACTGAGATTTCTTCCATTCAAAAAAAAAATCTCCAAACTTCTCCAACGATCTGGAATTTTATTCCATCCATATACATGCATAGTAACAACATTTGTTGAGAAATCATTTCTATCAGAAGTAGAACATTATCTTTGTGATCACCAGGTGCAGTATTGCTACTCATATTTAAATAGATCTTATATATGAATTAAATTCATACTTGCAGCATTGAGTTTAGGGTTTCAATTTTGACTGTGCCTTTCAAAAGATAAAACTGATTAATACATCCTCATTACTTACAATACTGCTTCCAGTAATTTTGTTCATTCTTTATAAAGTATTGCATTTAACAGCAAAGGTTTAAAAATTGAGACAGAGATGCATCAGTGAAAGAAAATACAAGTACTATACAAGAAAAAAATTGCCATCTTCATTTAACATACATGTTTAAGATTAAGAAAATGGACGGAAACATACCACTACATACAAATGCAAAGCCTAATGACTAAGGGACTGTATCTGCTAAAATATAAAGTGCAAAACGGAGCCTGGTCATTTAAGAATTGAAATCTTAAGGCGAACTTTACAGCATGTGTATTGAAAATGTCCTTGCAAGTTATATTTTAGCATATACATATATCTGCAACAGCATATAAGAAAAAAATCAGGATACACAAGTGCTTTTGAAGCTATTTCTAAAATGCTTTTTTCTGTATTGTTTGTGACTATTTTCTTTAAAATCTACTATACAGTGCAAACCATATGTGCTACACAATAACTATACAATAACATTACAAATGACTTTAATATAAAGTTTTTAAATAAAAATAACATAACCACAGCTATGAATACTGCTGGTAAAATAAATTAATATTTTTGAAAATGGCACCAATAATACACTTTACTAATGGACTGTAATGAAATTACACCTTAAGTCTTCAACTCAGCCTTAATGAGTTATCTCCTGATTGCCCAGATAGCATTCAAGCAGCTTTGCTTGGACTGCATGGAACAAGATACTAAACACTGGTACCAAAGGTGACTGATGGGTTTGTTGGTTAGTGGTTTTTGCTTTTTTTTTTTTTTTTTTTTTTTCATTTGACATGTTCTGCGGCATGTGACGAGCAATAAAACTTCTTGTGAGTGATAAAGTTTGAAAGGTTGTTGAACTGGATATCACACAGGCGGCAGTATTTTCCACTGGTTGGAGCCTGAGTGGAGCCATTCACACCTTTTGCTATACTAGACAACTGTTCCTCTGCAGAGGGAATTGCAGGAGACACATTTTCATTTGCAGCTAATGGATTCTCCGAGATCCAAGATGGAGACTTATGTCCATCTTCATGCTGAGGATTCTGGGAAATGTTCTCTTGCTGTGGATTTGTAGCAGGCCTTTCATCTTGTTTCAGGCCACCATTCACTATTACCATGCCTCTATTTTTGGGTAACAATGGCAGAGACTCTTTCTTCTGGCCAGCACACCCATTTGAGGGGGCTTGGACTTTAGGTGATTCACTCTCTGCATTTGTGCTTTGATCTATGTCAGTGTTATGAATGACCAGAGAACCAGAAATATAATCGCTTGGCTTTATTCCATAATATGGAGAAAGCTGGTCTGCTCCTTTAGCTTTCTTTATTGCTCCAGGGTAAAGGCATTGTGGGAGAAACAAATGTTTGTTTTCTTCTTTTGTTGCAATAAGCTGAGCAGCTTCACTAAAGACTTTCAGTCCTTGAAGAGTTGCTAAGTGGGATGAAAATAAGTTTCCATTGGGAGAAGGCTGCTTCAAGTTTCCATTTTTCTCACATTTTATTATACTTCTTTCATAGCTGACATCAGGGCTGTTCCGCTCACTTTCTGGATTTGGAAACACTTTGCCATCCAGTTGTCCAAGGTCATTACGCTGATGTGCAGTAACAGGACAGAAATTCTGCTTGTGGGCCAGGTAGTTCTCTACCTTATTGAAACTGATCTTGCAAACAGTGCACTCATGGTAATCCAACAGCCTTTTCGGAGATGTGGACGTCCTCTCAGACTGAGATAAACACTTTTTGCTGAGATCAATGGGTACATCCATCTCCAAACAGGACACACTGGAATGAGTAGTGTCACACTTGGAAACCGGAACACATTTGTTGATTGAGAGAGATGTTTCCAGATGCTTTGAGACAATTCCTGGGAAGATATCACATCTTGGGTGGTAGCATTCTCCCAGCCCTTCTGTGGACTCTTGTGTAGATGTACAAGGGTTATTGAGGTTGGCTACTTCCAAGAAACGCTGCTGGACAAGTTGAGGTCTTGGCTCCTGTTCAGGGAGGCACATCTCATACATCTTTCTTCGCTTGCGGGTACGCATTGTCCTCTGCATAGCAGGCACTTTGTTGGAAGCAGACCTCTTTAGGGGAGGATCATGGCGAGTTGCACAATAATACTGCTTGTGGACCATATAGGTTTCATGTCGACTGAAGGTGATGTTGCAAGCATCACAGGTGGTCTTATTAGGATCACTTTCTCCTTCCACTAAAGAAATGTTGGGATTCTTTACATCAGCAGGTTTCCCATTTATTTTGTCATCACTACCACTGGAAGCAGATAGCTTTTTAGCCTGTGCAGGGAAGTCCTTGTCATGGCCCTTTCCACTTGGCCCAATTAAATCTAAGACTGTAGAGGAATTGATACAGGATGTCTGAAGAAGCTGATTCTCGGGATCAGAAGGATGAGGAGCTGTGTTAAGAAGGTTAATGGAGCTCTGACCATTATTAGGGCTTACAGCCTCTGGCATCTTCTCAGAAACACTAGGGAATTCAGGAGACTTGGCCATCTGCTGCCATCGGCTGCTGCAATAATGCTTTTTGTGCACCAGGTAATTGTCCAGGTTATTGAATGTTATGTTGCACTCAAAACAAGTAGCCCCTTTGGGCATTAAAGGGCTATAGATAACTGGGGGGTAACTGCTACTTCCATGCCTCAGCCTCCTATGTACCAGTTCAGACATCTTGGCCAAGATCTCTGAAGCCTGAGGAACTACTGTGATATCCTGGGGGAAAGCAAATTGAGATAGAAAAGGCCCCATAGGGAATGAGGGACCAATGCCAGGCTGAACTGGAGAGGAGGCAAGTCTTGGGCTGGAAGGTTCAGACTTGATCTTTGTATAGGAAAAGCTTTGTTTATTAGCTGAAGGCTGCAGTTCGGGTCTCTGATTTGGGAGAAAAAGTTGATTCTTTTTCTCACACTTATCCAGCTCTGTGTCAGAGCTAGCATCTTTAGTCTGCATGGCCTTTTGGCTTTGCGGAAGTTCATTTCTAGTCAACAGCTCAGTGGCTGGCTGTATATTATCTTCATTTCCACTTGGGGAGTGTTCAATATCACTTTCTCTTGGAAGTTTGTTGCCGGAAACATGGATTTCTTGGTGCTGCAATAGCTCCCTCTGAGTTTGGAAGCCAAAGTGACAGTGGTTGCATCGGAAGGCAGCTTGAGTGAGATGGGAGAACAGGTGCTGGTGAAAATTGATCACGGAGTCAGCAGTGTAGTTACAAATGGTGCATTTTAGACTAGCACCAGGAGGGAGAAATTCTTCCATTTTCACACCTGTGAAGAAACAAAAAAGGAGATTGCTAAGAACCAAAAATCTTGCTTTTAATAAACACGGACCTTTCCAAGGAATTCAAGTGTTTATTAATTTATTAGTAATTACTAATTAATTCATCAACTAGTACTTATTAATTATTAATAAATAAACAGTTGAACTGGCTAAGCTAACACAGATGGCTTTTATTAGCAAATTGTTGCTTTTTTTTCTTTTGAAACAGGCCATTGTATATCCAATAAATATACATCCACTGTTATACCAAGAAAAGAGCAACAGGTTTGGAATTAGAATACTTGGGTTCAATCCTAATTCTCATCATTTGACACCAATGTGATCTGAGGCAAGACACTTAACTTGTGTGGATCTCAGTTTCCTCAATTGTAGAATATGGGAAGTTAGAGGAGAGAACCTCAAAGTCCAAAATCCCCTTGAAATTTATGATGTCATAGTATCCTATATTTTTAGAATGCTTTTCTATTTTCAAAGTGCTTTTATATGCATTTTCTCTCATTGTTCTCATGATGGTAGCATAGTAGGTACTATTATCCTAATTTAAAGGAGGAGGAAAATGAAACTCAAAGGGTTTAAATAACTAGACTGATATCATACAGCAAACACAGAGCTTGAGTTGAAATCTAGGACTCCCGATTCCTCATTCAGTATGCATTCCATTAGAACATTTTGCTTATTAGGAAAACACTACTTCTTTATATAAAGTTACAATCAACTTTGCTTTATAATGTAGAAGTATTTCTGAAAATGTATTCTTAAATCACATTAAAATATTTTAAAAGTGAAAGATAGGCAATGAATGAATGCAAAGCAAATTATCCTCCTTTTTATCTTTTTTCTAAATCCCCATTTTTTTTTATTTCAGGGTAGCTTAAAACAAGGTACACAGCCATTAAGTAGAGTTTATTAAACACTGTTGTCCTTAATTTGCTAATATCATATAAACTATTATGCGTGATCTTCTTCACAGATTAGATTAGAATAAACACTGAATTACAAGAGATAAACCTCTCATTTTACAGGGATAACTGAGGCCAAAAGGGATGAAATATCTTACCCAGGCTGACAGATCTAAACCTTACAGAAGTAGAGTTTGAATGTAGTCATCATTAATCCAAGACTTATACTACATATACTACATCATGCTGACTTTCTACTAAGAAAGGAAGGAATAACATAGCTGAAGATATGGAGTTCCTATAACTTCCTCTTTTATTTCCCATATCAAGGAAAAGTTATCCTTAGCCAATATAGTAATTTTTTCCAGTTCCCCCCCCCATATTGGAGAATTATTAAGTAGCACATATGGTGCCTCCGGTAATGTTCAACCAGATTTGTGGTTCCCCACGCTCACCATCTGGGAAGGCCAACTTTCCCTGAACCCTCTATTTTACCAGATGAATAAACTCAGACTATGTGAGAGACCAAAGAGTAAGGTGAGCAGAAAGCAATTGAGCTGCTTCTACAATCACAACGCTCATAAATTTCCCCTTAACTATGTGAGTGAGATGGCTTAAGGAAGGATCCTTCTATCCTCAGACTCCTTGATCCAGTAATCAGATACACAAAGATTTTTTTAAAGGGTTACCCTATTATTGACTTTGGAGACATTCCTAGAAATGCAGTGACCTCTGATGATGGTTCTACTTTACTCAAGAAAGAGATGTTTATATCTATATTTAAGTGGAATTTATGTAGCAAATCTTTTTGAAAGAGTGATTGTTGATAGGAAAGAAGAAAGATTTGGGCTTTAAAAGAAGTCTACAATGGAACTCTAAAGGAAATGAAATCTCCTATTGCATATGTATTTTAAAGAAAATGTTTACCTGTCAAAGTAAAAAGACTATGAAGTTTAAAACACTAATGGCAGCCAAATGAATCAGCAGAGCTTTGGGTTTGTAGTCAGGAAGACCTGGATTCAAATTCTGTCTCTGATACTTATTAGATATGTAATGCTGGACAAGTTACTTAACCTCTTTGGGCATCCATAAAATGAAAGAGTCCACTCAATGATCTCTTTAGGTCATTGCTCAATAATCTGCTACCTATGACCACAATTGTCGCAATTGAAATGTTAATAATTCAACTGTTGGCAGATGTCTAAGAAGCCAATTATCCAAATTAATATAGGGAAAGATGAAATTTGAAAAGATAACAATTACTTTTTCTTTTCTTCAGAGCTTAGTTTTAGTAGAATCAAGAAATGATGGGTTTCACTTCCATGATTAAATGTAGGGTGAATCTGCTAAGTAAACTACTTAAGCTTTCAAAGATTGACAGACCTAGGAAATAATGAATGAACTAAGATCAGCATTAGGTAAATTCTACAAGGACCACTCTAGATTGTCCTTGACGAGGATTACATTTCACCTAAATACAAGGATCTCCTAAAATGGAAAGTCTCTTCACTAATGAATATCTTGGCAAGATTTGAAGAGAAGTTTTCCTGATCCCAGTCTCCAGTACCCTACCTACCATATCAACCTACCTATTCAATTCATACATCACGGAAAATAGGTGCATATGACTTGTAATCTGGGCACAAACTTGGGGTAGAAAGATTATTCAATGAGGATAAGATATTAAGACACTCATGGTGCCCTAAAAAGAAAACTGACCTAAGAAGAACCATATTAAAGGAACAGGAGAAAGGGGAAACTTACCACTGTGGGAATTTAGGTGCATTTCCAGGGCTCGGGCATTGGAAAAGCTTTTGGTGCACTGTGGAAAGGGGCAAGCACTGGATATCTGGTGAGGAGTATCCTCATTCTCTTCTGTGATTGGGGGCCCATCTCTTTGCCTCCCACTGCAGTAGTACATGAGATGTGCTTGCAAATTCCGCTCACTTCGATACCATATGCCACAGGACTTACAAGGAAATATGTCCTCTGAAAAAAGAAATACAGGTACACATCTACTGCAGTACTTTTAAAGCCAGTGACAAGCACAGCATATCTTAGTTTTCTTGTTCTCAGGCTTCAGCTTCTAAGATCCTAACCAGCAAAATGACCAATAAGTTGTATAACAAATTTGAATGGGGCTACATAGAAAAACAAATACAATGAACATCTATTAAGTACCTCCTATAAGCTGATCATTTTTCTAGATCCTCGGTAAGAAATTAGGTTAAAGACAATCCATGTCCTCAAGGAGTTTATTCAACAGAATAGATATATAATGGATGGAATGCTGGGCTTGAAATCAGGAAGACCTGAATTCAAATCCACCTTCAGATACTTCTTAGCTGAGTGACCCTGAGCAAGTCACTTAACTTGTTTGCTTCAGTTTCCTCAACTGTAAAACTAGGATACTTCTCAGAGTTGTTGTGAAGCTCAAATGAGATAATATTTGGAAAGTATTTGGTAAAATATGTGGCACGTAATTGGTACTATATAAATGCTAGCTATTGTTATCAATTATTATGAAAATAATTTTACACAATTATAATATATAACTGAATATATAATATATTTTAAGAAAGACAGTATGGCATGGTGACCTTGAAGCCAGGACAATGTGGGCTGCAGATTTGTCTCTTACAGACATATTGCTCATATGATCTAGTAAAAATCATCTAATTTCACAATGCCTTAGGCAGCTCCTTACAACTATAAGTTACAGAAAATCTTCCATTGTTATTTATAGAAAAAGCTGTGAAAATTCTCTGTACTGGTGAAATCATTGGTCTTATTTTTAAAATTATGCATATATATTTATATATAATTTATACACATACATTGATATTCTGAATATGTATATACACATACATATATATATATATCTATATATATATATTTCTATAATCAGGGTGGAAAGATTTACATAATTTCATCAATGTGGGGGACTTACAGTCAGAAACTCTCTCTTCTACAGTAGACTGAATAGCAAACTCCTTTGTTACTAAGAAACTTAATGTTGCCTAGGATAACTAAGAGGTTAAATGTCATTCATTAATAAAACAAAGTCATTTACTTATTTTTAATTTTAAGAGTCAAATGACTCTGGGTGTTTCAGAAGGAGGAATGACACAAAGGACTTCTTTTAAAAAAAATTCTGAACTTGAACACTTATAATCCCCACTGCCCCAAACCTTAGCATTTCCATCCACCCAGAAGAATATGCATGCATATACCAGAAGAAAGAAAGAGACAGACAGACAAATAGATAGACAGACAGAGACAGAGAGATACAGAGACAGGGACACAGAGACAGAGAGACTGACAGAGATAAAAATCACAAAAGATAAAGAGAGATAGAGAGACAGAGATAGGGAGAGAGACAGAGAGAGAGAGATAATGAGACAGAGAAACAGAGACACAGAGAAAAACAGAGACACAGAGATTCAAAGAGAGTCAAAGTGTATATTTATAATTGTATAAAAAACCATGATTGTCCATAACCTGCTTTAAAAAATGTATACAATCTGTACATACATATATGTGTACATAGAATGTATATAAAAATGCACACACATTATATTATATATGTGTGTATAATAAATTCCACATGTTACTTTCAAAACTGTCCTGTTTTTCTGCCAAATTTTTCACTACAATCTTTTGCTGACAGAACTTTTTTAATCAGCATATATTAAGTGTGTTCCATTTAAGATGCTGGGGATATAAATACAAAAGACAAGACAGCGAATATACAAAATAATGCAAAGGATTTTGAGGAGCTCTACCAACAACCAGGAGAATCAGGAGAGATCCCTTAAAGAAGTGTTTCTTCAGCTCTTGAGAGCAGCCAGGGATTTCAGGAGGTAGTGGTGAGGAGGAAAGCCATTCTGGACATTGGGGAGTCTTTGTAAAGACACAAAAGTGAAAAATTCAATGCTTTATTTGGGAAATATGCAGGAGGCCAGTTTGGCTGAAGTATCAAATACATGATGAGATTGAAAAGAAAAGTTAAAAAAAAGCCAGACTGTCAAAACAGAGAAGTATGCAATTTATCACATAGGCAATAAGGAGAGTATGGAACAGGGAACAGACATGGTATTATTGTGCAATATTCCCTACAATGTGGCTGTTTTATCTCTACTTGCACTGATAGCTAAGACAGTTATGGCTAAAATAATGCTGTTTATTATATGAAATAATATTGATGAGTATTTATATAGTATTTTCAGATTTCCTAAGAGTTTTTACAAACATTATCTCTGAGGCAGAATTTGAATTGAGGTCTTCCTTATTCTAGGCCCAGAACTCTATCTACCATACCATGAGGTTCTTTTTCTCATGATATCATTTTTCTCATATTTTTTCTTGATATACATATTAAAATTATGTCATAAACAATTAACTGTGATAAGAACAGAGAATTTTTGAGAAAATTTTGTTTCTAGAGATATTTTCTCATATAAAAATAAAATTATATATTAATCAAACATTAAATTAAGAAACTTTTTAGATGTCAAAATCATCTTAATTTTCTTTCTTTTGCTCAAAACTTTCCCTAGTCCATTTTCCTTTATGGGTATTTCTAGGCCTTCCTGGGACCAATCTTTATCAGTACTGTCAACATATTTGAAGTCTCAAAGTTATCTGTGGTCAAATTAATCATATTTAAAGGGCTTCCTATTCTGCTAAGTAGGCTTGTAAAATATTCAAACAGTTCAATGTGTCAGTGTTTCATGCACCACTCAGGAGCTGATGTAAGCACTGGAAGAATTTTAGTTTCTTTCTCTCTCTCTCTTTCTCTCTCTCTCTCTCTCTCTCTCTCTCTCTCTCTCTCTCTCTTCCCCTCTAATGCTCTCATCCTTCCTTCCTCCCTCCCTTCTTCCCTTCCTTCCTTCTTTCCTTTCTTCTTCCCTCCCTTCCTCCTTCCCTTTCTTTCTCCCTTCTTCCTTCTCTCCCTCCCTCATTCCTTTTCTCCCTTCCTCCCTTCCTTTCTTCCCTCCTCCCTCCTTTCCTCTCTCCCTTCCTCCTTTTCTTCTTCCCTCCCTCCCTCCCTCTCTCCCTTTCTTCCTTCCTTCCTTATACAGGCAAAGCCAGGGGGAAAAATATATGTAGTCCATAATAACCTCGTACCCTATGAGTTCCCAGAGCCTGATAGTGAGTTGGACATACCTCAACTATACCCCCTAGAATGAATAAAGCTGCAATTCTCAGCACTTACTATTGACAATAGCCGTAGGCAAAATAGATGCCATGGCAGCTTGTTGAGGGAGCAGTTGAATTGAATCCAGCAGCCGTGCAGGATACATCCCTTCTGTGAGTGTCATCTGACTGGCAGCTTGTAGCCTTGAGTCAAAATCTACCACAAAGGCAATTAGCTCCTCACCCTCAGAGATGGCCTTCGTAGTAGTGCACCAAAGCTGACCCCCTATTAAGAAGAAAAGAGGGAGAAAAATTAATTGACAATGGAATTTTCAAGCTTGTAGAGTAGATTAATGTCAACAGCATCTTCTCATGTATCTCATGTGCTTAATCAAGGTAGCTGGCCATCCTTACGCTTCCCTTGGAATGAGAGGGGTAATTCTTTCCTGGATTAGATGAAATATCCATCCATAATAACTAACAGCAAAAGAGGTCAAGAAAGGATAGATAATTAATACCTGAGATATCTATATCAAATGTTTGCCCTCTGTTCTTGCATCTCATCTAAATCATCAATTTATTATAGCTTTGTTGTTCACAGGAAAGAAAAAAAATTACAATGCATTTAGCCTAAATACAATCTTTGCCCAAACATACATGCACAAATATTTCCAAAACATACATACATATATATGTATACACATACTACATAATACATACATGCCTGTTTATGTATGTACATATGTATGTGTATGTATATATAATATGTATATATGCACACACATGTACACACACATATATTCTGATGACCCTTTCCCCAGCACTTTTGCTTTAATGATTGGAAGTAGGAAGATCATATGCACTATAATTTTGCTCTTCATCCTCTCAAAGAAGATTTAAAATTTTTTATTGATACATTTTATTCCACTTTTCAATCCTCCATTTTAATAAAAAAAATAACCAAAATTGCTCAACAAAATGATTGCATATGACAGCACATCATAATATCCAAGGCTCACAAGTTTTTATCTGAAAAAAACCTTACGGGTCATTAGTCCAATTCCCTCATAAAAGATTGCACATCTAAAGTGTCCAAAGCAAAATATTTTCATCAGCTGCTTTCAGATGGATTTATTAATTTTAGAAAAAAATACTGATTTTACATTACTAGTTAAACAAATATTGTATAAGTATATAACATTCTCATATATATATATAATAGCTAATAGTACTTCACATTTATTTAGTGACAAGTTTTCTTAAGCGTTTTTCTTCTGTTTTCTGATCTATAATACAGAGATGCTGATCTAATGCAGCAGGAAGAGGGGAAGAAATTGTATTTATTTATGTATTTTTATTTCTATTTTTAGTTCTGAGTTTTTCCATCCTCTTTCCCCTTCTCCATTCATTGAGTGGGAATATGATATTCGCTATCCATATAAAATTATGTAAAACATTTTCATATCAACCAAGTTTTTTTTAAAAAGTACAAAAATAAAGAGAAAAAGGTATGCTTCAATCTACATTCTGAGTTCATCAGTTCTCTATCTGCTGGACAGCAAATTTCATTAGGAGTTTATTGGATTTATCAGAGTTAGGAAGTCTTTCTTGTGGTTATCTTTATAGTATTTTATGTATTCTGTTCTCTTAATTCTGTTCACTTCACTTTGTATCAATTCATATAAATCTTCCTAGATTTGTCTGAATCCCTTTCAGCATTTATTATAGTAAAATAAGATCCCATCACCTTCATATGCCATAATTTGTTTTGCCCTTTTGTAACTGATAAGTATCCCTTGCTTTTAATTTTTTTTTGATATCACAAACAGAGCCGCTATAAATCTTTTTTGTACACAGGGGCCTTTTTTATTTGATCTTTTTTGGGGGTACAAAGTGAGTAGCAGTATCACTAAGCCAAAGGATATGAACAGTTTTATATTATTTTGGACGCAGTTCTGAATTTTTCTCCAGAATGGTTGGAACAGTTTATATTCCACCAACAATGCATTAGGATACCTAATTTTCCATATCCCACCAGTTTTGTCATTTTTATTTTCTGTCATTGCACTCATTCTGCTGTGTATGAGGAGGTATCTCAGAGCCATTTTAATTTGTGTTTCTCTGATTATTAGTGATTTTGAGTTTTTTGCTTTCACACGAGCATTAACAGTTTTGGTTTCTTCTTCTAAAAATTGCTGCCGCATATCTTTTGTTTTCATTATTATTGTGACCATGCAGTGATGTCTTACTCTTTGCAATTCCACTTAGGTTTTTGTTATTAAAGATACTAGAGTGGTTTGTCATTTCCTTCATCACCTTACTTTATAGATGAGTAACAAAGGCAAACAGGGTTAAGTGACTTGCACAGTATAACAGAGCTAATAAATATCTGAGGCTAAATTTGTACTCAGGAAGATGAGTCTTCCTGATTTCAAATCTGGCACTTTATCCATTATATCACTTGGATGCCTGTCATACCCTTTGACCGCTTATTTATTTAATAATAGCTCTTATTTAGCCCAGGTCCATATATATAGATTGATACATAGATACATATAGATACACATAAACACAAATATTCATATATTCATATATATATACATACACACATATAAAAGAAATGAGAATTTTATCAAAGAAACTATAAACATTTCCCCCCAGTATTCCTATTTTTCTTCTACATTTGGCTTCATTGGCTTTGTGCAAAAACTTTTTAATTTTATGTAATCATAATTATACATTTTGCCTCCCATGAATCACTCTATCTCTTGTTTGTTCATAAATTCTTCCCCTCTTTATAAACTAACAGGTAATTTCCCCCCACATTTCTCTGATTTACTTATGTTTAAAATCACGTACCCATTTTGAGCTTATTTTTGTATGTACTTTGAGTTGTTATTCGATGCCTGGTTTTTGCCACACTACTTTCCAGTTTTCTGAGAAGCTTTTGTTGAAAAATGAGTTTTTGCCCACAAAGCTAGATCTTTCAGTTATTATGATTATTTATTTCTGTATATTGTATTGCTGTTCTATTAAATTGATTAACTACTCTTTCTTATATAATACCAAATTGTTTTCATTATTACTAGTTGGTAATATAATTTGAAATGAGTTACTGTTAGTCTCCCTTCCTTCACTTGTAAAAAGTTGATTCCTTTGATATTTTTGACCTGATACTCACCTATTTCCTTTCATACAGGAGCCATTTCTCACTTTGCATTGACTGCATTTCCCATCTTTCCTCTGTCCTCTTCCACTCATAACCACTGCCTCCCCACCATCCTTCACTCCTTATTAGGGTCTCCCCCATTAAAATGGAAGCTCCTTGAGGGTAGGGATTATTTTTACTTTCTCTTTGTATCTCCAGCTCTTTAAAAAGTGCCTAGTACACTGTAAGTACTTAATAAATGTTTGCTGTTTGGTTGATTGGTCCTTGCAATCACTGGAGAGAGTAGGTAAGGCAGATATGCATTTCTATTTTAATAGATGAGGATATTGAAGCTCAAAAAAGTTGTGATCTATGGATTAATTTTTATAACACAAAGATACCCCTCCATATACACAATTCAAACAAATCACAAAGCTAAATTCTGTTATTCTCATAAGGTAGTTTCATTCTCTGTGTATTCACTACCAACTTTTGCTGACTGATCTTTCTTATGTAATATTCCTTATAACATGATGACTGCTTTATCTTAGCTTGCACTGACAGAACTTCCTGGAAAGAAGATATGGCAAAGATCTGTTTCAAAAAGGCTTATTCAAATAAAGGTTTGTTTAAAGAAAAAAGAATCCTTTCTTCCAATGGTAGGAAATATATACTGTGGCTCTGTGCTTATTATTAATTTTTAATCTACACTTTCAGGCCAAGACATATTCAATACACTTATGTCTGAAATATGCTATATACTTTATCTGTTATACATCTTGTTTTCCCTTATGGTATACATATAGAAAGACTCATCAAACAAGCAAAAATGATATTTATTTGAATGTTACATTTCTTTGTTTATCTCCCAGAATTACTATCTATCTTTTCATTTATACGTTATTTTCAATCCAGCTTCCAATCCCACCCCAAAAGATATTATAGTTATAAAATAACTTGTTGCAAAAATCTGATAGAATAGATAATAAGAGTGTCTGAATTGCCACAGTTTAATATGTAAGAATTTGGCTATCATTTTAGAAAAAAAAAAAGGACAATTAATTGTGGTTATTAGCTTTTAAAATAAGGAAAAAATAGCATTAATGACAATATTTAAGTAAAAATATAAAGTTTATATTGTAGGCCTCAAAGAAGTATATCACATCTGCTTCTGTGTCTTATCTTTCCTCTGCCAACATAGAAAAAAAAAATGTGAGAGGCACTAAGGTAGGTATTTTGCATAAAGGGCCAGACCTAGAATCCAGAAAACTTGAGTCTGGATCCCAACTTGGGTGCCACTAAACTATGTGATCACAGGCAAGTACCATAGTTTCTGAGCCTCATTTTCCTGATTTCTAAAATGGGGACAATTCCCACAGGATCATCCTCAACCATGTATTTTGCAAATCTTAAAAACCATGTAAGTATCAGTAATTGTTAGGAGAAAGAAGTGCAGAATTCATGTCTGCTCAGCATCATAATATATTCCTGTGAAGATGCTGAATTTTTAGCTACAATCTTCATATTGAAAGGCAGTGTGGTGTAAAAAAACATGTAGGGTTTGGGGCAAGCAGAAACCTGCATTCAAATTTTACCTCAGGAATTCATGAGCTATGTGAATTAGGGATTCCCTGAGCTTCCTGATCCATAAAATGGAGAAAGTAAAACCTGCCTCATCACCTCAAAAAGCTGTAAAGAAGAAAGTGTTTGGCAAATTTCAAAACACTATAGAAATATGATTTGATTTTATACTCAGATTAAATCTTACTCTCTTTTTTTGAACAGGTGTTGAAATGCTTTGAAGTCTGAGAACTGAGTAGGAGATACTGATTTGGGATAGGATGTCCTGTGCTGGCAAGTCAATATAGAAGGAATTAATCCAAAATGTTCAATAGTTGGAAGGGGGTAAATAGGAATAGGCTTAGAGTTTTGTTTTCTTTAAAGGCATTTTGGTAGTCTCTACTGGTGGTATATCAATAGATGTGTGATTAGATGCCATTATTCTAATATAATGGTTCTGGACATAACGTATGTAATAAAATATAGTTACTCCTCTACTCCTACCTTAAAATTCAGATGAAGTAATTCTTTAAAATTAGATATCCTTCACTCAGCATCAACTAAAAATACAGTAAAACAAAACACTGTGATAGAAGTCAAAAGACCTGAGTTCTAATCATGATTCTGCCATTATAAAGTTGTGTGATTTTTGGCAAGACAGCTTTTCTGAAGGGCTGAACACCACTATCTTATATTCCAAAAAATATCAAAGAAAGAGAAGAAGGACTAGCTTCTTTAGAAATATTTGTAGTAGCTTTTTTTATAGTGGCAAAAGAACTCTAAACTAATGGAATGCTGATAAATTAGAAAATGGCTAAACAAATTATGGCATAGGAATGTGATCAAATACTACTGTTCTGTAAAAAAAAATTATTAAGGTAATGGTTTCAGAGAAATCTAAGAATATGTATGAACTGATTCAGGAGTGGACAGAACCAGTGTAACAATCAATAATATAATAACAACATTGCAAAAACAATTTTGAAAGACTTAAGAGCTCTCTGTTCACTCTAATAGTCAACATGATTCCAAAGGACTGATGAGGAATAATACTCTTTATCTTCTTACAAAAAGGGGATGAGCTCATTTTACAGAAGAGAAGACTAAGGCAAATAGGGTTAACTGGCTTGTTCAAGGTCAGCTAGTAAAGTGTCTGAGGCAAGATTTGAACTCAGAAAGTTCTCCCTGATTCCAGACTCAAAACTCTTTCCACTGTGTCAGCTAGATGCTTCAAGCTTTGCATAGCTAACCCCTAAAACAATTAATAAAAAGCACAACTTAAACTCTAAAAATGAAAGGGAGACAACTCAATTGAGGTACTATAAAATTACATGGAAGGAACTACACATTAAACTTCTAATATGGACAATAATAACATATTATTGATAGAAATAAAACATATACTATCATTAGTAAGCATTCCAATTGTTAGTTGTAGTATTCATATTCTCTACTTTCATCAAAAGAGTCCAGGCTAATTCAGTGAAAACAATCAAGAATCATTATCTGAAACCAATGATTTGCTTCCTCTATTTCCTTGGTTTTAGTGCAAGTGATAAACATTAGTGAAATGGATAAAAAGTATTTTATATTTAGGGTTGGAGGCACCAAAGTCATCAGTAAATTCAACCGTTGTTTTAAGATGGAGCAGAGGCTAGGAGAAAAGAGTGAGATGATGGGGCCAGTGTTGCATAACCAATAAATAGAGCAAGAACTCAGAGCGTCTTTTAAGAAGAAGGGACCCATGGATAATTTTCAGATTGTATCTGTCAGAATCCTGGATTTCATGCTGCCACAAACTTCTCTTAGTCCTTTATTGGTTTAGTGTTAATTACACATAAGTAATTTACTAGTTAGGGATGATCAATACTATTGAATCCCAGAACATTGTGGATGTGGAATAATATCATATTGTGCAAACTAGAGCAGAAAAATTACATTCCTCCTGCCTTGGCATGAATCCTTTATCAAATGACATCAGGCACTGAGGCAGCTATCTGATACTTTCATAGCTTCTACCAAATGGAAAGGTTATTTTAGGATTCTCTCTTTGTCTGCCTCTTATGCTGCAAACACAGCCACTCATTTTTGCTTCCCATCACTACCCCCACAAAGTAAAGGACAAGCAGTTTCAAGGTTTCATGGAAAAGCAGTAACTACTAAGGCCTTGATGTTCATGGAAAAAAAGAAAGACAAAACTGTGGACTTGCTGTTCTTAGTAATGTTTATGATCAAGATTCTTGTACAAAAAGATCTGGTTCCTAACAGGAAACTGATAAATTTTATTATAATTGCTGTCAAAACTGCAGTGAAGTATACTGTAAGTTTCGATAATAAAGAAAAGAGTCACAGTTCAAACTTGATTACATTTTGGAAATTCATGCTCCTCTTACAAGAAATTGGTGGCCTCAAATATCTCCCTCTCCTGCCAAATTTTTCACTTGCACTTTTTATTATTTATGAAATCAGTGTCTGCGTAATGTCATGCAGACCTCTGCTGATAAACTCTAATTAAGATTAAGACAAGCCTTTTGGAAAGGATCCCATCATTAGCAAACATGATAAACACAAAAATACTCCCTACTTGTCAACCAGGAGCAATTCAGTAACCTAACAGTATTATCTGTTGCTAGGCTACAGAGCTGACAAAGCTTCAATTATATTGTATGGCCATACCTATAAAGTCCGGCATAAGCAAAATGTATTTAATATAAAAGCATTTAACTTCATCCATGCTATCTGCAATTCATGGTTTCACACAATGGTAAAAATCAGTTTAATAATTATATAGCATGCTGCCCCCCCCCCAAAAAAAATCCTTGCAGTGTGTTGTTTGTACATTTTTTTTCTAATTTATCTGTGATTGATAGACTTTACTTTGTAAAAATAAGAAAATGCAAGCAATATAAAGCTGTGAACCTAGAGCACAACTACATTCAGGTTCATCGAGATAGGGTGCCAAGCTTAGCATAAAAATATATAGCAAATTGAACCAATTAAATCACATTTAGAGTCTGTATTACTCTGCTTCAATATGCAGAAGGACAGGGAGCCTCAAGAAGATAGATATGGATACTAGTATAAAACTTTATTTTATGTAAGAAATGCATCCAGGAATATAAGAATATGGGTGATTTGAAGTAAATGAATTCATTTTCTCACTCCATAAAAATGAAGTTTATTTTTGGATTTTTTCCCCCTTTGGCTAAATAATTGCAACTTGTTCTTGTGGATTTTCTAAAAGTAAATTGAAAGTTGAGTTTTGTAACTTTTGGTGGATGTGTTAAGCTGTGAAGTAGAATGATTTATCTAGCTTTTCTTTTTAAGACTTGGATTCTGGAAAGGGAAAAAGAAAAAAAAATCAATAAGCTGTCCAGGAAACCAGATATTTGCCAGGAAAACCCAAAAAGTTGCATGTGTTACAAGTAACACAAGTCTACCATATGGACTCTTTTTCCTTGTTTGTTTTACCTCCCAAATCCACCAAAAATCAGATTCACTGAGATTGTTACTCTGAGGTTTTTTCGTTTTCAAAGAAATTCAAGAAATAACTAATTACAACTGAACCATCATGTTGAAATAGCTTTAGTATAGGTATCTCAAGATAGAACACTAATCCTTACTCATTTTTGGGGGGCTGCCTAACATTGGAGCCCTGTAATTATCATGTCATATTACACCAGGCCAAGGGCCGATTTCCTATATACAAGTGTGACTGTGGAGGAGGGTCAGGCTACTATCAATACTCATTTAAACAACACTGCAGATTAGCCCATGGAATGACCCCTACTAACTTTCAGGCACATTCCTATAGATTAAAACCATTCCTTTTGAAGAACAAACAGTTTTTTGAAGAGACAAAAAACCAAAGAAGACATCAAACTCCTGGGGGCATAGTGAGGGTAAGAGGGTAGGTACTTGTTTGTTTTGTTATCTCTATTTCTCTTTTATTTCTTCCAAATAAACTCATTTAAGGATAATTCTCAAACTAAGATGAGGTCCAGGCTCAAATTTATTTTTTTTCCATCCAGAGGTGATTGTTTGAAATAATTTCCTCTGCTAAAGAATGTCCCAATTTCCATGCCGCATATGTTATAGTGCCCAGATCTTGGTGTTTAGACATTAACACAGGACATATATCTATATGTAGCCACATTGTTTAATACATATTTATAATGAATTCAAATCCAATACTGTTGAAATTCTTGACAGTAAAGTAGTGCAAGGAATAGAACTTATAAATTATGAGTGCCCCTGCTTTGAAAAACGCTTTAGAGGTTTCTTTGTGCATTGGCAAATACAGTAGGAATATGAGGTATTGTGTGGTTCCTCCTGCACAGTACCTGATAAAAGAATAAAGAGCTGTGACATATTCTTAAAACAATAGCGGAATTAAAGAGAAACAATGGGCCAGCTGCTTCATTAATACAATCAAAAGAGAGCCCAGCACAGAGGAGTCCAGATAATTAAGCACTACTCTTTTAGGCCTTCTTTCTATACTAAAATTGCTTATAAATGTATTAACTACTTCATAGTTATTAGATAGATCTATGAACTTGTTTATTTAAGGGTTGATTAATGCCTCTCTGGTTATGCTGCAACATGCCAACTCACGGTTTACACAAGTTTTTGAATAAAATAGTGTAAGAGTAGCTGATAAAGATCTGCAGCACACACCAGCAATAAATCAAAAGCATTTTGCAGAAAGGTCTTTCCCTGTTGTTAAATAATCCTTAACATTTTTCACTTGCACGATGTAGGCAAACCAAATACTTTGGAGCACATTTTTGGGCATTCCATTTTCCTATGCTGTAATTCCTGACATCTTTTTATACATTTTGAGAGAAAGATAAAGACAGACACACAGACATAGAAAGACAGAGAAAAAGACAAAAAGACAGATAGAGAGAAAAATTCAAATTCAAGTACCAACCATGGCATCAGTTTGATTGGCTTTAAGGCGAGTGTCACAAGCTTCTTTTCTCCCCTGACTTTTTCTTTCCTCTCCAATCAAGAAAAAAAATTAATGGAAACAGTTGCCTAGTATATTATTTATGTTCCAATAATTTTATTATACAAAGTGACTAATATGTATTTCTTTGCAGTAAAACAAAATCCATGTTTTTAAATTACCAAGTACTCCATTATGAAATTCCTAAAGAGTCAGCTAACCATAACAGTCAGAAAGGGTTTTTATTATTAAAAGGATTTTTTTTATTATTTTTATTTATATATATAATATATATATGTATATTATATATATATATTATTATTATTAAAGGATGGTAAAATCAGAAACCAAATGTCTGTAGTGAATGTGGGATCAAGACTATAGTTTCTAAGGTGGAAGGGACCTCACTGATCTCATAATTCAACTCACTTCTAGAGACTTGTACAGGCTCATATCATAGCAATGAAGATTCAAACCCAGGGCCACTGATTATAAATCCTGGGCACTTTCCATTTACCGTGTTGTCAGTCATGGGAAAATAAAAAGGGGGAAGGGAGAGATGGAGACGGGATTTTCTCTGTTTACTGAAATCAGCAATATCAAATATCAAAACAACAAAGCATTTGCCAAAATTTAAAATGTTCAATTCTAGAAGTGATTTAGTTACTTCTGGTGAGTTAAGTTTTTTGGTTGAAAGAAGGAAAAAGAAAAAGAGGGAGAGGGAAGACAATAGCTGAGGTAGGAAAGAAAAGATTGTGCTTTGGAAGTAATGTATAGCACAAACCCACTAAATTCATTTATTGAATTCACTTTATAGTGATTTATGTTCCACTGATATGTCAAAGAATATAGCAGTTCCGACTTAAAAAAATAAGGCTTCTAATATTGGACATTCATTCTTCATTTACTGATGATTCCATCCCCTTAAATAAATTCCAAAGCGCAGAAATGAGCATAAAGTTACAGTCAGTAAGCTAGAAAACTAAACAGATTCTCCCAGAAGGGGTTATAAGGGAGCATTTTATTTATTTTCTTTCCCCCTGACTGAACGACCAAAGCTTATTTTTCAGAGGGTTGAGAGAGCTAAATGCATAGCCTTAGAAGATATAGGCATCAAATAGGTAAATATGTATCTGAGTAAACCCTAGTTCAAATCCTGAGTGATCAAAGTAAATGCTATCTATTAGGTACTTAAAAAAAAACACTTTTAAAAATAATCTCTTAATTCTGCTGCATAAAAGTATTAGAATCTTGGTTCAAAATGGTAAGATTTATTAAAAACCCCAAATAAAGTTTATTACTTAAACAGTCTCAGAATTAGTAAAGATCTAGAATTTTTAAAAATAAAGTCACAAATAACTAGATATACTTTATTATTTAGCAGCAAATTCAGTTGGTACATTGTCCTCTTAAGGAGACTATCTGGAAAACTCATACCCCTCTATAGATTAAAATATAACAGAATAAAAATAAGAATGCTAGTAAGAGAACTGTGAATTTAATAGGAGAGTTTGCCATCCCATTTTACAGATCAGGAAAAAAGATTTAAACAGTTTACTAATCTTATCCATAGAATATTGATGGCCAAGTTATAATTAAGCAAACCAGGTCACTTGTCTGAGACTCCATTTACACATATATAAAAATAAGGATAATACTATTTCCTTTTTCTCTCTGTTTCTGTCTCTCTGTCTCTCTCTCTCTTTATCTCTCTCTTTTGTAACCCTGTGTAAAAATGTAAGCTATTATTATTCATTCTAAAATAGAATACTTTATTTTTAAAAAATCTAGATACAATTTTCTTCCTTTCCCAAGAAACAGTGTTTTCTCCTGTCAAGCTGACTTCTATAGGAAATAATGACTGATTACTAGTACTTTAATGTCTTTACTAGTCTTTCTATGATGACTATCCAGTGAGACCTCTAACACTGAATGAAAAGAAAAGTGAACTCACTCATGACCTTGAGAAGGCAGAGTGCTTTCTGAATGAATATGTTTGGGATTATAAAACAAGTATTCTTCAACGTCTATAGTAGGTGAGGAAGTACCATGTTTTTATGAGGTCCTTAAATGTTTTATTTCAAAGCCATTTAGATGGCTAAGACATGTTTGCTAACTTAGAGGTGTTTCAAACTCTGAAAATAGGCTTCCATTCATCTCTAGGGATCTAGCAGCTTTTAAAGTGATCTATCTTGTGCCACAGTTTCCACAGCAATTTTTCCACTACTGATCCTCAATGTGAACTCTTATAGAGTTTTCCACCTTGCTCACAGGTACACTTAAGGAGCCCATCTTTGGACTTAACTGGGTCAGCAGGATTTAAGTGACCAGCCAAGAAATGACACTCTACCCCAAAGGCAAGCTGTCAAAACTCAGCCTGCAGCTGATAAACTGATTACAAAGCTGCTTAAGACTTTGCTTGTAAACAAAAGCATTTATCAACTAATAATTTGCAATAAACTGATGTAACTCCCAGCTGAGCCCCTAACTGTAATTGTCTTTACCATCTGCCTATTAAAATACCATTCTTCATCAGCAAGCAGGAGCAGAAGGGAGGAAATCTCCACCAAATACACAACTTGCAAGCTTATAAATAATCTGTGAGCTTTCCACATTTTCATTATGACTTCTCTTTGGCATGTTTCATTTTCATTCTTACCTGACCTGGGAATGCTCTAAAATTAGGTGGAGGAAGAGATGTTGTGGGGGTAGGGGTGGAGGCATGAAAAAGAAGGAATGAAACTGTACTGCCTGCTGTTCTGCAGGGGAATAAATTATACAAGTTCATCACATGAGGCTGTTTCTTAATTTTTTTCCCTTTCCTCCTTCCATCACTTCATGGAAATATTCTGATGAAAACTCCCCCAAGCACCACATTGGAAATGAACCTCTCTATTTCTTTTTTAGCTTGTCAGTTTCCATTACCTTTCTTTGTTTTGCATTCATTTTTTCAAGTGGTTCATTAAGCTTCTACAGGGTGTCAGTTAAAAAGTGCAGGGCCTCAGTGGTGGGGTAGTGGAGGGCTGGGTAGTCAGCTGCAGGGCAACGTGGAGCCCTGGTGAGGAGAGACGGTGCCAAATGGCTGGCAGGCCCCCTGGTGTGCTGCCCTGCCCCTGCAGCCTTACGGCCTCACCTTTTGATTTTTCTTTGCTTTGGGCCCTGTTAATCCCTGAAGTCTCCAAATGGAAAAGGAGTTTCAGCATCAATGGATTCAGACAGTCTAAAACTCCTTGTCCTCAAATGAGGGCCTATTTCTTTTGCCAGCAGCCCAAAATATTCAGATTGCGCTGAGCCTTGGGGAAAGCCTGAGAGTAGCTGGGAACTACTTTTGCCTTGTCTTCCAGAAAACTATTCCCCAATGACATTTTGCCCTTTCTTTAAGTGCTTTTACATGTATTTACTACCTCAGGGTCCCTCTACAATATATTCTATTTGTTACACAATTCTATTCTAATCAAGAAAAATTGACTTAGAGTTGGGAATAAAAAACAGCTTCAGTACTAAGTATTGGCTCTTCTGAGGAGGGTAGTCTCCTTTCTTCTTCATCTGATTTCAAACAGATTTCTGTCTCATAATGTTCTATACCACCAATGAAGAAAACTATGTATTCAGCGAAAGGCTCACTATGTCCTATTAATAGGGATATTATATATATTATTATATGTAATAATATTAATAGGGATCAAATTCTAAGAACTACTATCTTATTTTATCTTACTACCTTAGTTCAGTTCATTTATCATAATGAAATATTTTTCCTTTTGATTAAAATTATTTTTCTTTCATTTTTACAAGTTTTTGAGGGATAGTTTTTTTCTGAAATCTACTATTAAATATAACTAACTTAAGAGAAAGAACATTAGATAATCTTAAGTTTTATTTTTGTAAGGAACTATGAGTAACAAAAAAGTAAGGTATTACCACTACATACAAAAAAAAAAATCTAAGAATTGAATGGAGGGACAGCTAGGTGGTAGCTTTGTGGCCTAGTGGATAGAGCATCAGCCCTGAAGTCAAGAGGACTTGAGTTCAAATCTGGTCTCAGACACTTAACACTTCCTAACTGTGTGACCCTGGGCAAGTCACTTAACCCTAATTGCCTCAGCACAAAAAAAAAAAAAAAAAAAAAAAAAGAATTGGAAGTCCAGTTGTAAAGTCTGGTTTAAAAGTGTTATACCCTGAATAAAAAAAATTATGGCTTGTCCACCCACCCAGTATCCTTGCCTCACTTATCTGCGTTTGTTTCCCTCTAAGATTGTATACTTAGGTTATGTATTCTGTTTGCAAACCCTAGTTAGCCTGCATAATCTTCCCTGCCTTGGTTTATCTGTGCCGAAATGCTTTGGACAAGAGTCTCATCTTGGTCAGCTAGCCTAAATAAACTCTTCACATTAAAAGATTAAAAACCAATCTCTGTCTTGCTTCAGTTTCTCTGATATTACAAAAGAACCATATTAGATGTAATTTAAATTTCATATCAAAAGAGAGAGAGCATGATGCCTCCATCTGAGTTCTGTCTTTATGAAGGACTGACTGTGTGGCCCTAGATATGTCCCATAAAATAACAGAACACCAAGCAATTCTCTAAGGCTATTAATTGTTAATCTACAATGGTAGAGAAAATTTCATCACTGTGAAGTAAGTTGTCTCTACTAATGAAACTACAATTCATCTTCCTTGTTCATCTTCCCTCTCCCCCCAAAAAAGCTCCAATCCTAACATAACTTAATTCATCAGATTTCAGAAGATATTTCAACATACTTATTATAAATTATTATTATTATTAAAGAGCCAAAACTCTTCTTAAAAAGAAAAATTTTCAAACAGAAATAATGTATTTTTGTCTAAATCAAGGATGTGGAAAACTGGAAAGGATCTTACAGATCATCTACCTTGATACCTTTTTTACAGAGTCCAGAGAAGTAAATTGTAGTGAATTACCCAAGGAGTTATGGTAAATCTAAAATTAGTCCATGGCTCTTGCCACCACACAATGTGCATGGATTTAGCCAGAGATTTAAAAACACATATTAAACATTTCTTACCAGTAAAAACTGTGATTTAAGGCAGGGGGGGTGGAGGACTGAGAGAGAAACAAAGACAGAGATAAAGAGATAGGAAGACAGAGAGAGACGAGAAAAGAAAGAAACAAAGAAAGAAAGAAAGACATTCACAGAGACAGACAGACAGAAAAAGAGAGAAATAAAGAGATGAGAGAGACAGAGAAAGACAGAAACAGAGAAGAAAGGAGAGAGGAAGAAGGAGAGGAGAGAGGAGTCAGAGAGACAGAGATAGGCAGAGACAGAAAGAAAAAGCGAGAATAAGAGAGAGAAACTGAGAGACAGAAACAGAAAGATACAAAGTATGAGAGAGACTGAGACAGTTACAGAGACAGATTCACAGAGAAAGACAGAGACAAACACAGATAAGAGATTGAGAGGCACAGAGAGAAAGAGGGACAGAGAGACAGAAACAAATACAGAGAGACAGAGACAGAAAGAGATAGAGATAGACAGAGAAAATAAGAGAGACAGAGAGAGACAGAGACACTAAGAGAAAGAGAGACAGAGACAGAGATTCAGAGATACAGAGAAAAAGAACAGAGAGAAACTGAGACAAAATGAGAGTCAGAGAGAGACAGAGACAAGAAAGAGTAAGACAGAGAGGCAGAGAGACAGAGAATGTGAGAAAGAAAAAAGAGAGAATAAGAGAAAGAAAAAAGACAGAGAGAGAGAGGCAGAGAGAGAGAGAGAAACAGAGAGAGAAACAGAGAGAGAGAAACAGAGAGACAGGCTGAGAAAGAGACAGAGAAAGAAAGGGAAAAAAGAGACAGGGAATGAGAGAGACAGAGAGATAGAAACAGAGACAGAGGGGAGGGAGAGGAAGAGAGAGGAGAAAGGAGTCAGAGAAACAGAAACAAGCAAAGATAGAGACAGAGAGAGAAAGATAGAGATCTGTTTGGATAGATTCTATTTAAGAAGTTAGAGCTGGTCCCTGGGACAGGAACTGGTGTGTTGGTGTGGCCAAGTCCTTCCACTAACACACAATGGCTTATGTGATTCCGTGCAAATCACTTCTTTTAATTCTCTATTTTATTTCTCTAAGACTCTAAAGCAGCAGCTGAAGTTAACCTGCATTGGGAAAAGAAGCTCCTTGCTTAGACTTCCTTCTCCCTATGTAATAGATCCAATCCTTATCCTGAGGTCCTATCCTACCCTATAAACTGGTATGAAAGGAAATAACAGCACAGTGGGACATAACATATAGAATATGGGATCTGTAATTCAAAAAGCAAGGTTCAAGTCCGAGTTCTACAACTTCCTGGATACAATCCCTTCTTTGTATAAATCGCTTAATTTCTCTGGGTTTCAGTTTTCTCATCTGTTAATGTGGTTGGATTAGAATTGTGTTCTTAAACAGTTGTGTGTGTGTGTGTGTGTGTGTGTGTGTGTGTGTGTGTGTGTGTGTAATAGTAACTTTTGGCAATCTATCAAGTCTCATGGATCTCTTCTCTGAAGGAGACATAAAATACAATTTTGTTTTGAGAAACAAAATAAAACATATAGGATTAAAATGGAAACCAAGGGTTAATGTTCCAGCTAAATTCAAATACCCTCTGAAATCTATCCATGGTCACCTGGGTTAAAAACCCTTGAGTTCTGAGTTTCCTTCAGATTCTAAAATGCTATGAAAGAATTCTTAATAATTATAACAACTCCTAGTCTTTAATGTTTCTGAAATACTTTGCACACGATTATCTATAAGGGTGGTAATTGTAAGTATTATCTCTATTTTACAGATATGAAAACTGAGGCTCATTTTTTGGTGAAATAAGTTGCCCACAGACTCAGATCATAAGCAACAAAGCAAAATTAAGCACATGTGTCTTTCCCAATTCTGAGTATGACACTCTGTGAGAAAATCCTTTCCCAAAAGGATAATCATTTAATTTGAAAAAAATAATTATTATGAATAACTTAAATTGATATATGACAAGTGTTTTAAGAAATACAATTCTTTAAACAGTTTTTAAAATTATATTGGAAAAGCCTAAAATGCTTTTGCTGTTTTCAACTCTTTCCAAATACCCAAAGGGAACTAACCATAAGGTGAGGTATTTATGCCAAAACTATTTTTTCCATGTCATTTTGTTTTCCTGATTTAAATAAAGTGAATGTAATAAATTATAAAAGGTATATTTTTTGCCATCTAAAATCGCCTAAATATTCTATCTAAAATTTTGGAGAAAAAAAAAGAAAAAAAACTCCCATCATTTCATGTTTCAAACATTACAATTTTCATATCCTAAGGGCAATTTTCAAGTTGCCAAATAATTTAATTTACAATAAAAAATGTTTTCATGTGATATAATGGATATTTTATAATATATGGACATACTTTGATCTTCCTCATGGAGATCAAATATCCATATTCCTCAAGTTGAATGATTTCTTGTGGTCACTAGTATAGAATACAGATTGATGAAATCCTAGAAAGGTGAATGGCTGTCCAGCAGATGGCACTATGTGCTTTCCTCTCAGTGCTCCTGAAAAGAGGCTACAGGGGGAAAGAATTGATCTAATTTTGTTCTTTCCCTAAATGTTAGCTTGTGGCACTGTGTTTGATAATCCCTCAAGAGTTATGTTATTAAAAAAAAAACTTTGTGAGAATTTATATATGATCCCTTCCTTATAGTCATCTACATGGACCAGCATCCAACTTCCACAGCATTACTGAGCCCAAAAATATATGCACAATTTGTCTTGGAACAGTGGGAGAGGACAGAAGACCAGATCTCAGAAATGGGGAAAAAAAATCATTGTGTGTTTAAGGTCAAATTTCTACTTGAAACAAAACAATTTACCCTTTGCCAGAATTTTGCTTTTCCTCAGTGGACACAAAGAATACATTTTTGCCTCTTTCAAAATCCCTTTTTAAGTAGCTACTGGGACATGGATGAGAGCTCACCCCTGAGATGTATGTTGATTTCATGCTATAGGGGCATTTTGTTTTTTTAAGTGTCCTGAGGGGAAAAAAAACCCAAAACAACAACTACCACAACTCTCCCCTTCCCAATCCCCCACTAAGTTCGTCTTGATAAAGAGTAGTAAGCACATGTTATAAGTCAGAACAACCTAACAGACTTCCACAATGAGTGCCTGCTGCTACTTAATTTTCCTGCTGTGAAAGGAAACTTTTGTTCTGAACTTGAAGACTCCATTAACCTCCAATCACCATTGTGTGTTTAGAACAAGTCGTGCTTAGTTTTTTTTTTCCCACTGATAATTAAAAATTCAATAGTTTGTAAAGCAAGATGTGGTGATAAACTCAATTTTCAGGTTTTTTTAGAACTCATTTTTATTAGCTCTTAGCATGGCCTAGAGCTTTACCAGAAGCCTGAGGCATTGTGCAAATAGGAGTTTGTTGGGTGTCTTTTCCAATCCCAGTTTCATATAGCTGAGTACTGAATGCTTCTTTTTGAGTTCATTTCTATTGGAAGTAGCCTATATCCTCACATCCTGCTCTCCACCTGTTATCTTTAAATATAAGTTTTATACTTAGTCCCAGTTTTATACCTTTTAGATGATGTATCTTAACTTTTAGAGGTCCTGTTGTTTAATTTCTATGCAAAGTCCTGTTGCCATGAATAAAATATAGGCTGCTGAAAGTCTCAATGTGATCATGCATGGTTAATATAGCACTGAACTTTCATAAATGCTTCATTAAATCACATATATGTCAGATACATTCTACAAATTATATTAACATTGGCAAACCAAAGGAGATTAAACCATGAGTAAAATCAAAATAGTTGTTCAGTTTATGACTTTTAAGCTTCGGGTGCAACTTTCAAACATTTGAAATCACACTGCAATCAATTTGAGCTATAAAGCTCAGGGCTTTGAAAATGCTTCTTTCAAGGTCTGCCCTTAACAATAAAGTCAGGAAGGGGGCAGCTAGGTGGCGCAGTGGATAGAGCACCAGCCCTGAAGTCAGGAGGACCTGAGTTCAAATCTGGTCTCAGACACTTAATATTCTCTAGCTGCGTGACCCTGGGCAAGTCACTTAACCCCAATTGCCTCAGCAAAAAGAAAAAAAAAAAAAAAACACAATAAAATTGGGAAGTACAGGGTGAAAGGCAAACGGCCTTTTGCCAGGGGTGTTTCAGATGAGTGGGTTATCTTACTTGAATGAAGTGTAAAATATAAGTTAAATGGTGAGGTTAAAATCAGAAACAATTTCTCTTAAGACTGACTTGCAGAGCTTTCTGATACATTTTAATTAAGGGACTCCGGGTACATTTTGCAGCTCCAAATAACAAACTTTATTTTTACATTAATATGCATAATGGAGTCAATATTATTTTTAATATACCCACAGTTATCAACAAGTCTAACCAATGAAATATGTCTCATTTCTGATTTTGTTGGTGGCAAATGATGGCAAAATCTTACAGAGCCATTATCTTGCTATTGAAAATTTTGCTATCTTTGGGGAAAAGTGAGAGCACAATAATAAATGTATGTTTCATTATTCTTGCTTTACTAGACTATATTTTGACAAGATTCAGTAAAATATGTTTACATTCTATACTATATTACTTGTCATTCAACTTTTTGCTAGAAATTTCAATAAAAAGTAGGGAGAATCAAGTGGAGGGAAATCTATTGATTTTTCTTTTCTCTGTATCTTTGCTTGGGCACAGAATACACTCATAGACTGACCAGTATTAAATCAGAGCAGGAATCAGTATGTAGAATGAATGACAGGAGAGAATATTACATCTAAGAGTTTAGCTCATGAAGAAGTTTATCAAATGCTACTGCTATTAGGTCAACATCCTTCAATTCCTTTCCTAAAGCATAGGGCACATGCACTGTATAACTAGAGAACATTTAGATTGGAGAGAGGTGAGGGATTGGCAAGTAAGGAAGCATAGAAAAAGATCATGGTAGCTAGGTAAATGAGTCTAGGGAATGGGAAATACTAAATCAAAAACGAGATGATTTTCCTAAATTGAGTGGTTTTTCTCCTGCGTCTCCCCAGACTGTGTATATCTCCAACAGGTGGTGTAGTAGATACATTACTGGACTTGGAGTCAGTCTTCAAAATACAGATTATTGTATCTGTCCTCAAACACTTTGGTTGCAACCTGTCTGCCTCAGTTTCCACAAATATAAAACAGGGATAATATTAGCAACTGCCTCCTAGAATGGGTTGTAAATATTAAATGAGATAATCTTTGTAATGTGTTTGCAAACCTTGTAGAAATATATAAATGCTAGATGCTATTATTTTTTTCTCAAGACCTACCTACCTTGCCCTATATTCTGAATGAGCTATATGTATGTGTTTGTATAAGATTGGGGGGAGGGGAAAATTTAGAACAAATGATACCTAGAATCTTTTGAAAGTAAAGCTTTCAAAATCAAATTGAAATTTCTTCCCCCTATTTTTAGAATATTGCATTACCTTAGCATAATCATTTTGAAATGAGGAAAAGCAGCTTGGTAAAAAAAAAAAAAAAAAAAGTAATAATAAGTTAGATTTCCTCATTAGAAAATACTACGCTCATTTTAAAAGGAGTTGGAAATTCACTTGTAGGTCATTTTTTGGTCACATTTCAACATAACTTCTGCAAATTTGAGATGCACAATTGTCTTCCTGTAGTTGATTAAATTGAGAGGACTATTTTCCATGCATTATTATATACTTCTTTTGATCCTATACTCTGATGCCTCATTTTGATGTGGAAGCAATCCTGGATGATCTATGGAAAGCATACATTTTTTCACTTCCTTGTAAACTCTAAAGGTTTCTCCTTAAACTTTTTTTAGATTTTATGATAATTTTTTTCAATTAATAAGGAATTATTTGAATTATTATATGATTGCAAGTGAATGGTATTAATTGATAACTTTTTTGCTTTATCATTAGGTTAACTAGACCTAAGGCAATTGAATGATAGTCAACTCTAAATTCTTTATTCCCCAAAATATTCTAGACAGGTAAGTCTTTGTAACTTCGTAACTGTCAAGGGTTATATAAATATCAGTTATCACTATTTGATACCAGACAATCTCTTAATAACTGACATTTATTCAGTACTTGAAGGTTGACATCCTTATCTTGTTTGTGTCTTACAATGACACTGTGAAGGTGTTGGTGATATTATTAACCTCACTTTAAAGACAAGGAAACTGAGGCTGAGATACATTAAGTATTTTGGGCCAAGACCATAAAGCTAGCAAATATGCTCCTGACTGAAACCTCAGTATGCTAACCATGAGATGATATAGATACCCAATTACATTCCCTACTATCCCTCTAATAACCCAAGGAAAATTATTGGGACATAAAAGAGGGCAACATTCAAAGAAATAGGAGTTATCTGGCAGAAAGTACTACCTAATAAGTGTTGCTTAAAGATTTTCCAAGGAAAGAAAAGGAAGAGATTACTGAATAAAGTTGTAACTGCTGCCATGCCTTAAGACAAGACTTAAGAGGAATGTTCTAAGGTGGAGGGAGCAGAGATTAGCGTAGGAGGAGAATGTCTTAGTAATGGTTGTTCAAAAACTAGACTAGTTCCCAATAGAATAACGCTTGGGAGACAGGAAACGAAGTATACTTTGAGAACTGAGTCTTCCATGAAGATAGCTGAACACTGGGGGAAGAGAAAGAAAAGCGAATAGAAGGCTGTGTTTTTAGGGGGAGAGGTCTATCTGGGGAAAAGAAATGTTGCCAAGGAATGATATGTACACCAGTACAGTGAGGATAGTAATCTGAGGGAGAGACCTGAAAACCAGAATGATAAATTCAAGTAAGATTTATACGTGGAAAGGAAGTGAGTGAAGGTGATGAACTGTTGGAGTGATATCTTCCTACTTCCTGTAGTCAGAGAGTCTACCAGATAGGTCTGGTTACATCATTTTAAAAAGAACAAAAGTTTAGGGAGTAAAAACTTAGGAACACTATAGAAGAAGAATTCAAATAGAAAAGGCAGGATATAATTAAAGCATTAAAAGGAAAAAAAGGGGGGGGGATTCCAACAGAGGTAGGGTCAAGATAAGGACAAATTGTGGTAATGTTTTCCAAACAGCGATAAGCAAAATTACAAAGGATACACAGAGAGGGGGGAAAAGTTCAGTCAAAAATTAGGTCAAAAATTTGTTAATACGAAAAGTACTGGCTTAAGGGACATGACAGCAAAATCAACAACATGGGTCCAAAAAAGTGTAGGTTGGGGGAAAAGAGAAGAATTTTATTTTGGAGAAGAACATGAATCTTTGATCAGTAGTGGGAAGTTATACCATGGCAGGAACTTTTACAGCCAAATCAGGAAAGTACCTGGTGGGATCAGAGAGGAAATCAAAGGCAAGATAGGTTTCAAATGAACTAGTGAAAATACTGATTTCTATCTTGAATGGTGTTTAAACACATCTTAACAGGGATGCTGCAGCTTAGTTTCATTATACTAAAATAATACACCATTATAAAATGACAATGTTTGCAGCTAAGTCTGTTTTTTAGGGGATGCATAATCAAAATATAAACAACAAACACAAAATGATAGGGAAAGTGGATGAAACACTATCTGTTCAGAAAGAACCTAGGATCATTTTTTAGATTAATAATTATGAAAACACAAACTCATTTGCACATATTCAGAAGTATTTTACTTACTCAAAGTGTGTCTAACATGAGAAAATATATTCCTCAAAATCAGCTTACTAGGATATAGAATTGATAAGATTCTTCTCTCTTTTAAAGAGGGCAAAATCAAGCAGGTTAAGCACAGGAAAACTGTCCAATTGGGAGACAATGACAAAGATTAATTCCATCCTTACCTAATTAGGAAGAATGCCAAGAGAATAGAGAACATTTGGAATTTAGAGTATGGATCCAATATCCATGCATGCAGATCTCTGTGGGTCTTCAATATAGCTGATGATTCAGGGAAGGGGATAAAATAGTCCTTTTAAAAGAGTGAAAAAAGGTTTCCTCCACTACAAGCAAAACTGTTAAGTCTCTTGGATTTAGAAAATGAGAAGAACAACAATAGTAATAACTAGGCACAGGGATAATTGGGAATTCATGAGATGTTATGGGTCCCATTGCATTGTTTATCTGTTACTTTACATGGAATAATTATAAAGCCATATTCTCTGCTTCAATTATATGAATTCCCAATGATTTGTGGAAGGGGATAACTAAGGGAATCAGTATATTACTTACAGAAACACTTCATAAATAACTCAGATTTATTCTGTTTTTAATAGATGCATCCACTTTCCACAAACTCAGTAGTATAGATGTTCTAACAACTAGGGGGTAAATTTTTCGAATGGTGCACATGGATTTAACTGTGCAGTTTCTATTGATGATAATACAAGTTGCATGTCTAAATCCTCACATACTGTGCAAAGGAAAGTCACCCTTAAGCAGAGAAAGGCCATTTGTATATTTTTCTTGCTGTGGAAGGATTTCAAATGAATAGAAGGGTTGTAGTTGTACATTCACCTGAAGACACTTGCTATAAGCAAACAATATTTTTTCCCATTATTCTCCAAATTCAAAAATCACTAAAATAATTATTCAAAAAGCCCAAACTCTGTGCAAACTACAGGAAGGAAGATCTTATAGCTATTCACATTTTGCAATGGGCCTGAGGCTTTTCACCATACAATCAATTTAATAAAATGTTCATTGTACAAAACACTATCCTTAGTATTGGAGACATTAATTAAAAAACTAAATAAACCCCCTGCCTTCAGGGAGCTTACATTCTACTGAAAGAATGTCACATGTATAAAAATAAGTAAAGGCAAAGTTTATATTAAATAATACAATTAAAGGTAGAGCTAGATTTAACAACTAGAATAATGGGAAGAAGATCAGAAAAAGTTTTCATGTAGGAATTGATATCTGACTTATCTTTAACATTTTTTTCAAAAATGTGGTTTATTTAAATGATACGAGAAGCTTAATTTTCCAGGTGCAAAATACCAATGAGTCTGTGAAGAGTTACTCTTCATCTCTCATTTACTACTCAAAAATATTTTGATATTCCATGATGGTCTACTTTCCCCTCAATGGAAGTCATTGTATTTCTTTACCCATTTTTAAAATCAAAATCATTTCTAACATTTCAGTCTGTCACAATAATATTTTCATACGAGGAGTGTTGTAACCTAATTCCTTCATTTGAATAATACATTCATTTTTAATTACTGCAACTTGATCTCAGATTATTCAAATAACTGTTTCATTTTTTTATGCTTACCCTGACCCCAGTGTATTTATAGGCTTTTATCCTTACCTGATACCAGTGTAATGTAATTATAGATTGTATTTTAATCATCTACTATATCCTAGTGAGTTTGTTTAAATCGCACCAATCCTGAGTCTTTTATTTCTATGCCTTTCAAAATTCTACAATGGGATTCTCATTGCATAAAGGCAATATTTTTGTAGTTTACAATAATGAGCGAACATTTCACATGCATTGCTGACTGTGCTCATTTAACATTTTAAAAGTCAGTCACTACAGAGTACAGTGTGTAAAATTAAGCACTGCCTTGTAAACAGTTGGAGCAGCACATCATTAGAAATCCTTACTTCTGTTTGTTTGCCAGGCGTATTTTATTCCCTTCTCCTTTTGAAAGACCAGATAGGAATTGCATTCATGATCAGTGTCTTGCACTGGTAGGCAAGTCACTGGAATTAGTCGCTCTGTTGCAAAAATTTCAGTCCATTTTTAGACAATGGAAGAGGTCTGTGTGGAACTTAAATATATGTTTGTTATTTTACTCCTAGACATTTTATAGTTTCTTGACTATTTCTAATACCAAAACTCTGTCTAGATACAGTAAGCCCTGCACTGAGGTGAAAGCCTATATTATAGGAGAAGCTGCCAAAGTAAACACCCAAGGGTTACTAATTGCCCAGGAAGAAAAGGGGAGTTTACCTCTTGGGCTCTAAATAGATTCTGCAGATCCACAAGCTTAATTTAGTGTCAAGGGCCTCCCTAGTCCAAATATGACAAATGATATTTTCCTATTTAGGGAATTAAGGGTGGGAACTGAGAACACCATGGTCAGTCTAAAGATCAAGAACCTACCTCTGATGGCCAGAGAAGAGAAAACAAGTCATGATATTTTTCTTGTAATGACTCACACAATCAGATGACGGTAGAGACTATTTTTTTTACTCTTTTTTTCTTCCCTCATTGCCAATTTTTAAAAAAATAATATCACAAATCAATGCTAAAGATAGAATACAATATGTACTTAAAAACTAAGTGAGCTAAATTACATCTTAACCATTCTAATTAAATGTGAAGCCAAATTGCTCTGATACATATTATTTGTATGACTCCATGGCAAGTCACTTTGCCTCTCTAAACCCAGCCTCATGACTTCCAGTCATGCAGAATTACAATTCTCTAGGACAAGAAAATGAAGAGCAGGTGCTTGTCTGTAATGCAAACATTGTTAACAATGAAATCACAGCTACTATAAAATTTTAAAAATGTGTTTCATCTTTCATTTTCTAACAGCTCAAAACAATCTTATGTATATCCTCAATTTGTCAAGCAATTCATGTTTCCCACTTGTAGAACATGCTAGGCTAATTCTCAAGGTTCTTCTTTCTGTTTGTACTTCCATAAAATCTTCTACTTCTTCCCATCCAACTAAATGGTTTCTAATTATTTCATATATATCATGGGTCCTCAGACAAAATGAAAAGATTTAGGGTACTCTACCACGTCATATTTGTGAGTTAACAATGTCTGCAAAGTTTAATATTGTTTTCAATACAACATTATCAGCAAATATTGAGAGGTCAGAAGCATTTTAGAGATCATGAAGTACAAATTCCTCATTTTATAGGTAAGGAAGTCCATAAGTTGTTCAATGATTTCTCCAAAGTCACACATATAATAATGAAAAGAGCTGGAAACAAATGCAGATCATCTATCCTAATAGTCCAACACTCCTTTCATTAACACCAAGCTGCTTCCCCAGTAGGTGCTCAAATAAATATTAATTGAATTTTTAATTCTGAAGTTCCTATTTACTTCTTTCTCTTTTCATTTTCTTCTCCTCTTCCTTTACATTCCTGTTTCAAAATCCATCTAAATCCTAGGGCAGTTGAAGTGATCAAAAGAATGGAGAAGCCACTATATAAGGACAATATAAAAAGTTCTTTTAATTGGTTAAGACTGACATATTTGAAAAATTAAGTCTATAAATTCATAAAGGATACAAATAGGGTAATCAACCTGTGAATTTATTCATTCAAGGCTTGATACTAATGTGGGGGCAAATTTTTAAAATAAAAGAATTTATCAAAAGGACTAGTTCTTTACATGGGGGATAGGAAATATGGAAACTTATGCCCAGGAGTTATTATAGGCTATTAATTAGTTCAAGATATGTTAGATAAATCAGCAGAGCATTATTCCATATTAGATTAGTAATAGAATATAGAAATATATTAAAGGTAACCATAATCTTTTGATACTAACATCAAAGAAGATAACTCTATGCTACAACAAATGATACCTTAGGGCCTATATCAAAGAAGAGAACTTTCCTTGGAGAACTTTCCTTGGAGAACTCATCCATTTAAATAGTTATGGCTAGTACCTTCTATGAAGATAAGGTCTAGATCTTTAGTTCTAGATCTAACTTCCTTCTTGAATTCCAGAAATGCAAAGCCTACAAGCACTTCAAATCTTAATATATCTATAACAAAACATAATCACTGGTCCTCCTAAATCCATTTATGCTCTTGGTGTTACATTTTCTCTTAATGAATATTATCACCATCCTCCCAGTCAAACAATCTTGAAATTTTGATTGACTCCCCCCATTTGTAATCATGATCCTTAAATCTAATTAGTTAATAAGTCTTATCAAGTGTACTTCCGATAGCATCCTTCACATTTACCCCTCTCCTCTATTTCTCCTGTCATCATTGGATTTATATCTTACATTTAGAGTATTATATAGCCTCTAGTTTCTTATTCTTAGAATCTAGCAGCTGTTAGGTTAATTGTAATAAAAAAATTTAACTCAAAAGGTTCAGGGACTCTCCTTTGCCTGATGAATAATCAAAGATTTCTTGGTGATTTCATCTGTTCCTGTAGGTTTAGCTATCACTTTTATGTTGATGACTTTCAAATGTCTATATAAAACACTCATCTTTCTCCTGAGCTTCAATCCCACAATCACAATCTGTTGTACATAGCTGCCTTGGTAGAACAAATAAGTATCTTAATGTTTTCATCTCAAAATCAGCTCATTATCTTCCTCTCTGCATTTCCCAAACTCATTGCTTCTCCTACTTTCCTTGTTTCAGAAGAGAATAGCATCATCCTTCCAGTCATGCAGAATTACAATTTCTTTACTCTAAAATCCAATCAATTGCCCAGTTTTATCCATTCTACCTTCATCTGTCTTCAAGTATTAACACTTCTCAAATACTTCACATTTCTTCACTAGCTTAGTTTTAGAACTTCATCACCTTTCAATTTGATGGTTACATAAGTCTTACCTTCATCCTCTCCTCCTTTAAATTCATTTCCTGCACAACTGCCAAATTGATATTTTTATAGCACAAATCAACCATGTCACTCTTCTGCTCAAAGTGATTTGTTGACTCTCTATTATGTTGTCTCAAAGATAAAATGCAAACTCTTCATCTTGGCTTAATGATCTGCTTCCCACCTATCTTCTGGACTGATCATATGTTATATTCCAGCCAAACATGCATATCTACTATTTCCCATATATAACATTCCATTTCATACCTTCATGTCTTTATATTGAGGGCTCAGACTCTGAAGCAGGTATCTAATAAAGTGTCCCAAGGATTAATATTAAGCTATATTATTTAATTTTGTCAATTTTATTTAATTTTAATCAATTACTTAGAAAGCATAGACTGAATGCTTGTCAAATGTGCAAATAATATAAAGTTGGAAGGAGAGGCTATCACCTTGAATGAGAGAGTTGGAGAAGCATGAAATAATAGATGCAGAACTAAAAAATTTCTAAAGATTACTTAGTTGAGGGGGCAGCTAGATGGTGCAGTGGATAGAACATCAGCCCTGAAGTCAGGAAGACCTGAGTTCAAATCTGGTCTCAGACACTTCCTAGCTGTGTGACCATGGGCAAGTCACTTAACCCCAACTGCCTTAGCAAAAAAGCAAAAAAAAAAAAAAAAAAAAAAAAAGATTACTTAGTTGAGATTCTTTATTTTATAGATGAAGAAATGGACACCATATTCTGAAAGGCGAGAACATTAATTTGAAGTTAATAAAGATAAATGTTAATTTTAAGAAGTGAATTCAAAATAATCAACTCTCAGCCAAAGACAAGATAAGGAAGATATAGCTATGCAACATTTTTGTGTGAAAAAGATATAGTGGACTGAAATCTCAACAGTGGGATGTGAAAAGCAAAAAAGCAAATACAATCTTAGACTATCTTATGAGAGGCAGACCATACAGGATAATCTGGGGATAGGCATACTTTTTTTCCTCCATTCCAGTCAGATTATACTGAAAGTATTGTTTAATTCCAGGTACCACACTTTTTGGAAGAACAGTAATAGCACATATAGAACAAATCAACCAGTAAAGTATAGGGAAATTAAAAGTCATGTTATATGAAAAAGGAATTAGAGATTTTTAGCCTGAAGAAAGAAAAAAAAATAGTGGGGGATACACAGCTGTCTTCATGTATTCAAAAGAATTAGGCTTAAGTATGGGCATAAGTATGAACAGTGGACAGAAGTTGTGAAAATTGAAAATCCAGATGTGATACAAATAAAAACTTCCTAACTAGGGCTATTCAAATATGGAATAGGCCACTATGGGAAGCAGAGGGTTCCCCTCAGTGAGTAAGAAGCTGAACAATTCCCTGCTCTATATCTTGAAGAGTACATGCTTGTTCAATTATGCTTTGAACTCGTTCTGAAATTCTTTCAGATTCTGAAATTCCATAATGATGTGAAAACCTCAAAGGTCGCCTGTAGAACCATGAAATATTACAAGATAGTGAAAACATATTCTACTTGGTGAGTACATTTCCTTTAGAAGATTTATGGGAAGTCTTAGAAAAAGTCAAAGGATATGGATGGGTTGCTAGCCTCTTGTCCTTCAATTCTTGAAAAAGACCAAAATCACACCACTATGTTAGAGTCAAGTTAGTGTGTCCAACTATGGCTGATCAGACCAGTATGAGCTCAAAATGCTCTGCCTCAAGTCAGACACAAATAGTCCCTATGTGCATTTAAGGTGGCTTCTCTAACATTGTGCACCTCTACTAGAAGAGGGAATGCTCATGTTGATAAGACCTCAGAGATGTTATTAGATACCAGATGTCAAATCAAATAGACAGGTAAAATAAATTTGATGTGATTCAAAAAAAATGTCTCTGTTGCTTGTTGTACATATCTGATAAAATATTTTTAATCCAATAAACATCTGTCATAGTGGTATTTGGTAAATGTTTATTGAATTGAAATTATTTTTATCCTGGATGTCTAGGATACAAAACCAAAAATGAAATCATCTTTTCACTCAAGTAAGAGCTTTCATTCTACTGAGAGACTAACACACAAGTTTTAGCCTTCATGTGTGTTTGTGTATATGTGTGTGTTTTTAAATTTCCAGAGGAAGAAAGTACTAGCAATGGAGAAAGGACTTATTTGGAAGACATGCTTTCAATGAAGGTAGGAATCTTGTAGATAATGAGAAAGGGCAAGGAGGTGATACATGAATTTTTATTTGTGGGTACTAATTAGCAAGCCATTTTGAGCGAAATGGAGAATAAGTTAATAGAAATATATCTGGTAAGTAAGTGGAAACCCTTCAGTGAGAGATCTAAAAAAGGTAGGCAACAACATTTTTGAGTAGAGAACTGGGCCATCCAAATTTAGGAATTTGTCAGTTATGTGTAGGATGGACTGGAGAGAGGCAAGAAGACTGGAAGTAGTATTATATCTTCAAAGAAGATTCCATGATTTTTTTTGGAGCTCTATAGAACTCTTTATGAGCTCTAGAATTAGAAAAAGAAAGCTTTTGTCTACTTAGTATAATTTAAAACAGAAACATACTCTTATCAGTAGGATACTCCTACTGCATGATGTTTGGAATAAATCAATAACTGTAGTGGATCAGACTTGATTTAAAATATGTATATTTAACAGTATTTAGAAGAATAAACTTTAAAGAAGCAACATCAAAGGAAAACTAGGTTATATGCATTTCATATTCTAACATTTTTAATAGTTTCAGCAAGAGAATATATTTATTTTTGATTATTTTGAAAGAACTTTATGTAGTACATGGAGGGTCATTTTCTTTTGGTTACTGTGGACCTATTTCAAGTGAATAGCTTTGCTGTAATGTTAATGTCTTTGTGATCTAGAAACCTGAGATTGGAAATAATCTCCACATTGTTGACCTAATCCATTCTTCAATCTTTGCAAAAGATCTATACATACTTTGCCTGTGTTCCCCAACACTACCCTAAAATCTGATGTCTACATCACTCTAATTTCCACTATTATGTTATTTCAGAAAATGCTTATCTTTGATACTGAACCCTTCTTTTTCCTAGATCATCATCATCATCATCATCATCACCACACATACAACCTCACCAACCTCTCCCTTCTTTATGACTTATTATAGAATACTATTGTAGTAAGAAACATACTAACATTAGGTGAAACTGGCTGACTGTAAAAACTAATAAAAAAAGAATTCACAGATTCATATTTTTAGAATAACTGTCAGACCTATCGTGTGTTTCCTTTTTGACTTCCATTTTATCTTTGATATTCTTTTCCCAGTCATTTCCAGATCATGTCTCCTATAACTCCAGTCTATATGATCTATTTCCTACCTGCAGTCAAGCTTCTACTGTTGTTTCTTTTGACTCTCATTACTGAGTCTTTACTTTATTTTACCATGGTCCAGGCCTCCTATTCTAGTCCCTATCCTATTTCTTTCCCATGGATCCCCTACCTACATCTCCATCTCCTTTCCCTTGTTCCAAATCTATCTCTTGAGCATAGGAAACAAATCAATACCACATAACATTTAGTTTTGGAACACACTAATGTACTTATCATATAATATTGTGTATTATGCCTGTGTTGCTGTCATCACTCAGATTGTTAGATCTTTGAAGAGAGGAACAATAATTCATCTAAAACTTTTAAATCTTCTACAAATATCTAACAAGAACTCAATAAATACTTTTACATATTGTATCAAGAGAAAATAAAATCTTTTTTAGAAATATGCCAACATATATCTTTCTTTCAGAAGTAGCTCATGCTATAATTTTTAAAAAGATGTTATTCTTAATAAATATTGCTTCTTAAATTTAATTAAAAATTGTTAAGAGCAACTTCTTCAAAAATTATCAAATTACTAAAGGAAATATATGTAAAATAAACAATTGTTAGAATTTTGACTTTAAAAATTAGTTTCAGTGCCTTACTCTGTGTGCCTTAATTCCCACATCTTCAGAATGGGTGCACTTGCCTTTTGAAGAATATATATTAATAATAGTCCACAGATAATTAAAGTACTTTACTATTCTACAATGTCATTGGGATACTAAATAACAATGATAGCATAAAAATAGCAACTACAGATCAAGCTACATAATAACTGACAAAAATGAATTATGCTGCTTTTCCAACATCCACAGAGAAAAGCTTGTTTTCCTTTGGGATTTCTTCCACCATTTGGTATAACATTCATTTTGCCTATAATAATACAAGCTTCATTAGAGGAGTAAAATACAATTGTCTCCTTGAGATCAAAGGACAATCTATTAAATAAAGCAACTGAAACTCTAGGATGAAATAATATGAAAAGTTAGAATTTTACGGTGAATCAAAATGGAAATCATACTTGCACACTGTAGCTAAATGCAGAACTGAAGATTAGCTTTAATAAGGAGAAATGGATAGTGGTTCGAATGATCTGAGCAAATGTGAAATGATATATGAATTCTAAACGATCAGTTTTATGTACTAGATTAAATGTAGCGTTGAAACTAACTTCAGTAATTTTAAAAGCATTGCTGGTAAACGATATGATTACAAAAAAAGATGGAACCAAACAAATAATCAAAGTATTATTGTTGCTGTACAAATCCATATTTAGCAATCTGGGGTCAGAGACTTTGGTGAAATAGTTCATATTAAAAATCATAACAGTTAAAATTAATGATGTTCTTTGGCATGTCATAGTGGCACATTGTTCACTAAGGACTCAGGTCAAAAATCAATGAGTCTTGCCTTCAAAAGAAATAAGAAATTGAGATTAAGCATTAAAAATCTAAGGTCTTTGAGGATTCTGAAGGATAGGGAGAAAAGGAGAAAGATTGGATCAGGCAAAATCTCTGGTACCATGGGGGTTTTGAACATTTGACTGATTATAGAATGACTGATGTTTTTAGTTATAAAGGAAAATGGCATCTTAAAACACCTTACAGTATGTATTTTAGCTCATTATATCGCTTAAGACATTTGCGAAATTGTATAAAATTTCCCTGAAATTGCATCAAGTGTATCAATGTGCCATGAAACCAAAAAAAAATATGGAGGTAAAAAAACTCTTTGCATTCTGCTTGATAATTTTTACTGAGCCAAAGATTTGGTTTGAAAGAAAATTTCCTCTTCCAAGCCTGTGGGCATTATTGAGGTAATTACAACAGCTCTTGTATCCTGGACTTTAGAAGCTTTTTCCTTAAGAAAATTCTAAAGTAAATATAAAGAATTATTCATTTGGTCACCTTTTTGGAAAAGATAGCAAATATGAAGACCATTAAAAAGGAAAAGTTCTGTTAATATTCAAAAGAAAAAAGGAAACTATCACATTGCCTACACACACACACACACACACACACACACACACACACAAACTCTAATTGATTTTCATGTCAACCTTTTTCTCTTAAAAGAAGCAAAAGGCCAAAAGGTTATTTTGCCATAGTACTTTCTCTATGTAGATATAGCTCCTATATTCTAAATTTATAGAATGTTCTCACAAAATGCCCTTTTTTATGGTTACATATTACCAATCCACCTATATCCTCTCTCAACCACTTAAGAGGTCAAGAAGGAAAAGTTATTCCATGCCTCTTTTTGGTTGACATTCAGAGTAGGAGCTAATGGATAGTAGGCAAATAACTAGGTATGTTCCATAGGTTCTAGCATATCAACCTAAGGGATTCCAATATATGTACTAACCAGTTCATGCATGAGTCAAGACAAAGGACAAACAAAAACCAATATTTTTAAAGTTCTAAAGATGTCAGGACTAATGCTGGATTAAAAATGAAATCTTCATTGTCCAGCAATGCTTGTCTTCTCTTACTTCCAGATTCTTTTAAGATTTTCTAATAATTTTTTTATAAGTACATTTGTTGCTTTTATCAATACAGCCTTTCAGCTGCTAGGAATTAACTTGCTTTACCTGCTATGACCATTAAATTATTGAACTCATTTAGATCTGGAAATCTCCAACTCTCTTCCTCTATTTGTTTAGTATTTTAGGTCTTTATAATGTGTTCTGTGGAATAAGCCATGATTGTCTTCTGGAAGCTTCAACTAAGGCAGATTGCAGGCTCTCACCTGTTTAAAGATATTGGCCATAGAGAACACATTTCATTGATGCTTCAGTATTGGCTCTGGCTTCTTTTGGGAAACAATTCAAGTCACAGAATTCTAGCCATAAATCCCTGGGTAAATTGGGTCTTGATTGTCTTTTAGGCTCTTATTTTCTTGTTGCCCATAAGTAAAAGATAAAAAAATATTTTTGAATGTACAGAAAACAGCTCCCTTTTTTATGCTGGAGATCCAGAACATGGGTCCATCTGCAAAATACTGGTCTGTTCAAAACTCATTGCCATTTTTATCCTTTTGACTCCAAACCAAGACTAGAAACAGACTCCAGGTAGTGTTAAAATTAATTCTTTAACTCATTAAGGGACTACATCTATTTTATTTCTCCTATGTCATCTATTTTGCTGCATCCTCAGCATTTCACTAATCTTTCACCCCAGTTTCCAACAGTTATTTGATTATACTAGAAGAAGATTGTCTTTGGTATGGGAGCCTCACTATTTTTTCCAACAATTTTTTTACCATTATTCATAGGTATTTAAAGTTATTCCAATTGACTCAGATCTTTAGATATGAACTGTATTTAGAATCTTCAATAAATAAATGACAGAATAAAATAAACAATATTTCTCTTCTCTTTTACCATAAAGCTGTATTTGAAGCACTGACCTCTAGGTTAAAGACTATATCATTCATTACCAGACTTCTGTAACATCTACTCTCAATCTGTTTCCTTTCAAGGTTTCTGTTCCTTTAAACTATAATAGCACATATGATATCTTTCTTTCACAATTGCTTTTCAGTGGTTTTTTCCTTCCAAACATTGTGGTAAATGGACTTAAAAATAAAACTTATATATGTGTAAAAACAAAAGGATTTTTACAAAAGATATTCCTGGATGGAACCCCCATTCCTAATAGTCAAACTTGATGCACATACTGGTTCCTTGGCATGCCGAAGTACAGAGCCATCTGTTAAGGTGGCAACATGCCCATTCACAAGGAGGTATGCCAGTTTAACAGGATCTAGGTGACATAAAAATGAAGGTTTGAGAGGACAGATAATTGTAGAAGCAGCCATGAACTCTTTTGTAAGAAGGGCCTTTCGTGCCTGCCTTTTTGTAGTGGAAGCCCTGAGCTAACAACTCTTCTGGGTCCTATATCTTTATCCTAAATTATCATATCCTATCAATAATTTGAAAATTTTTATAGCAAGAAAAAGTATATGTAAATATCTTTGGTGATCTTACACTGTCCCAGCACCAAGATCAGTCCAATATAGTTTTGTTTTGTTTTTGGTTTTGTGGGGGTTTTTTTTGTTGTTTTTTTTTTTTTTTTGGTTTGTTTGTTTGCTTGTTCTGTGAGGCAATTGTGAGGGATTAAATGACTTGCTCAGGGTCACACAGCTAGTATTAGTCTAATGTGGTCTTGATCAAATATCTATTTCACAGGGTTGGGAGGATGAAATGATTTAACATATATAACGCTTGCATTACATAAAGCAAAATGCTTCAAAAACCTAAAAAGTACTATATCAATGCTATATTTCATCATCATTATTATTAACAAAAACCTAGATCTTTTGAATTTCTCCCTGAAGCCATTATCACTGTCCTCAGTATATATTTATTTCCCTGGAAAGGAATTAAACCAATGTAGTCAATATTTTTGTTTTTCTCCAAACACCACCACCAATATCCTGGAGTCTTTCCTGCTACCCAAGAGGATTTCACTACTATTTACAGCTCCTTTGAAATTATACTTAGTTTTTATATTCTTTCACAGGAATTTTCCCCCTTATTTTTTAGAGAATTTCAGAAAATGAGATATCTATTGGCTAACGATATGTCTGCTTTGGTTTTTAGAGGTACTGTTGACCCTGATGCTGAATTTCTATGATATTGCTAGGAAACAAGTCAAAATAGGACCGATGACACACTGATTTTTTTTAAACCATGCTACAGCTGCCTCCTTACCAAATGTGAGCACTTCAGACAACTTGTGATATAACCTTTATTCCAGTAGCATAACTGTGAACAGCATGTGCTAATTATGACTAAAAACCACCAGGGAACCTGCCTAGTATTACATATGAAAGCATACAAAGCTACAGATGCTTTAGAATCATCAATGATAGACTCAAGTCTTTCCTTTCTGCCCCAAAAGGCAAAACTAATGCATAAGGAAAAAAAAGCCCTCTATTCCACAGGTCATATGAACTTATCCTCATCTACCATGCTAGTTTCTCTGCATAGTCCAAGTCCCCACTGAGACATTAGTGATAAAAGAAACCACAACAGAGTTTCCATAGAATAATATTCTTGACACTCATCCTCTCCATACCCTGCTCCTCACTGGGCCCCTTCTTTTCTCTTGACATTTGTGGTTCCAGGGATGTAGTGGTTTTTCTTTTTCTTTTCTTTCTTTTTTTTGTTTGTTTTGGGTTTTTTTTGTTAAATTTGTGGGAGAATCAACTCTTGTCTATTGAGAAGCTATACACAGAAACCTCTGATGGGTTTCTTTTGAAAATTATTTTTTTCTATTAACAAGCATTTGTTTTCTCTACCTCTTACCCCTCTCCAAATAAATAAGAATCTTTGTAGCAAATATGAAAAAAGCAAAACAAATTCTCAAATTAAATGTTTAATAGCACCTTTTGCTTTTACGTTATTTCCAGATATATCCCCTCTCATGCCAAGTAACACACTTAGTGATCCTCTCCCTATAACTCAGCATGTGTTGATTGGAAGAATTAGCAAATAAATATATAAAATGGTATTTTCTTTGGTTTTGTACTTTCATTATGTTTTTTTTCTGTGGGAAAAAACAATTCAGTCAAATCAGCTTTGGTGACTTTTCAATGAAGATGAGCTATTTGTTCAAAGTAAGCTTATTTCTTTATCAAAACACATTTTCATCATGGCTTTCCTAAAAACAAAAGCAACAATAGCAGCAGCAACAACAGCAAACAGATGGACAACAAACTGAGCCCTAGGCTAACCATCTAGAAATTGATGGATCTAGGTGATCTTTAAAAACCTTAAATTGTTTAAATCCTAAAAATCTCTGTCTTATTTCTCGGGGTATACTATAAGCAGACCTTACTATATAATTAACATATCCTTATCCCTAAGGAGATAGATCAAGTCAGAATCATCAGTCTACTTGGCAAGGAGGGAGAGTAGAGGACCCCTTCTCTTCCCATGTCACCACATGACTGTTACTTCTACTAACAAGAATGTTCGATGGCTTTCTACAAGAAACAACCATAATGAAACTGCAAAACCAAAGGTAGTCCTTTTTTAATATATTAATTTATAGGATAATTTCTTCAATGAATACATAACAATGTTCAAGATAATGTTTGAGAGGGTAGTGCTAGATAGTGGAAAGAGTTCTAAAAAAAGAGTAGGGTTCAAATCTAAGCTCTAACTTCCTTTTTTATCTTTGTCCCTAGAAAAATAAATAGCTTTTTCAAGTCTCAAATTTTCCATCTATAAAATAGATATGGACATGCACAGATTTGTTAGTACACCTGGTCCATATACCTCATGTGCACTTATAAAAACAATGATAATAAAAATGTGCATAACTACTATATAGGACACTAAATTATAAAGCTCTTTATAATTATGAACTATTACTAATATTACTAACCACTGAAGATACAATGTAAATATAAGACATTGTCTCTTACCCCTGGCAGCAAAAAAAAAAAAAAAAGGAGGAACAAGACATATACATATGAAATACAGAAGAAAAGATGAAAGACAGTACTTAATTTGATGTCAAACTAAATGATGCAGATTGTAAAGTTCTGTAAAGTTCATAGGCTTAGGGGATAAAGACTATATCCTTGATTTCATCAGCATAGGGACTTCCCACATAAGGAAACACCCTCTATTAAGGAAGATTGGTACCTCTTCTGAAATATATAGTCTTAGAGAATTGCCTAGAGAACTAACTTAAATAGAAGGACTCTTTTGGGTAATATACTGATTTAGGAAACCACAATTCAAAATTATCTTGTTGAATTGTATTTTTGTTTATTAATTATCCTCCAATTCATATTTTAATCTGCTTCCCAAAAATCCTGAGAAGTTATGGGAGACAGCCACTTACAGGCTAAAAGTTTGACACTGCTGGCCCACAACACTGATTTGCCCAGAATCATACATATACCATATTTTGTAGGAGGTACGTCTGTAAGCAGGCCTGTGGGGGAAAGAACAATATGAGATCTAGGGTCAGAGAAGGAAGAAACTGAATTTGACCTTCAATGGTGAATCAGATTTCCTTACTTGAAAGGAAAGTAAATCCTGAGCTCCCAAGATTTCTCCAGTTTACTATACTCTAGGTTGTCCCTGACTAAACCTGTTTTATTGAAACCAGCATAGCACCTGGCTTTTGGTCTTTGAACTTCCTTTAACCTTTCTGTGCCTCCAACAACTTGTCAAGTATTTTATCATTATTAATATGTAGTGGACTTACTGCCATCTAGGGGAGGGGTGTGGACTGGGGGTAAAATTTGTAATGGAAAGCTTTGTAAGGATCGATGCTGAGGAACTACCCATACATATGTTATGCAAATAAAAAGCCTTAATTTAAAAAAAAAACTTTCTGTGCAGTTTCCTTCTCTGTAAAATGCAGCATCTTGAGTTTATAGAATCTTGATGTAGGGCCCTTAAAAAGGGCCCTTAAAAGCCATCCAGTTTCTTCTCCACTCCATTTTACAGATGAGGAAACAGACTCAGGGAGGTTTTAAGTAAAGGAGATAAAGAGGGGCAGCTAGGTGGTGCAGTGGATAGCGCACCAACCCTGAAGTTGGGAAGACCTGAGTTCAAATCTGGTCTCAGCCACTTCCTAGCTGTGTGACCCTGAGCAAGTCACTTAACCCCAATTGCTTCAGCAAAAAAAAAAAAAAAAAAAAATAGATTAAGAGTTGACCAAACAGGAAGAAGTTATTGGTCTAAAAGATCTCTAGGTTTCTTTTTCCCTTTAGCTTATATTTAATGATTTAAAGGTCTTCAAAGGTAGACAGGGATAGGCTATGATGCTGTGACAAGAAACTTACCCTGTAAACACTCAATTTTAAGAGTTTGTAAAGGGACTAGATTTCAACTACAAGTGTATTTAGAATTGCTCACAGCATGTTGTTTAGTGAAAGTAAGAATGCTGGTAATATCTTTGTTGCCTTGCTAATCTCCATCTAGATCCATGTCAAAGGACATATAAGTATGTCTTTGGAAGAGAATGCCATGATCCATATTAAGAGATGCCTGTTAGCAGAGTCTGACAAAACAGCATGCTTCCTATTATGACTCTAGGCTATCTATAGCTGTGGATTTCACTCTTCCCTGAGTGAATGATCATGTAGACTAAAGTCTGCCAATGACCCGAACCACATTTTCAACAAGTCTTCACAGGATAATGTAGCAGCCCACACATGGTAGATTATTCTACCAAATTGGAAAGAGAAAGTAAAGAAAAGAATAACAGGTCTGTTGAATTAAGATGAAGTTAGGTATCTGGCACTACATACTTGGAGAGCATCCTCATTGAGTTCCCTAAAGAATAGGGCCTTAATTGTTGTTTCTGTGTTGTTGTTGATGTTGTTTTGAAAGAGTGTAACTTTTCTCCTATTTTTTTAGAGCCAGCTGAATTGCCTTGGGAAATATTCTTATTGCTACTGTTGCTATATTCCATTTTATAGTCCTGAATAGACATTTCACAATGCTGGATTTTAATAAGCTGAGAGTTGTTTTTATTAAAGTTGATTCTAGCCCAAACTATAATATTGTAATGGACAATAGGTATAATTCATTCTATTAAAAACTACCTCTGTATGTGCTGTGAATAAGTATGCGTACATTTAGGATCACCACATGCTCAGTATTGGCTCAGTGGCAGGCTTGCCTCCACAAAGACCAGAAGTGCAATAGTTGAGATATTTTGTCCTATCACTGCTGCTAAACAATGATTGCTGGTTCCCCTGGATTGTTGACTGTGATGGTGGTAGTAGTAATTATTAAGGTCACTGGAGGCCATAGACTTGGCCTGTGAAGAGCATCTAGTATATATACACTTTATAATATTTTATTGAATTGATTTTATTTCCACACAATTCAATATACATTTATTATACTCCTACTATGCTTCAGTTAGTGTACTATAGTGGAAAGATGAACAGCCCTAGAGATAGGAAGATGTGGGATCAAATCTTGCCTTTGATACATACCAACTGTATGATCTTTGGCCACTGATACAATCCTAAAATATCTAGGCATCCATAGAAGACTGCTCCAGTTGCCAATCTGAAGTAGTAGAGAGAGTTTCCTTGAGAGTCTCTCACACTTATGATGCATATGTATTCAGAGGTTTGCATTCTCATCCAAGCCCCAAAATGAACACAACACTGTACTAAGTGGGGACACAGATGTGCCTCAAATATGACTAGTAAGAAGCTTGAAATCCCAAACTGACAATACAGGAATGGATGAATAAATTGTATTGGGCAGCACTATTATATTGTAAGAAATGAGGAAGCCAATGATTTGAAAGAGACATATTTAAAACTTACATAAACTCTTGCAAAGAGAAGTGAACAGAGCCAGTTGAACAATTTACACTATAACATATATAACATGTTATATATATATAATATGTAATATATGTAACATATATGAAAATGAACAATTTTGAGGACTTTTATGAACTAATGAAAAATGACATGAGCAGAACTAGGAGAAAAAATTATACAATGACAACAGAATCATAATAAACAACTTTCGAATCTGTAACAACTATGATCAATGCAAAGACCATTCATGGTTCCAGAGGGCCAATGATGAACATATTATCTATTACTAAGATGTGAAGGATTTACAGTAAAGACACACACAAACACACATGCAGACAGAGAAAAAGAAATTAATTTTGCTTGACAATGTTGCAGCATCCTTCTCCCCCCCTTTTTTTTTCTAATGCAGTGGGAGTGGAAGAAAGAGAAAATAGATATTTGTTAATTTTTTTGAGAAAAGTGAAGGGTTCTATAGTTGTCAAATATTCCATGGACTTTCTGATGAGATAACTGTGTTATTATTTTTCCTTAAATGTTTTACTTTGTTGCAAGAGACAATTTATGAAGCAATGTCTGTAATGTAAAAATAAGCCATCAATAGAAATGAAAGTGACTCCTGACTCCCCTCCCCAAATTTAAAGTGGAAGATAGAGAAGTACACATAAAAAAGTGGAATAAAAAAAGAAAGAAAGAAGTAGAGAGGAGTAAGCGAGGCAATGTTCAAAGAGACATTTGAAAAAGGGAGATAATCTTCAGCTGAGGAAAAGAGTGTAATGGTGCCAAGAATCCAATTAAATTAAAATAGATTTTAAATATGCATTTTGTTAAAGATGGTGTGATAGGTGATGTTGAAACAGAAGAAAATAGACAAAGTCCCGACCCTCCAGAAATTAAAGACTGATAAAACACATAGACATATAAATAGTATACAAAGTAACATGTCAAGAGCAAAAAGAAATCAAGAAAAACAAAACTAAGAAAAATAAAGATGGAAAAAACACCTCTATCTAGGTAAGATTAGTGAGTCCTTCATGGAAGAAGTGTCTCTAAAAATATATGTAGATGGGAAATGGCAGGATGTCAACCTGTCATCCAGTTGACTGGTACAGATGACACATGAAGGGGAGTAGAATGTTATGGAACTAGAATGTTAAGTTAATGATAAATTATGAGGGGCAGCTAGTTGGTGTAGTGGATAGCACACCAGCCCTGAAGTCAGGAGGACCTGAGTTCAAATCTGACCTCAGACACTTAACATTTGTTGGCTGTGTGACTGGGCAAGTCACTTAACCCCCATTGCCTCAGCAAAAAAAAAAAAAAAAAAAAAAGTAAATTATGAAAGGCCTTGAATGCTAGTCTAAACAATTGAATGAGTAAATAAATAAAATATATGTTATTGTTAATATTATTTTTCCTACTGCTGTCAATTATAATAGTGGCTGAGTTGCCTAACATCTGGATGCAGAATTACACAATATTTGAGCTGGTATGGACTTAAAATCCCCTTATGTCCTCCTTCCCCCCAAAAATGAGGTCCATTTCTCAAGGCAACAAAGCTAATAAATTATAGAACTCCAATTTGAACTTATTTTCTGAGGCTAAATTTAATACTTTTTTTCTGTCTTCCCATAGTTCCTACTCTATTGGTTCCTGAAAGCCTCTTGAAAATTCTTTATGGATCTAAATGCCTTGCTTAGAGGTTGTCACTTGTTTACCAAGTGTTACCAAGAAAGCTCCATTCTTTTGGGGGAAAGGTGTTATCTCTGGTAGACTTCCTTGGGAAGTATGACTTTGCTGATCAGAAGAATCCCTATTTAAATCCAATTGATGGCTCATTGTGAGTGTAGGTGATCCAGAGCTCTCTATCAGACTCTAGAAAAGTGAATTGATTTTAAGTACCCACAAATAGAGACAGCATGTCTGCCTGCACTTGCATAGTGCACTACTTTAGAGACTCATCAGTAGAATGTTGGTTACCAGATTAAATGAGTTCACATTTGTAAAGCACTTAGTATAGTGCCTAACACATAGTAAGCATTTAATATGTTCTTGGTTTTTTTCCCTATTCCCTAATCAGTGGCTGAAAGTTTTTTGTTGTTTTTGTTTTGTTTTGTTTTGTTTTTGGCTACAGCAGCTTGAGAAACAGATGAACAAAATAAAACAAAAACAAAAAAATGAGCCCTTGGTTTGCCATGCTATTTGTTTCTGAAGTAATAGTGATGAAGTGACAGAAAAGTGAGGCCCAAGGTGAAAAAGAATCATACAATTCTATTTTTTTTTTTTTTTGGCAAGGCAATCAGGGTTACACAGCTAGTAAGTGTCAAGTGTCTAAGGTCACATTTGAACTCATAACCTTCTCAATCCATGATTGGTGCTCTCTCCATTGCACCACCTATCTGCCCCCCCAGCTCCCAATTCTATTCACATTCATCTGATCCAATGATCAGATGAGAATAGTGTGAAAGAATTGTAATCCAAAGTAGTATGGATATTATTTAATTAAGGGAATTTTGGTTAAACAGGTAGAGAAAGACAGACAGACAGAGACAGAGAGACATAGAGGCAGAGACTGAGAGACAGAGACAGAGACAGAGACAATAAAGATAGTCAAAGGAAACCTAGGAACATACACTTAAAATGGAAGAGACCTTTCTAGTTCAAACACATTTTACAAATGAAGAAATTAAGATGAAAAATTAAATTATTTGATTTAGGTAGTAAATATCAGAGGCAGAATTTGAATTCAGATTCTTTGACTTGAAACCCAGTTTTCTTTCTACTGGCCACATTGCAAAAGTCAAAAACAAGGTGGGCAGATGTAGAATTTCTCCCACTCCCATCAGGCTATCAGGGAATAGCAAAAGATTGGACACTGAGTAAATGAGGTAGAGTGCTATTAAGGATCAGCAGGTTACTAAAAGAGAAGGGGGAGGCACCAAAGACACATTTACCTTTTTTTGCAATGTCTCATTATGCTGTCATTTGTTCACTCATGCTGATTTGTTGTCCAACAATATGGCAGGTGTGTGGGGGGGGTATGTGTGTAGGTATAGAGTCATAAGATTTACTTAGTTCATAAAATGAAAAAGACATGTTAACCTTTATACCAATTGTTATTAGCTCAAGCTCCCCATCAACTCACTTTGAATTAACACCAATCTAAAAGATTCTGCAAAGTATATTAACTACAGCTTTTGGACCATAAACAGAGGGGCCTTTTCAATATGTGCTTACTGGGTTCTTTTCATTTTTAATTACAAGGAAGATGACAACTTCACAATTCCTGTTAACACAGAAAGTCAAAATGTTGGCTGCTTATTTATATGAAGGAAATTGATCATTGTTTTATTGTCTTATAAACAGATTGGAAGATTCATTTTTTTTAAAGCACCAGTTCTATTGTACACATTTCAGTCATAGCAGAATGATCTATCTTCAACTTGTGAGTCCAATATACAATCAAAGTAAGCGATTCATCTCCTATAAAGTTGAAGATAAAATGTTTGTAGACACTATTATTACAGGACTTCCATGCTATTAGTATTCTCCCAGGAATCAATTTGAAAAGTTGTACCATAATAAAAAAAATGGCTGGAGTCTATTTTCCTACTGCTCCTATTTTATTATACTGCATGAAATATGGCTTTATTGGCTATAGTATTACTAGGAGTAAAATATACTGGATGCTGAAAAATTCTGTCACTTTGTATTAGCTGTAAATTATCGACTAGTATAAACCCTAATTTCATTTGTCACATTCTGTTGCATTGCTGCTCTTCCTTGTTCCCATTCTGTCATTCTGGCAGGCCCACTCTGCCCCAGGTATCACGGCATCGCCATCTGCACCCGACATCTGTCTCTCTATTGATCACACGGGTTTAGCACTTGATCAAACAGAGCACAACAGAATACATCTCTTTTTGCAATGCTGCCAATGCCAACTGCTGCATGAAATCTACTACAAAATCATTCTTTCACCTAGCTCTCAAACTGCATTAGAGTTGCTCTCCTTTGCTATATAACAGAGCTCTTTTTCTTCTTTTAATCTTGCTTGGGATATGGAATAAAATTTTCATTGTGTGACCAGAAACATCTCTTCAGACCTTTAATACAAATGAAAAAAAAAATGACAGTGCTTGAACATTAACTAAGTGGACAAATTCAAAGCAAAATGGGTTAAATCACTAATATTTAAAGCAACTAGCTTAGTCAGGAAGGATTAGGACAGCTCACAGAAAAGAACAGGCAATGACAATGAAATGGAATCTCAGTTAAAAGAAATCTAAGTAGTCAGAGACAGTGCCATAGGGAACTGTTGGCACAGGTGTTGATGGGGGCTTTAGGGGTCTATCTGTACAAAAGCAATTGTTCCTACCATAGTAATTCAGGCAGTTTCTGGATATTTGTCAATATGGAAACAAAGCAGATGGATGAGTGACTGGGTTTTTCACTTCTCAATTGGCTGTTTTGGTATTGTGTAGATACAGCTTTGGAAAAAGCACATTTAGGGGAAAGTGATTTCTCCACATTGACAAATATAGCATTCAAGCAGGTTATAACTACCAATGTTTCACCCTTGCATGGGCATCCCCTGAGATATCTATGGAAGCAATATTAGAGTTTTGGTTAACTGCACAGAAGATGGTGTGTTTTCTAAAAGACTTAAAGAGTTTCTAACTTGTGTGACTCTCATTCATGCTAAGGTAGGACCCTGGGCATTGCTATGAAAACCTATGCCAAGGTGTTGCAATAAACAGTCAGCACAATGGAAAGATAAGACTACAGGGGGATAAACGAGGAGAGGAAAAGCCAGAACTGTAGCATTTTTTGTCCACAGAAATACAATAGTGGGATTATGGCATGTAGTTATTTTTGTTCTCACATTTTCAGACTTTCCACAGCGAGACCAATTGTTTCTAGGGAGTATATTTTATATTTGCTGTGTAAACAAACAAATAAAAATTCTCTTAAATTCCCACAACAAACAACTATAACCCATTTTAAAACTATTCAATGCCTTGCTAGCCAGAGGTTGCATATTTTATTTATGCCATTACAAATTACACTGGGCAGAGGTGTAGGAAACAAAAAGGAGATTCAGTATTCAAAATGATCAGTTTTTAAAATTTTAACTTGAATCCGGATGGTTCTAAGATTAGTGGTTCCTGTTTCAATTGATAGTATTAGTTACAATGTAGGAATTAGACTGGAATCAAGCGATGTATTATTCATAAGATTTTTTTTTGTAGCCAAATACATTAGAGTATATAGTTGTACCAACAAATTAATATTTTAGAGCTAATTGAAATTGTTCTCCCTATAAAGATTAAGCTTCTTCCACCCTACACACTTCAGTCATTAAAATAACACTTTTAATGCCTTGTCTAAATGATGTCTCACATTAATGCAAAGCTATATTAAAGCACTCAAATGGCCAGTTCTTTTGTAATGCATTCTATACGATCAGACATTGGGTCAGAGCTGGGCAGTGTGTATGAAGTGGTATCAAGTGGAAGCTAATTAAAATATATTCTCTATAGAACTTTGCAGAAAAAAGAGACCAATCATCATCAGAAGGTGGTCTGAAAATGTCATTTCAGAAAAAAAGCTTAGAGTATGCTTCCTTTCCCTTGAGTAGTCACAAAAGCTTCCTGACATGCCCAGTACATCAGCTGCCAAACACCTCAGTTGTGTTTGGACATGTGATGTAAACCTTTATGGGATTCTCCTCCAAATGCTTTCCCCAAATGCACAATTTTAATATTATTAAAGACTGAAATAAAAATTGTTTTAAACATTTAGTGCTTTGCCCTGCTCTAGATGAACTAAATAGTTCTAAGCTGTGGAGCTGGTCTTTCCTTTTATCAATCCTGCATGAACAAATTTGGCTTAGATTTCCCCTCCCCACACAAAACAGTGTAAAGTAGAAGTATATTCTAAAGGTTTGCAGATTCCTTCACTTCACTACAAGTGTCCTCCTCATGACAGTTAATTCAGGCTTTCCCAGACAAGGCCAGTCTTGTAGAAGTTATGTCAGAACCTATAAGTGGTATTCAAATTTTACTTTTTTGCTATTCCTAAAATCTCTGTGATAGATCCATAGATCCATAGATAATTTGATACTTTCAACCAGAAAATATTAATTAATATGACATTTCTTACACTTTTTTAATAGTTCATCTTTCTTTATCACATTTTTAGTTAGAAATTAAATTCTATTTAAAATGACAGGTCAAAAACCAAAGAACATTAAGCAACCACTGTCATCTCTAAAGATTAGAATTTGAAGACAAAGCCCTTGTTCCTAAAATTTCTTTTCTTTTTTAAAAAAAAATTATTTTACTTTTACTGATGTAATTTCATCTTGACTTTTTCATCTCTGAATGGAATGACACTATTTCTCTGACTGTGCTTATTAACCCCTGCTGTTTGGAGTAAAGCTAAAGTTTATGAATAAATATCTGACAGCATGACTTCTTGCACTACACAACTTCAATATGGAGGACCCATGATATGTTTTTCCCAATGCTCGTCAAAATTTTTCTAGTCAGCTATAAAATTAATGATTAAATTTCTGAAAATGATCTTTATACATTTCAATCCACAAAAAATGAAGCAAGACAAATTTAAATCTAAAGATTAAATAATCTAAGCCTAAGAATAATTTCTCCTTTTCATTACTTTTTTATTAATTTATACATTGGGTATACTCCTGACTCTAAGCAAAATAATAATAGCAATAACAACAATAAAAATAATAATAATCATGCATTTTCTGAATTGTTCTTAACATGGCATATTCAGCCATGCAAGGGTAAAATATGGGATCATAATTTCAAATATCTGGGTGACAAGGTATGTTGAATTTTACATTATATATTTAATATATTATATTAACAATAATAGTAATATGATAGTATATTATATGCACAAGGATTTCTACTACAGAATCAAATTGAGTCCTAGAGTAATAGAAATTCTAGTCATGCAATTCATTAATAAACATGAGTATTATGAGAAACATTGGTCATCAAATCCAACTCAATTTATTTCAATAGCCTCTTTAGTTGAGTAGACTATCTGAATATTTTTAAATAGGTTGGATGAATAGGAATGACAGTATAACTATTTGTATTAATATTTTTTTAAAATGTTAGGTAGTGTGTAGTAGTAGATAAGAAGTCTTTTAGTCATGATAATCTACATTCAAGCCCTGATTTTACCACATACAAGCTATGATCTTGGATGAGTCATTTTAAAATCTTAAGTTTCCCAGAAAATTCTCTAAGATTACAAATAGGTTAGTAGTAGTTCTATCTGGTGAAAAGAATAGAAATAGAGAAATGTCACAAAACTCATACTAATAAAATCACAGGTCCAGAACAAAAAACATAAAAAAAATTAAAATTAAACTTTTATCCCTAAACCTCAAACTGTATTGTAGAAATATATTACTATATAATGGAGCAAAGAAACATAATTACTACATATTAAATACATATTACTACATAATGGAGCAAAGAAACCAATAAAACACTGAAAAATTTTTATTGGTTCTCAGGTTTAAAAATAAAAATTATATTACTATATTAAATATATAAATATGCTATTGCTATATTAGATTATGCATATATATATATATGTTTACTAATAATCTGCTCAGCTTTATTGAACAGTAAAGATATATGAGAGCCATTCTAATGAAGTATCTTCCTCTGAGAAATACTAGTTCTTATCTATTTATCTATGAGATATCAATACATACATACATACATGATGTTCCTTAATTGTTTCCACTTAAGGTATTCTTCATTACTGAAATAGAAAGGTATGACATGAGAAACTAAACTAAATGTTTAACAAGTATGTTTAATTTCAAATTTTAAAAATTACTTGAGGGAACTAATTTGTTAGCATTTCCTTGCAGCTCATTGCTTAGATTTTAGAAATTCAAAATACTTTTCACAGAACCATATATATTTTTCATGTGACAATTCAAAAGGCAATTATGCTAAGCAAGGGAAAAACCAAGATTGAAAAAGAATATTCATTGACTTCAAGGAGATTCCATTTTACTGGAATCTCATCTTGAAAAGGAATTAACATATTCATTTTGGTAAAATGACGAGTTTTCATAAGAATCTGCTTAGAACACTTTTTTAAGGTACAAAGGAATCTTAAAGTCTCAGAGAGTTCAAATAAGCTACTCATAAAGGTGCTCTGCATAGAACTCATGATGTGTTTTCTATGGTCTATAACCTCCAAGTATTAAAAGTCAGATTATCTTGCCATGTAACCCATCATCAAAAGTTAAACCTGTGATCTCTTGAACCTAAGATTTAAAATTGTCAGCATATCATTATGTATTACGAAAGTCACTTGTCAGTGTGAAAATTATAGCTAATCCCAGGCATTCCTGTATACCCTTTGTTTGGTTTGCTAATGAGTACTTGCTACAGTAAAACATGCCCTTTTGGGTTGGCCTTGGCCTGTGAGGTTGGATAGGCTCTTGTATAAGAGAGACACTAATACATAAAATTACCAATATGCTTTCTTAAACCTTAAATTATTCATTTGATTCACTTGGAGAAGCCTTCCAAAATTTTGTACTCTCTTTATAAAATGAAGAAATTCAGATTGTTTTGTAAATTTTCTATGGACTGAATATTAAAATTGTATTTTAAGGAACTGAATTTTCTAAAGATCTGAAATTTTAGGCATATATGATTGCTTAAATATTTAGAATACATTTAGAAATATATCTACATCTAATAATACATATGCAATATTCAACTATATATTTAATGATACATAGATAAGATGAGAGAGAGACACACATACAAACACAGAGACATACAGATTTACCATCCACATTACCTGTTAGTTAGACCAACAAATGAACGTATAAGATTGAGCACTGGAACACGTGAAATAAAACATAAGTGAAATGCAGGTATAATATTGGGAGTTATGAAAATAATTTCAAAGTTTCTCAAATCTGTTTAATTTTTAATACAATATTAATGCTACTAATATTATTTTACACTACTGTTTTGAATCATAAATTAAACACTGTTTCAAAACTGTTATGCTGACAAGAAAAGAAAAAAAAATGTAGCCAGGTTTTAAAAAATATTCACATAGGCACCACACACAACCAACTGTTTCCTGTTTATGAAAAGAGGAATATATAATCCATTGATCTGGTGAGAGGTCACCTGCCTTTGTAGCTGACTCTGTATCAGTGATCCCTGAACCCTCATTATTTTTCCTCAATTAAAGTTCATAGTCTCTGAAAGTCTGTGCTGAGCAGATGTACAACTGTTCTTGACAACAGAACAGAGAAGAATCACAAATTTAGAATGCTACTTCCATTGCATAAACCTCTGAATTGCATCATTTGTTTAGAGTAAGATACATTACAAATAATATGTCTCTTTTATAGAGCTACTATGCCATCATTACAGTGAAAATCATTAAAGTTCAAAGACTGATGCATGAGCCAGGCTTTAAGAACACAGTCATGTTTTTTGTTGTTGTTGTTGTTGTTTTTGTTTTTGTTTTGTTTTTTTGTTAATGATTCAAATAATGGCCATTGAAATGAAAATAAATAAATCAATAAAATCTTGAGGGAGATGTAAAGTTAAAAAAAAAAAAAGTGACAGTCAAAATTAAGCAAAATTGGAAGTAGGAGCAAAATTGGACCAGAAGCAAAGCTCTTTAGAGAGCTAGAAAATATAATAACTAATATATTACAAAAATATGGATTCAATAGAAGATAGTTTTATTTTCAACTTTTGCATAATTCTGAAATCCAGGGGGCATTGATCATTAGGCAAAACTAATTGAAAGGCGAATACGGTAAGAACCAAATTTTGGAATTAACTATAAGGGACACAGCAAAAGAGTAAGCTCAAATGCTACAGTCTCATCTACTAAGAAAGGGACATAAAAATACCTTCTAGTGCCCATAAACCTCCTTTTGTACCTCAGAAAATGAGGCAAGGAGGCAAGAAAACAGGAAAGGGCTCATTTGCATTTTATTTTTTATTTGCCATTTCCATAAGAAATTGAAAAACAAATTTTGTGGAAAGTATGTGGGAGTCCCTGTGCTGTGATTACCTGTCCTGCTCTTCTCAACCACAATTCTGCCTCTACAGTATGTGCTCTAAAGCCTGTAGCAGATTGTAAGTCTTTAGGTCAGAGTACGTGCTTGAAGCATCAGTGGCTACACCTGTCACGTCAGTTTTCCCGGGAAGACTATGCTATTGTTTAATGCTGTAATGTGCATTTGCTACAGTCTCACTTCTGCCACAACCCTTGAAGGGACATTACCTACCCATTAACAGGAGTATTTTAATCATTTTCTTTTACTAGTCTCCAATCTATTCATTTAATTTTTGAAATACATATTACCATAAATATATAAACATAATCTTTCATATATTTATAAATATATAAAATATGTGTATATGTATATATACTTATTTCCTACTCCCTAGACTTGTTATAAATTTTGACCTTTCTGTGAAATCAAAACCGAGCTCAGAAAAGTACAAATTAATTAGGTTTGCACTTTTGGGTAGGTCTGCACTCAGTATTAAAAATGTACTGGTTACATTGTAAGATTGTTAATAGATGGAGCTTGTTTTCACTATTTTTCACTATTATTATTATTACTGACTTCTATTTCTCATCAAAAAATATTTTGAGGAAAATAAACATAAGTAGACTATCTAGCCTGTGACTCAATTAAAACTACTCCTTCTGAACTGATTATTCAATTATTAAAAAGTCTGATGAAAACATAAGAATCTCTGGATGTAATGTTAATATCTATTAGAAAACAGAAATCTTAACCAGGAGCTTTGCCCTGGGGTTAATATTCCTTGTGAAATTGCACTTTCTACATTCTATAAAACTCCAGCTGAATTTCTGACACTCATCTTTAGAATAGCCAAGCTGTTTAGATGGACTTATTTCCCTCTTAATAAAAGCAGTTTCTTTTTTTTGTAGCCATGAATGCTCTCTGTAAAACAACTGTCAAATAAACTCACTGCCCAATGACATCCTGATAAAAGTATTTTACATACAGTTACATCATCAACTTACGTCAAAGCAACCTATATATCTATTGGTATTTTATACAAGGCATGAGCTCTAATATCTGTAGCTTTCCAAGAAATCATGCTGAATTTGAAATCAGACACATTTATGCATAAAACATTCTTATGCTCTAATAGTGTTCCGTACGTCATAGTCAGAGTTTTTATTTTTTCAGAATAATATGTCTGATTTTTAAAAGGCAGCTGCCCATAGTTAGTCATACTATTTGCCCCACATGGAATTTTCCTATTCAGTGCATTACCAAACATCTGGTTTTAGGAGAAAAAAAACACAAGGAAGTAATTTCAGTACATATGGTATAGGCACAAAATTTAGCTGAAATAGAAGCTAAACACGTTTTAAATTAAAAAATTTGGCTACTATACCCATTAATCTATTAGTGACAAATTACTATGATCCATATGAAATTGATGCACATTCATTTCTTCTGATGAGAATTCTCTTTCTCACTCTAATATTATAAATGTTCCCTTTAAAGAATTAAACACTGCATCTGGAGGACCTTTCTGAATATCTCTATTTCCTACACACTCTTGGCCAAGTATTGCTCCCAATGACCTTCCACCTATATAATTTTTAAATGGGTATTATCATACCTCCAAGATTGTTGTGAGAATCAAATGAGATTTGTACAAAGCTCTTGGAAAACTATAAACTGCTTTGCAAATTAGAGCTTTGATTATTAGTATAAGAAGAAATATCAGAGAATCATAGATTTAAAGCTCAAAGAGATTTGGGAGACTGAGTGGAGCCTTTCATTTTGTAGATGAAGAAACTGAGGCAGAGAGTGGTACAATAGCTTGTAATGTTAGTAGGAGGAGGAAGAGTAAAAGAAACATGAGGAAGAGGAACAGGAGAAGGAGAAGGATGAGCAGGAACAGGAGTAATAGTAGTATTGTTAATATTTTTTGTAAGAAAGAACATTGTTTTTTGAGATTATTGTTTAAAGAAATATTTTTTCTACCCTCAAAGCTATTCTCTGGGATGATGCATCTATCAGGGAATTGTTTCTGCTTTAATGATAATGATGATGATAACTAGAATTTATAGCACTTTAAGTTTTGCAAACACTTTATAAATACGAGCTCATTTTATCCTCGCAACAACTGTGGAATACCCATTTTACAATTGACAAAGGCTGTTTTTCCCAGTATCACCCAAATGTTTGGGACCTGATTTGAACTTAATTCTTACTGACTGGGCCCAGCCCTCATTTACTTGGAATGTCCAGGATATTAGCAATCTAACTTTTTATCAATTATTGAAAAATATCCAAATACCTTAGACAGTGCCTATCTCATTCTTTTTAAATTTTCAGTTAAAATAAAAAAGGATTGTTTTGTATTTCTTATAGCCACAGTAGCTTAATTCTTTAATATATCTATTTTTAGTAGACTTTCACCAAATTTTCTTTCTGTAATCCTAATCCTGTCACTGCAATAAATTTCTATTAAGAAAACATCATGAATTTAATGGAGAAAAAAGTTGGTGTCAATATAATGTTTTCAAAATTCTGGACAAGATCAATGCATTATTGGACTATGTTGGTGTCTAGCACATGAGTGAACACACTCTGAGCTCTTCCTCTAATTTTTCCACTATGATTTAATGAGAAAGAAAATATATATTCACGCCATTAAAAACCATTCCCTCAGATGATGAAATTTTTAGTGTCTTTGAAATTGAATTAATCCTTTTGACTCAGTCCCCAAATCTAGCTCTGTTGCTATATCAATGCATCATATTGTATCACTGTAAGTGCAAAGTGCTCACATGACTACTAAAGCAGATGAAGGTGTTGCTGCCAGTACAGTACTTAAAACCATCAAGACCCTCAAAATGACTTCAAAGAATCAGAAACCTAAATCATTTTTTTCATGAGTCTTGTAATTGGAAAAGCCCCATTCATTAGAATGAGGTGAACCCTCTGCCAGGCAAGAATGAGATGAAGCAACAACCAATTTACCTTTCAAGATACTCAGAAAACCCCCCAACATTTTATGTTTGCTACAAAAGAAAAAGGATGTTACACTTCTTAAGGGTCTTGGTTATAAATACAAGAGAGTACAGGCCCATAAATGATTCAGTTATGCTTTAATAGTTCTTAATAAATCAAGATTGCATATTAAAGAATACATTGACATTCTAAACCTTAGCATAATATTTAATTAACAAAACCACTGCTGTCTCTTCTATTTTGATCTCAAAATTACTGAGTGTAGTCTGGTGCCTTTCTTACAATGAACAGACTTATTTTAAACCACTCAACATCTACCTAAGAAATACAAAGCAGTCTATTCAGGAAAAAAAAATTAAATCAGGTCAGTATAAAATCATGACATGAAAGTTTATGTATTCTTCCAAAAATAGTTGTCTATCCTTAAGGAAATATTTCTGAATTACTTGTTGCCATCTTTTACATTCACAAGCAAGTAAACTCAAATTGCAGAAGGTAAGTTTTAAGACACATAGCTTAAGGGGAAAAAATGACTGAATAACCTTTCTGGTCTCCTATGAAAAATATCACTTATGTAAATGATTTGCTGATGCCAAGGTACCATGTTTGAGTCACTTTTAAGCACACTGAGCAAGCTGGTGAGAAAGTCACTCCTAGGATTCCAATATTAAATATACCATATATGCGCTAATTGTCTTCCCCCTCATCTTCCCCTTTCTCCCCCCATTAGAGATTACATGAAACTGATGAAGTGAGACTCATGGAAACGGAATCCATTTCTATTAAGGATGAGCTTGAATCCATTAAAAATACACCCCCAACACCCCATTTATGACTGTTCAATATTGATGCATAATGTGAAATTAAGGATTTGCTTGAAAATCCAATCCTTTACACAAGTATTGCCACACTAGTATATTTAACATAGACATTTACATGCTTTGCATTTTAAGTGCCCTGGAAATGCAAGCACTAAGGCTGTACATTTGAGCTGCACCATCAGATGTAATGAGTTATGGTACTATCGGCATGTTGATAAGCTATAGCCCAAAGAAGAACAAGAAGGAAGTATAAAAAATATGGCCAGAGGATGGGATAAAATTATCAGCCAGTGTGTTTTCCTGTTTGGTTTTAATCTACATTTAATTAAATTCTTATCTTCTGTGTACTTATGGTCGCATTTGAATGGCGAGACTGCATTCATTATGAATGGTAAAACTTAACTCAGAGAACATTACATGTGGTTTCCTTAAAAAAAGGAAGGAGAAAAATGCTGTCTTTATTCTTTACACCTCGCTCTTATTAAAAAGAGGCTAACTTACTCTTAGGTCAAGTGCTGCCACACTTAACCTTATGGTTAACTGTTTTGGGAAGTTGGACTTTAAATATATTTATTTATTTTATTATGTGGAAATGTTATTATCTAAAGCTAAGTCAAATGAAATAGGCAATGGGAAGCAGTGAAGTGCATTAAGCAAATGTCTTCATTCTTAAAAACAGACATGATAACACAAAGTTTTTATTAGTACTGAAAAATGTGTGCATTAGGCTGCATCTTTAATTAGTTAAAACCATTAAAAACCACCTTGTCTCTAGACTAAAAAAAAAAAATAGATGAAAAAACAAGGAAGAAAAAAAGTTATTCTAAGTATTAATTTATTTTCTTCATTGGAAGGTCTCTGCAGAATTCAGGTCCCGAACATTCTTGTGAAGGAACAATTGGGGTCTGAAACCGGGTTTAGAATCTACTGTGAGCAAATTTATAAAATGATTGCTCAGATCAACATTCTACTTGAGACTATTCTGTTTAATTTTAAAGCATCTACACCACAAGCATTTCTACTCTAATAGCACATTGTACTTTTCTGAACATTCTAATTTCACAAAATCATCAAATAGTTTATTTGGAAGGGGATTCTGAGACCATCTATTTGATTGGATATCTGAACAAGAACCTCTATATAACATATCCAACCAACAAGTGATCATTTAACCTAATAGGCAACCTATCACCACTAAAGATGGTCCTTTCTACTTTTTTGACAGCTTTCATTGTCAAGTAGTTCTTAGTGTTTTTAAAAATATTGCATTTAAAGATGCCCCTAGAGGGAAAAAGTTAAATGTTTATTCTGATAAGAAATTAGCTCTATGTCTAGTCTTTAATTGTTTGCAAAGTGTTTTCTTCACAATCTAGTGAAATGATAACATTAATAATAATAAACATTTGTAGTTTTAAGCTACTAAAGTCCCTCAAATCAGTGTTATTGTAAATTATTAAAGCTTAAATTATTTGTTGAACCTTAAAACTGTGCTGTGGCTTAGAGGACATCTTCTATAGATTATCCCATATGATCTTTACAACAACAATCCTATGAGGTAGGTAATACTTTTTTATTATACCCATTTTGTAGATGAGAAAAATAAGGTTCAGAAATGTTGAATAATTTGGTGGTAGTCATATAGTTTGTAAATATTAGAGGTAAGATTTGAATATAATTCTTTCTGACTCCATTCTCTTATTTATTAAATCATGCTGCCTCTGTATTGTCAAGGCTGGGACTGGGTTTTTGGTTTTCTGAATACCAGTCTAGTACCTCTTCCAGTAATCCATATCAGCACCGACTTTATAAGTGTCTGTTGATCTAATCAATGAACTCTGCCACTTTAAATTTTTTTCCTTTAGAACTGTTTTAGGAGTCTTACATGTGATCATTAAAACTAACACAACAATTAAAAATTTACCACTTTTCACAGCCATTTCTTAGACTAAGAAATCCCAATCCAAATTTGTAACTGTTCAGTAGGTTTACTATTATATCGTAAAAAACTAAATAATAGCAGCTAGTGTGAATTTTCTTGAAAAAGGTCTTTAGTAGCTAAACAACTGGACTTTGCATCACTCTCTGACTCCTTACCTCTGTACTTGAAAGAGATTTTTAAAGTCTATACAAATGGCCACAGAAGACAGCTGTTAGAAGTTCTATATCCTGAGAAACAGGAAGTAAGTACCCCAACAAAGAATCCAGTGTTGATTTAGCAATTGTAGATTATTGTCCTTCTCCTTCTTTTCCTTTTCCATCTCTTCCTTCTCTTCCCCTTCCTCCTCATCCTTGTACCAAGCAATCTCTATTTGACTGAAATAGTAGTAGATACTATAGTAAATGACATTGTACTCTAATGGAATAGCCTTTTCAGTGTATCACTCCAAGAGCAATTACTGCAGGAGAAAACAAAAGGAACACTGGTAACTGTTGTTTTGATTAGTTGTTTAAATAGGTTTCCATAAAACACCTATAAGTATGTTCTATGAGTAGGTAAGGCTACAGAATATATTCTCATATGTGTATTTTAAAAGATATTCATGCACAGATGGCATTCATGCACATCTATGGTAAAAATAGTATCTTGTGAAATGACTTTCTTTGAGGAGTTTAAATCACTTAACAGAATACTGCTTCTTCCCAGGTATCTAAGAAGTGACTCATATATTACCCCAAAGTCTGGTACAATATAATATACTTGAATCAGTAACTGTTCATGTTAGGCCTTTCTTTGCCAAGCAATGACAAGTAGAAAAAGTAAAGTCAAGGCAAGTTACATGGGTATGTATGGTGATGAGTCAGGCTGGAGATTTGCTAGAAATAGGGATGGTTCTATTGTGCCCCATCTTCATAGCTCCTATCTCCCTATAGATCATGGGTAGGAAAGATAATTTTCTTTTATTAATGAAAGAATGATCAAGTAATATTTATAAAAATCTCTCTCCCTTGATATGTTACAGAAGGCTCTATTTAGAGCCAACAAGATTTGAGTTCAAGCCTTCCCTTTGATATATTCTGGGTGTGTGACCCTAGATAAATAATTTGACTTTTCAGGACTCTAGAAAACTCTCTTGAATTATAAATTGCAGATAAGATACTGACTTGCATTGTTTGTTTATCTGGGAATTCCAATTACCAAGGAAATCACACATTCAGCACCTATTACTCCTTTATAAGAATTTTCCTCTACTTTTATTTGTACATCTAGGTAAAAGAGTTAGAATCACAAAAAGTAGTGGGCAGGTGGACTTGGTATATTTCTTAGTGTTTTATGATTGACTAAACTTAATATTTCATACACAGGGCTATATAATTTTTTATTGAAATGACTACTATATACACATATTTTTAAACCATTTCAGAGCTTGGTTTTTATTCTTTTAGATTCAGAAATGATCAAAACCAGATTTTTAAAAGGAAAAATATACATCCTCTGTTATCAATAACTTAAATTTTTTTTTTCTGTTCTTCAGGTGGAAAATGTTCTTTTGAACCAGGACAAAGTATAAAAAACAAAATCTATGAGCACACAAACTAGTGGTGAGGGAGAAAAACTGTCTTATGGATAATGTGCCCTGACAATGTGTACACACCTATGCGCAAACACACACACACACACACACACACACACACACGCACACTGTAAACTTGAGAAGGACAAAGTATTATATCATTCTTCCTTTATGGTAGAGGTTATAGTGAGACTGTCAGTGATGGTGCCTTCCCCTATGAGGGAGTAGCAATAATAAATGTTGGACTCTAAGAATCACACCACATAGTGTGATCCATTAAGGAGTAATTTCATGCAAACTGAAAGCCCTTTGCAATTTGTTTTGACAAAGGCCCTAGGCAACCAAGTTTTCAACTTTTTTAGTATGCTTCCTGGAATATAAAAACGTATCTAAAAAAAAAAATTCCAGTTGTCTCTTGTGCACAAATTCATTTAATTATGCTTTGGTCTGGCATATTTGTACCTAGGATATTCTAGATTGCTAAAAACAGCTTTGGGAATGTGTTTTCTAAATTCTGACATTCAATTTAATATTTATATGTCTAAATTAATCATGTTTTTATATCATGATGCAGAAACTGGACTGCATTATCCCTCCATCACACTGTGAAACTATCTCAATAGATCAGACACAATTCCTTTTTCAATTACAATTCTCTTTTTATTTTTTGAGCAAAACTAGTTTCCAAATGCCTATCCTTTTCAATACCACTGTTCTATACTAGAACTGTTGTATAGCTGTGAATCATAGGACAAAGAATTTAAATAAATATGTCTCAGTGGGTAATGGAGAGGAACATAGTGGGCATGAGTTGTCTATAACACATAATAAAGAAGGACTAAATGGAGTTAAGGACTCCAGGGTAGGCGAGTAGGGTACCTTGGGTTGCTGGCCCATGATGGAAGAAGAATAAATGGGCTTTTTCATTTACAGTGAAATGAGGTGTTTTCTATTCTTATTAGAATGGGAATGAATATGCAGCACTATAGTTAGAACAGGCCCTGAAGACAGAAAGAGTTCTGCTTCTAAAATATGATAGCCATGGGATTTTGGGCTGGTCACTTAACCCTGTTTGCCTCAATTTCCTTGTCTGTAAAATGAGTTAGAGGAAATAGTGAAGAATGGGGTCACAAAGAATTAGACATGACTGAAAACAATTAAATCTTCAAATCTCATTTAGAAATAGTTAAGATCTCAACTTGTCATGTACCTTTGACTGCAATAACATGTCAACTCTTTTCTTTTTGCAATGTTTTGATTGGATGTCCATAGAACAGTAAAGGGTATCATCATCAGGTAGTTGGAAACCTCCCTCACCATTTTTCCCAAACAATGAAGTCAGGAGAGTCCATTCCCAAACCAAATATTTATTTGAAAAAAGACTGAAATTAAATTAGGTATTGCTGTTAAAAAATCATCAGTCACTTACTTGTGTGTTCTTCCTTTGGGCATAATATATCAATTGAGAAGTACTGAAACATGGTAAAGATGAACAAAAATTGAATTTGGAGTCAGAAGATCAGAGTTCAAATCCTCACTCTGCTTTTTAATAATTATTTAAATAACAATGGGTCATTTAACTATTATCAATCTTGGTTTCCTTTTCTATTAAAGTGATTGGACTTGAAATTTTTACTTTGCCTTAAAGTTTAAATCTATCACATAGGAGGACTTTTAAAATTAATGACAGAGAAGTCTAAATGATTGAATAATTTTAAAGAACAAATTTATTTAATTCAAGTATTTGCAGAAAAAAATATAGCTCTAATATACTTAAATTTGAGCTAAAAATATTGCTATGGTAACCTTATTTTCTGTTATTGTTGGGCAATGAGCTATTTCATATAAAGTTTAGTTTTCAGATAAGACTCAGCATTGTAAGCACCAAAAAGAATTTTTCTTTAACCATTTGTGAATGTATCTTTAACCTCAAAAAAAGATAATGAAAATAATTTAATCTTGTTGATGCGTCTGAGCATTTAAGAAAAAACACATTAATGGATTGAACTGTACTTCCAAATCTCCTCCTTCTGTCATTCAAAATCTGATTTCAGAAATTTGACTTCTCCCTATTGTTTCCTTCATTAAATTCTTTGGCTTTTGTTGCTTCCAGAGCAATATTAGACCCCATGTTCATAAATTTTGTTTTTCCCCTTAACTCTTATGACATTGTGATAGGAATAATGCTATGATAGCTTTTCTCTTCATGCCCCTTCTGTCTGTGTTTCTGACATTTCTGGACTTTGCCACCATAACATAGTTATTACACTTGAAATTCCCATTATGTTGACACTTCACCTTGAATATCCCTCATGTCATGTTGACCCCCTTTATTGTTGGGGTCCTTTGCTAAGCCTCCATTTTGGAGATGGGCCCAGGCCTGTCATATTTCATTCTTCTCCCATCTCTACTTCTGATTCTCTGGACTTCACCACTACCAGTGTGGGTACATTCTTTCCCTCACCCCTTTCACCCATGAAACGTTTCCTAATATCCCCAGTAAAAACCACTTTTTATTTATTTTAGGAATGTTTATATATAAGCATGCTCTCTCCCCTTGTCTTCTAGAATGTAAGCTTTCTTCAGAAAAGAACCATCTTTTTTTTTTGTTTGTTTTTGTTTTTGTATCACCAGTGCTTAGCCCAGTGAGGATCTATTGTATAGTAAATCTTAATAATTAAACACCTAGAAGCAGCTGAGTGATATAGAATCAGAAAGATTCGAGTTCAAATTTAACATCAGTTATTAGATGTATGACCTAGGAAAAATCTTTTAACTTTTGTTTGTTTCAGTTTCCTCACCTATAAAATGGGGATAATAGTATCTGCCATCCAGAATTATTCTGAGGATTAAATAAAATACTAATTGTAAAGTATTTAGCACAGTATCTGGTTAGTAGTAAGCACTATGTGATGTCATTATTATTATTATTATCACCTTCTTTTGTTGTTCAATTTTCAAATGAGATATTTGTGAAGCAGTTAGCAGTGTCAAGAACACAGAAGGCACTTAATAAATGATTGTTTATGTACTTCTTTCTTAATAAATGCTTGCTAGCCAGATGGATATCAGACTGATGTGAATGATCTCTTCAATTATGCAGATTATATCCTTTCTCTTCACAAAGCTGCTACTCTAGTTCAGATCTTTATCATGTCTTGCCTGAAAAATTACAATGGCCTCCTAATTTGTTTGCTCTTTATAATCTCTCTTTAGGCTTTTGCACCACATAGTTGCCAAGTGAATTTCCTAAAGGTCTTACCATATTCCTCCCCTCCTTAGTAAGCTCTGTCTCCTTATTGCCTCTGGGATCAAATACAAAATGCTCAGCTTGATATTTAATGCCCTTTACAAAAAGATCCTAATTTAATTTTCTAAGTCTGTCATACAGAGTTCTATTTTCTACACTCTACAGACCAATCAAAAACTTTTTGTTCCTCATACGGATGGCATGTCTAATTCCATGCTTTTGCTGAGGCAAGATGCTTAAAATACATACCTCAGTTTTCCTTAGAATCTCTCCTTTCCTTTAAAATCTAGTTCAAGTGCTACCTTCTCCATGAAACCCTTCCCAATACCCCCAGTGCTGGGGACTCTCCTCCTGAAATAACTTTTCATTTATTTTGCTAATGTTTATATATAAGCATGTTCTCTCCCCTAGTAGAATGTTAAGTTTTTTGAGATCAGGGATACTATGATGCTCTGCTGACATGTACCATCTTACTGACCCACTCAGAGCTTTCAGGAGTGCAAGAAGTTATTTGTACCTGGAGTAAAACTGGTCCTGTTGTATCAGTTCCTGTGTCTGCATTGTTCGGTTTCTCTTCTTACTGTAAGGATGTCAATTGCCACTTCCCATTATGGCCTTAGCTCTTATAGTCTTGCCTTTTTTTTCTCTCCCCAACCACTGGACTAATTTATGTCATCTAATCTGCTGTGGACTAGGAAACCAGAGAACAAAAACTACTAATAAATATAAAAACAGAGGGGGAAAAAAAGGGCTTGAAGGACTCTCATATTAGTCATGAGATTTATGGTACATAGTCAGTAACATCTGCTTTGCCTTTTCAAAGGCCTCCTGTGAGTCCATCAAATTTCTCAAACCTTTTTTCTTTAATTAAAAACAAGGCAGAATACTGGGCCAAGAGATGTTACATCAACATATCAAACTCTCATCAATAAATTTAATTTTCTGTTTATTTTAAAAAATGAATCTATGAAAATAAAGGCATCTTAGTACACTGCTTGAAAAGTACAAGTACAGGAATCAGGAGACCTGAGCTATAGCTCCATTTCTATTACTACACCTAAATCATTCTTTAGTCCTCACACAGAGCCTTTTATGTGTGGGTCATGAACACCTTGAAGAATCTGGTAAAGTTTATGGAAGCTTTTCTCCAAGTAACGATTTCAAATGCATAAAATAAAACATAGCATTATAAAGGAAATCAATTATAATAATATAGTTATCAAATTTTTCTTAAGTAAGTTCATGGACCTCAGGTTAAGAAGCCCTGCTCTAAATTATTCTACCTTCCATTTTTTCTCTCTCCAATGTGTACTTCAGTCAGCTTCCAAAATAATCTTTTCAAGACACTCTTTTATGTCACTCTCCTGTTCAAATTATTCAAGAGTCCCTATTCCATACAGGAAAAACCACAAACTCCAGAACTGGACATATAAAGTCCATGTAAATTATCTTGAACCTGGTTTTCTAATTTTATTTCATATTACTTCCCTACTTTCATCATATATTCCATATAAACTGGACTATTAGCTATCCTCTGAACTGAGCAGGCCATCTCACATATCTCCCCATTTGCACAGGCAATGCTGCTGCCTAAAATATACCCCTTCCTCATCTTTTCCTTTCAAAATCCTCATCTTCTCCTTTCAAAATCCTCATCTTCATTCAAGTTTCAGCAACTCAGGTGTTGCTTTTCCTAGTTGTCTTCTCAAATCTCTCTCCCTCCAGCTGAAAGGGATTGTCTTCCTCAGATTTTCTGGAATATAGTTTAATTCTCTTTGTCAGATCAAAATTCCCTAACTACTTTAGGTGAACATTGCATAGCTCCTCCCCCCATGACTCCCTCTTCTTTCTCCATTTTTATTCTTATTCTCCAACTCCATCTTTGTCCCTCTCTAATACAAATTCACATAGCAGCTTGTAAGGTCATTAACAAGACTTAAGTGATGCTGAATGATTGTAAAGCAGTACCTAGTGCTATGTTTTGCATTTAAAAGACATTTAAGAAATAGGTGATGTTGAATTTGGGTCCCAACTGCTTGAGTGGGAGAATAATGGGGTACAGTTCCAGGGGATATATGGCCTAAGGCCACTTGGCCTTGGAAGTGCTGTAGTTCCACAAACAATGCTGGCTGTCAGATATTAATATGCTGGTCAGTACTAAAAGTTTTTGGGACAATAATGAAGTGCATACCACACCATTTCTTAATTCTATCTCTATGCTATAAAATTAGCATATCAATGACATGAAGTACCTGATCTTTCTACCTTTTTCCAATAAGTTTATTTTCTTGTTCCTGGTTCTTTGCTAAATTCTTTTGAAACTTAACAATTGATATTACAATTATAATAAACTTTGCCCTTGACTTGGAAAAAAAAGAAATACATGATAAATTTAATTTATATAACTTTGCTTATAACCACTTCTCTAGATTCAGTTTTGCATTTTGTAAAATCAAACAAGGGTCTTAGACAAAATGAATTTGAAGGAAATTTTAAACTCACACACTAAATGGTAGAATTAGCTGCCTAATCGGAATTTCTCCTTCCTTTCCTATCCTTCTGTGGAGTTACATACTAGCAGTCAGAAATTCACGATGCAAAATGGGTTAAAAAAAAAAAAAGAAAAGAAAAAAGGTTTGAATGTTTTACAAATAAAATATTTAAGCCCCTGGCAGTGGTTGAAATAGTGAAATTAGCACAAATTAGGAAGATATATAAAAAATTCAGGATCATAAAAATAGAAAGATTGTTAGACTTGGGTTCTAATTTTGCCTTTGACACTTACTAGTTCGATGATTGTGAGCAAATCACTTAACCTTACTAAGTTTCACTTTCAAATGAGAGGGTTTAGGGCAGCTAGGTGGCGCAGTGGTTAGAGTACCAGCCCTGAAGTCAGGAGGACCTGAGTTCAAATCTAATCTCAGACACTTCCTAGCTGTGTGACCCTGGGCAAGTCACTTAACCCCAATTGCCTCAGCAAAAAAACAAAAAACAAATGAGAGGGTTTGACAAAATGGCATTTAAAGTCCCTTTCAGTTCCTAACCCATGTCCCCTCTTATGCCACTATACTCCTTGCTTTTCCTTCTCTTTCTGACTACTCCACCCCTATTCTGTTCTTTTCAAGAAACAAATTCAAAAGGTGTAGATGTCTAAGGGAGTCATGTATAGGCTTGATGAGAGTAAAGCATTTTGTGTTCTTCTCTAGCTTCCTCCCATTGCTTTAATCATGGAATGGGCAGGGTGAAAGGAGAAAAAGAATAGAATAAATAGCAATAGGGGAAAAGGAAGAAAACCTGGAATTCAAAAGTTTTCTTTTAATGCAAAAAAAATGTTTTAAATGTAACTGGGGAAAATATTAAATAAGAAAATAGTGAATAAGAAAGAAGAAGAAGAAGAACAAAAAGGAGAATAAGAACAAAATATATAAGTGGTATAAAATAATTTCATCAAAAGTACTATATAACTGGAAAAGGAGGTAAATTAGCAATATAGAAAGTATGAAAGATACTCTAACTGGATACTTTAACTGTTTTGCTGGTTTTCATGAAACACTAAAAGATCAAAGTGAAGCCAATTTAGATAATTTACTAACAAATGTAGAAGAATTATATAGTATGAAACAATATGTATGGAATTCAATCTCTTTATTATTCACAATTACTAGACTCCACATTTTTTGAAGCATTAATGAATTGGTTAGAACAATAATGATTAAAGCAATTTATTATGGTAATATGTAGAGTGATGTTTTATTAATATTCATAGGAATATTTTGGACATTCATAAAAATAATGATTTGTAATGAAAAACTACTTTCTCAAACATGGATGTACAAAATTCATATAGTATTTCTTTAAGGAAATAAGTTGTCTAGGACAAAGATCTAGAAATTTAAATTTTTTCTCTCTGACCATAACCTTCTCTTTTCTATATTAGTTGGTCAGCAAGTATTTATTAATGCCAGGAACCGTGATGAGCATATACCAGAAAAGGTAAAAATAGTTCTCCTCAAAGAGCTCACAATATAGTGGAGGAGATGTCATGTAAATAAATACATACAAGACAAAAATAGAGTAGATGGAAAGAGAGGAGGGCATTAGAAGTTGAGAGGAGAACTATAGTAGAAGGTCAGATTTGAGCTAAGTCTTGAAGGAAGACAATGGACTAATGATTTCTAAAGATAATTACAATTCTGAATACTATATTCAAAATGAATCATGCAGTCTTCTCATATAATTTTTTAACATTAGAAATCTTATCATGTGTATATTTATATGTTATCTTTCTTTAATCTTAGTGCTATTACTCTTAAACTACTCCTAATTTATTATCTGTCTGTCTATTTCTATCTCTATCTCTATTTATTGATCTATCTTTATAGCTTATCTGACTCTATCTATCTCTCCATTATGCCACCTAGCTGCCTAACTTTAGAATTGACTGTATGACATGGGAGACACTGGCATAGGACCAACGAGCATAGTGTGCCCTCATCAGAGAATGTGGTGTGCTCTATGAGCAAAGCAGAATTGAATTAGCTCAGATGAAACATGAATATGCAAAGTTAGAGACCCCCCCCAAATGTTCATAGGTATTATTTGTACCTGACTAGGGCAAAGCATTCTGATCTCATATGGCTCTGATCAGTCACAGTAGGACATGCTGCAACTCTCCTCTAACATAGGGATGTCATTTTGGTCCTCTTTGAGAATGAAGGACAAGAACCAATCTCTCTCTCTCTCTCTCTTTCTCTCTGTCTCTCTGTCTCTGTTTCTCTCTCTGTGTTTCTCTCTCTCTTTCTGTGTTTCTCTCTTTCTCTGTGTGTGTATGTGTGTGTGTGTGTGTCTCTGTCACTCCGTTTCTCATTTGTACATAGTTGTTTGCAGCATGTCTCCCTTATTAGACTGTGAGCTCCTTGAAATCTGGGACTGGTTTGTTGTTGTTGTTGTTGTTGTTTGTTTTGTTTTGTTTTGTTTGTTTGTTTTTGTTTTGTTTTGTTTTGTTTTTTCTTTTGATTGCAGAAGAAAGCCCACATTATTTAGTGTGGCATTCAAGACCCTCCATGCTCTGGCTTCAACCTCTTTTCTATACAGTTTTATCTCCCACTGCTCATAGAGCACATAGCCTACCCACCCTAAAGTATTTGCTTCAGTAAGCTAGTGGGGGCAACTTGGTGGCACAATGAATTAAGTGCTGAGCATACAGTAAGACAGATTTTATTTCAAATCCATCCTCAAATACTAGTTGGGTGACTATTTTTAACCTCTCTTTGTCTCACTTTCCTCAATGATAAAATGGGAATAATATTGTTGTGAGGAGCAAATGAGATAATATTTGGAAAGAGCTTAGCATAATGTCTGGTACATAGTGGGTACTATATAAATGACTTTTCCTTGTTTTTCAAAAATACCCAGAACTTTCCACTTCTATGCTTTTGCTATTGCTCTTATCTTCTTGTGGACTGATGTGTCCAATCCCTTTTATATCCATACCTGTTGAAATCCTACCCATTTTAAGACTTGGATCCATGAAGTTTTTCCTGAAGTCCATCCTGAGCAATGGGACTCTCTTCTCTATTTCTGTAGCCCTCTATATTTCCTTACAATATTTAGCATATTCTATCTTTTGTTCCCTGAATACATAGCTTAAGTTGTGTGTTGACTGAGGTGTACTATTAGTTTTCTGTATACAGAGACCACATTTTGCTCACTTTAGCTCCTAAAACAGTGTCCTAAACATTGTGAGAATTCAATATATGTGTGTTGAATTGAATTGGTCATTTGTACCATTTTCTCATTAGAAAGATAGGAATAAAAATACAAATAATTTGTCCAACATAACAACAAAATAATAACAATATAACAACTTCTTTAGAAGTATCATCCTGATCCTCTTACTTGCCAGTGCCCCACCTTCAAAGTCCTTTGTATTTAAAATATATTGTGTTTATTTGTATTTATTCTCTGCATATGTGTTATTTATATTATAGATGATTGTATAACATGTATCTATATCTTTCTCCTTGTTGTCTCCTTCATTATGATGTCTAAAAAACTGAGTAAGGATTTGTATTCCCAATACCTGGCATACTGCCTGGTAGATAGCAGGTACTTCATAAATACTTGTTGATTAGTTGATGCATTGAAATGGCAAGGTATGTTAAAAATATTAGGGGCATATCAGGATGTTGCAACATGAGCAGTGGAAAGTATGCTGTATGTATTAACCCAAGATCTGTGAATCTTGCCTATATTCCTTCCTACCGGTGCTTTTGGAAAAGCTTAGTGTTATATCTTTAAGATCAGGGAGGAAAGTAGACTAGATGATGAGGTATCTTCTAGTTCTAACTTGATGACACTGGTAAAATGATTATCTGGGATATGCACAGGCCTATAGAGTTTTATGCTTTATCAAAATGGTTGAAATAGGTGTTTTTAGATAGATTATAATGAAAATAAAATTTATTACATTCTTAAATATCTAAAAATATAGAAAACTGCTATATTTCTAGAGAAATATAATTTTTATAAGTAAATAGTAAAACTTTAAAATAACATTTATACTGGACTTGTAATTGTTTAGTTGTTTTTGAGTAGAGTCCAACTCTTCATGACTCCTTTTGGAATTTTCTTGACAAAGATACAGAAATGATTTGTCTTCTCCTTCTCCAGATCATTTTACAGATGAAAGAAGTGAGGCAAATGGGGTTAAGTGACTTGCTAATAAATGTCTGAACTCAAATTTGAACTCAGGAAGGTAAGTCTTCCTGACTCCAGCCTCAAAACTCTCTCCACTGAGTCATTAACTACCTCTATATTTGGGAGTACTATATTTGGGAGTTTTCTAAATGTATTGTATGATTTATGAGTCATAATCTATTCTGTTCCTTTCATTCAATTCAATAATAGGGACAGTTCATTGTCCATTTTTATGGTCTGACTAAACAAAAATTCCATGTTTTTAGCAACAATATTTTTTCAGCAATGTCATACCTTTTGTATCTTGGCTATCCCCAGTTCCAAAGAATCAAAATTTCCAGAGGACAATACAGAAATGACTTGTTGGTGTAAATAGCTTGAAAGTACTACCAATGACAAACTCCATGGAAGAAGTAACTTGAAAGATGATCCAAGAGATGCAATAACAGAGGAGAGGGTCTTGTCTTGTAAAAAGACTAAGGGACAACTAATCTGTGTGTTGTACTGGCACACTTAGAATGTTAACAGAACTAGAAGAAACTATACCCCACCCCCCAGTGTGAGAAATGTAGCTCTTGTAAAGGTTTTATAGGAAAATTTGCAGAGACGCTCACAATGAGAAGACATGGACAAGTTATGGTCTGTTCCTCTGAAGGAATGTTCATATTCAATAAGATGACTAATTTATTGTATTATTGAAATATGTAATGGATTTGAAATCTAAGGACCAGGGTTTGAATCTGAAACTGTTATTTATTGTCTGTGTGAGTTAGGACAATATTTAACATATGTAAGTATCAGTTTCCTCATCTGTAAATTGAAGTAGTAGACCAAGATGATATTTGATATCCATTCTAGCTCATTAATCCTATGATTATAGTTTAGCAATTTCACTTTACACAATGAGACTGAGTCGCAATTCTTTCTTGATCAGTTTTTTTTTCTTTATTAACATTGTATTTGATTGTGGCCAGATCATTCTCTTTAAAATGGACTCTTTTCTATGGAGTAACCTATAATACTGCTAAAGAAGCAGAAGGATGCATTAGCCTGCTTCTCCTAAGAATGTTACTAGTATGCTATGTACAATCTTTTTGTATACCATATTACCAAGGAAATAGAGTTATAAGTCTGTGGTACAATGTAGAAATATTTAATTGATGCAGACTTCAAACTCAGCTTCAAACTCAGTCACTTCCATTTATAATTCCATTCCATAAATCCAATGATGATTCCAGTAATTTGGCCTACATATTTATGTTCAAAGATATGAATGCAAATTACTTCAAAATTTGGTCCTCAGTACTACAGGTCTGATTACCTGGAGGGAAAATCATGATGAAAATTATCTCCTCTCTATTAGCAAAACACAGATCTACAGTGTCTTTGAAAAAAAAAATGTGACTATTTTAATTTCCTATTTAACTTTAAAAGGGAGATTTTGAAGGAGGAGGAAACAAAATTCAGTTGTTTATCACTAATTAACAGAGTGGTATTTGTAACTATTATTTACAGTGCACCAGCTTTAATCAACTTTTAAAATTAAAAATCACTGCAAAAGT
>JAJPUD010001940.1:98675-103675 GCA_023553655.1 Myrmecobius fasciatus | reverse complement strand
GAGAAATAGTCAGAATCTGAAGCTGAATGGAAATGGAGAGGGGTGTTCACTCTCTTTTTGGAGCAAAATCAGGAAAAAGGACAAGAGAGAACAAACTAAAATTCATAACTTGTTGGTTTTATCCTGCTTTCAGGTCACTGGAGTTTGCTCCATGAAAAAGGAATTGTGGATCTGAAACCTAAATAACTTCAGCAATCCACATGTAAGTGAACAGCAACAATCATTTTTTTTTTCAGTTTTATTTTGCTCTCTCAGTGTTCATATCTACAAAAGCCTCTAACCAGTAGTCAAGATAAGTGTTGAACTGAGAAGTATTGATCCAGTAATAGCAGTTCAAGCTTTGACTGTGAGTCCTTAACCCTCCAGACATAATGTCATAGCCTCTTATCCTTGCCTCTTAACATTACCTGCCTATCTCCTCAGAGCTGTCACCTATGGTAATACAGTTCCAAAAGCTTTCTAATCATTACTCATTCAGGCAGCATTTATTCTGTAGCCAGTTTAAAAAAAAAAAAAGTTTAGGTGTTGCTCTGAGTTCTAAAAAGAACAAGATGTTTTTCTTTTGCTTTTTCCTTCAGGGCTTTAATATCCTGAATATTTTAGAAAGCCACAACAGAGACAGAATCCATTACAATAATGTATAGAAGAGAAGACTAAAATGGTTACGACATCATGAACATATGAGCAATCCACCTGAGACAGTATAAAAAGATCACTGGGTTAGAGGAGCCTTTCCTCCCCCACCTCCCAATACCCTAGGAGCAATGATTTTCCAGAGCAAAGAATTCCTGGTAAACAGCTTTTGTGAGTATCAAAAGGACCCAAGGGAGCTGAATAGGTCAGGAAGGAATAGTTGGTATGCCTAGATGAAGGTTAAAAATAGCGATAGGAATCCCTGGACCTTCCTCGTAGTGTGTCTCTCTTTGTGTACACATATATATTCGGTACATACATACACATATATGAAATTTCTGCCTTAATAGCATTCAGAGATAATCTGATAAAAGTGACCCTTAGTAACATAAAAACAAATGTGTATACATGTATATATATATATATGTATATATATATATATATATGTTAACACACACATAAACACATGCATGCATATGTATTTGTTACTATGGATTATTTTTATCAAACCCCAATGCCATTTTATACATACATACATACATACATACATACATATTCATACATATATCTATATACATATCCATATTCTTGAATATTATTATATATGTATATATAAATATGTACATGCATATGTATGTATACACACATGTATTATACAGGGATACTCTGGTAAAAGTGACCCAGAATAACATAAATAGATGTACATATATACTATGATGTATATTTACATTAGTATTTTGTTTTTGTTGTTCAATTGTTGTAGTTGGGTCTAATTCTTTGTGATCCCATTTAGGATTTTCTTGGTAATGATCCTGGAATGGGTTGCCATTTCCTTCTCCAGTTTATTTTATAGATGAGGAAACTGAGGCAAACAGGGTTAAATGACTTGCCAGGCTCACATAGCTAATAAATGTCTGAGGTCAGATTTTAACTCAGGTCCTCCCAACTCCACTGTACCACCTAAATACCCTTATGTTACTATTTATCAGACTATGTCTGAAAACTATTATGGCATAGGTAATAATAACAACAATAAGAATAGGAGAATTTCCTGATCACTTTAAGTGCAAGGCATTTTACAAATACTTATTCATTTTGTTCTCAATACAACCCTTAGAAGTGGGTTCTTCTTGTTATTCCTACTGTACAAATTGTGAAAACAGAGATCAACTAACTTGACCAGGATCACAGAGAGTCAGTTTTAAATTCATTTCTTCCTGATTCTTGTCCAGTGCTCTATCTGTTGCAGCACCTAGATCTGCCATATTATTATTACATTCATATTCTTTAAATTACATCCTTTGGCTGGTTAGAATAAAGAAGTTTTGTGGTTTTTTAGCCAGTTCTCAAGAATAAATACATATGCAGTTTTATCTACACATGCACCTGAGATTTATATTTTATCAGTCAGGGTTTCCTTATTCTTCATTTTGGTAAGAGCTCCATGAAAAATATTATGGACATTTATTTAGGAAATCATTGATATGGTTCACTGATGGCTTCAAGAAGCTTACCAACTAATGGCAGAGACAGCTCATGCAAATTAAAATACATGAAAACACAGGGAAAAAAGCATTCTTTCAATAGATTTTAGCTGATAATAAGCAATAAATTATATGTTAATTGTGTTCAATCTCAGGAACAATTTCCAAATAGGACTATGACTGGAGAGAGTGGCCAAAATATCTAATGATATTAAATGACTACATGAAAAGAGAGACAGTGAGAAAGAGAGAGGAGACAAAGACAGAAACAGAGAATGAAAATTTATTAAATGATATGATGTGATAGGTACTGTTGGAGACACAAATATAAGAAGTACAGTTCTTGCTCTAGAGGAGGTTGCATTCGAGGGGGTAAAAGACAATCTATGAAAGAATACTAGAGAAAGGGGTTATATGTTCAATCACATGCTTGGGAGACAACCAAAACTGTGTTGGAACTTGGACCCTGTCATGATGAGGTGAGAATTCAACTTTCAGAAGCAAGAAACAGATGTGTGGAGTCCAAGATTCTGGTGGAAGGGAAATGGTAAGGAAAGGGAATCAATAGTTTTGGGAGCAAGATAAATGAAACTGAATTGTGTGATGCTGGAGGACTCATGATTTAGAATTTTTAATTAGAGTGGGAAATGACTAGAAAAATTGAATTCACAGGAGGGTAATGTAAGCCAAGAAATGTGAAATCATTTCTTGTCTTATTTGTGTAGGAATGAAATAAGAGATGGGAAATCTAGAGTTATGTCTGATGTTGGTATGTACTTCTAATTATTTATCATTATACCATAAGAAAAACTAAAAACAATGAAAGTTTGTCAAACAGGATTTAATTTCCAAAGTTCCACTTTATGAGTTGGAATTGTAATTCAACCAATCAATCAAAAGGCATTTATTAAACACTATCTAGTAGGCCTTTTGTTGAGTGCCAGGGACATGTAAAAAAGGCAAAAATATCTCCTGGCCTCAAAGATCTTATTATATACTAATTGATTAAATGTTAGCCTTGGATAAAGGCTTCTTTTTTTTTTTTTTTTCTGAGGCAATTGGGGTTAAGTGACTTGCCCAGGGGTCACACAGCTAGGAAGTGTCTCAGACCAGATTTGAACTCAGGTCCTCCTGACTTCAGGGCTAGTGCTCTAACCACTGCGCAACCTAACTGCCCAATAAAGGCTTCTTAATTTCAAGAGATTCATGATCTTGGGTAGAAAAAAAAAAATTACATCTTTATATTCACTTACTCTAACTGCAATTTTCATTTCCTAATGAAAACAATAATAGCATCCTAGGATTGTTGAAAAAAAAAAACAAATGGGATAATATACATAAAGAGATTTTTCAACATTAATACATTATATAAATATTATGTAAGATGATAATAGTTCTCTCTTAGAAAAATCAGAGCATAGTTTAAATCAACATGATCCTCATTCTCTTAGTAAATCATAATCTATATGTTTTTGAAAGGCATTTTATCTACTTAATTGTGAAAGTAATAGGATTTTGGCAGAAAAATTTTAAAAGTATTGGCATTAAACACATTTCTTAGATTTTCAAGAAGCTGTCAATGAAATATAGAAAATAATAATTCAAAGGCCTTAGCTGAATTAGACTTTTTTTCTGTGAACTCTTATTTATATTAATGACATACTATAGTCTTTGGTAATTCTTTCTATATAGCACACATTTTTGTTCAATCCAGTTATTTTAATCTTCTGAAAAATTATAATCCCCCTGCCTCCTTACCACTACTACTACTACTATTACTACTGCTGCTGCTATTGAAGTGATATTATGAAATTGAAATATGAAGCAGATTTTAAAGAGCATTATTTTATAAATTAATAGAGTTCAATTGGCATGACAAAATCAAGTCAGACATCCATCACAAGTTACATAGCTCAACCAAATATAACTAAGGGAGGCAAAATCATACTTACTGGGTGAGCAATTTGATTTTTGGGGGAATGACTTTTAAAGTCTCAGGGGAGCAAGGGTGGAAAGTACTAGGAAGTAAGGGAAGGAACTAGGAAGGAGTTTGGTTATCTAAAGATATGCTAATCAAAACAGTCTCAGAAATCTGAGCACTAACAATGGAAGATCAGATGACTTGATTGAAAGATCAGTCTAAGATAACTAGACTGTCTGGGAGGACTGACTTGGTTATGGTTGATAATAAGAACAGAATAGGTTCATTTTAACAATTCCTGAGAATAAGTTGGTTTAGAGTTCACATCACTACTACTATTTTTAATACTCTTCTAATAAAAGGGATCCAATATGTATCTTAGTACTTTAAAGCTTCTTGTCATAGGTGTCAAGTAGTGAATATTCTATCTTCTATGACATTATGTATGATCAACTCTCAGCCATTTAGCACATGATTACTTATTTGGTGTACTTACAACCTATTTTATGTGTGTATATCTGTCTTGAACTAAACTCTGTGACAAATGACTATATTCTGTAACTCCAGAGAACAGCATCCTTAAGGCACAAGGGAAGAAATCAAATTATTTGCAAAGAATCACAGAATTTCTAATTAGGAAAAATTAGAAAAAAAAATTAGGAAAAATTTCTAATTAGCACAAATCCCTGAAAACAGGAACATGAATTTATGTAATATTCTAAAGTTTTCAAAGTGCTTCCCCCTTAACTAACTTATGAGATGACAAATTCAAAAATTTTTATTCTTTCCTCAGTAGTCTTCCATCCTTCCTCACTCTGGCCCTCCTTCCCTCCCTTCTTCCCTTCCTTCCTTTCTTCTTTCTTTCCTTTCCTTTCCCCTTTCCTTTCTCTTTTCTTTCTTTCCTTTCACTTTTCCTTCTTTCTTTCTTTCTTTCTTTCTTTCTTTCTTTCTTTCTTTCTTTC
>JAJPUD010001940.1:35285-98665 GCA_023553655.1 Myrmecobius fasciatus | reverse complement strand
CTTTCTTTCTTTCTTTCTTTCTTTCTTTCTTTCTTTCTTTCTTTCTTACTTTCTTTCCTTCCTTCTTATTATACATATTTTACACAAAAGGATATTAAGGCTAAAAAGAAATAGTGATTTGTTCAAGATCAGACTAGTGAGCAGTGTCAGAGCCAGGAGCTAAAACTACATCTTCTTAGTTCAAATCCAAATCTCACATTCACCCCCCAAATGTTCAATAATAATGATAAATGCTGAACAAGAATATGTTTGAATGCCAAGTAATGAGATTTATTATATATTGAGGTATTCCATTCAATTTCTAGAGAGTTCTAATTTTGAAGTTTATATAGGATTGTAGGAGAACTTATTTAGAACTGGAAAGGGTCTTAGAAGCCATCCAATATAATATGATCATTATACAGATGAGGAAACAGAGTTTCAGAGACCTACCCAGGATAATGTTCTGGTAAGTATCAAAGTTAAGGTCTCTATGTAATTTCATCCCTCAGTCACAGTTTTCCATCTAAAGAAGTAGAACAAATCAATACTATAAACTAGATATAAGGACCATATCTCTTTATCTCCCTACATTGCTTTGTTCCTACATGTTGTTTGTCCTTCCTTTTTCAAAAAGACCATGACCTAAAGGAGGTAATAGCATGACATGCAAGTGAATTGGATTTAAATAGATTGTATTGTACAAAGTCACTTCCTCAGTTTTCTCCTGGAGAGCTATTTGAGTCCAATGGTCAGATACAAATCAGGATGACTGGAGTTGACCTTGGATGAAGTGGGAGACCTTGGCCTTTTTAACCTAACTTCTTTAACAGGACTTAGTTTAACTGAAGCTGCACCCATTCAGTGATTCAGGCTGGGTAGCAATACAGGCAAAAAATAGCCTCTTTGACCTAGTCAAAAAAAAAAAAAATCTAAGTAAACAAATAAATATGGGAAGAGAAGACCCTCAAGATTTCTGGCCAAACCAGAAAAAATTGCTATTTACATTTACTTTTGAGTCAATTTGGAACCAAACAATGACCAACTGTGGCTTGGCCTAAGACCTATTGACCTTGAATCAAAGAGATTCAGAGTGGTTTGGTTTTAAGTCATGGTCCTTAAGAAAGAAATGTAGCCAGTAAAAAAATACTTTGGGGAAGGTTCAATGATCCAAAAAGAAAAAAAGAGCATCCTTAGGTAAGGCTATGATACCCTAAGAGAAAAAGGAAGGAAGAAAGGAAGTTTCTCAACTGAGTCACCACTGGTGAGATTGTAAACTCTTTGGTGTCAGAGACTGTTTTTTATTTCATCTGTGTACCTCCAGAATTTAGTACTATACTTGGCGCATAGTTTAATGCTAATTAAACTTTGGTAGTTTTATTTATTGCTTTTCTTGTTGATTTTTTGTTGATTTACTAATAGGTGATAATATTGTCTACTGTTTCCTATGAGAGATTTAGAATTAAATCAGATAGATAATAGATATGAAAGAGTTTTATAATCACAAAGTACATTATAATTATAAAGGATTCTTATAAACTTGGAAGTTTTTAGCTCTTTAATCTCTTGAATTTGTTTCCCTTAATTCCCTGCTCCCTCACTCCCATCCCTGCCTAAAACACACTCAACCTGATTTCTGACTGCCACTCCTTGTTCATTATTTTAAGAAAGCCAAAGGTATGCTTTTCTTTATTCATTTACTCTCTGGCCATTCATTGCAAAGTTTCCTCACATATTCACTAAACTTCTCCTTCTAATTCTAGTTATTGTACAGTCATTTCATTTGTGTTCAATTTTTTGTGACCCTATTTGGGATTTTCCTAGCAAAGATCCTGGACTAGTTTGCCATTTCCTTCTCCATCCCATTTTCCAGATAAGGAAATTGAGGCAAACAGGGTTAAATGATAGGCTAGCAAGTAGGTGAGACTGGATTTGAACTTAGGTCCTCCTGACTCCAGGCCTGGCACTCTATCTACTTTGTTATCTAGATGTTACTCTAATTCTAGAATCAAATCATTTCTACTATTTTTCCTGGATTGGATATATTAATCTCCTCAGTGTCTCCTGGACTAACCATTTTGAAATTCACTTCCCTCTTCACTCCCTTATCTTTTCTTCTCAGCTCAATTGTAATGGTTAGCATTTAAATAGCTCTTTAAAATTTGCAAAGTACTTTATAAATATTATCTCATTTTATCCTCACAATCCAGGGAAGCTGTTGCTGTTATTAACCCTATTTAAAGATAATAAAACCCAGGAGTGAAATTGTGACTTATTCAGGGTCTCACAGCTAATAATGTGTCTCAGGTTGGATTTGCTTTCAGGTCTTCCTGATTCCAGGCCAGGCTTTATCCACTGAGCAATTGAGCTACCCCCTAACAACTGGTTACCTACTACATAAGGGATTTCATCTTCTGCTTGAAGTTATTAGTCCCATCTTTTTCTACCCTTCCCTCATACATCCTGTCACTTTATTATAAGGCCTTTAACCTTGTCTATGAAGAAATCCACTAAAGCCAATTTACTGAATCCATTAGAAAAATTTGAGCTACCAATCAAAGATGGGCCCATCTTCCTTTTACAAAATATATTTTATAATAAATCCCCTTCTTTGGGTATCTCTGTGCCTATTAAGGGGATCTAGCTTTGTTTTGAAGGAAACTAGTTAATATTTATTTTGTGTTTTGTGGCTTATCAACTAGACTAAAATCAATGCAAGAGTATGCAAGGTAAAATTAAATTAAAGATTGACTGTATTCAAAGCCTCCATCTCTAGAGGAATGATTTAAAGTATGGCAGAGTCCAGGCTACAAGTCCTATTAATTTTAATATGATTTTTAGCAGCTTCTGAGCAGGTGTAGTTAGATAATAAACATCTCCCTTTAAAAGAATCAGCTCTAGAACCAGGAGATCATTATACACAGCAACAACAGTACTATATGACGATCAATTCTGATGGACATGGCTCTCTTCAACAATGAAATGTTTCAAACCACCTCCAATTGTTCACTGAAGAGAGCCATATACACCCAGAGAGAGGGATGCGAAATGTGGACCACAACATAACATTCTCATACTCCTTGATTGATGTTTGCTTACATTGTGTTTCCTTTATCTGATATATCGTTCGTGTGGATAAGATTTTTCTTGCACACCAATGATAAGTTTGGAAGTATGTATACATATATTCGATTTGCCAATATTTTAACGTGATTAACATGTAGTGGATATCCTGCCATCTAGGGGGAGGGGTGGGGAGTTGGGGGGAAAAATTTGTGGCGGAAAACTATGTAAGGGTTATTGTTGAGGAATTACCCACACATATGTTATTCAAATAAAATAAAAATTAAAAAAAAAAAAAAAAAATAAAAGAATCAGCTCTTCCTCTGCAGTACATAAAGTTACTCACTGTCTCTATCTGTTCGAATAAGATCAAGGTAATGTCTGTTCCACACACTAGTGGTAAGATGTGTGATTTCACCCTCGGTGAATTTGACAGAATAATCTACTTTGATGACTAATCCATTGTAACAGGAGGCTCGGCAATGGTGAAGAAGAATTTTCTGCCTTAAGTGACTATCCTGTGGTGCTGTGTTCTTTATAATCCTTTGGAAGTTGATATTCTGTAGGAAGAAATAAGGTTGCAGACCTTTAGAAATCACTGCAATGCTTTCAGAATCCTAAGATGTACATGTGGAGGTGGTGATTTTTCCTTTGGTACTTGGAATTGGCCAAACCAGAAGAATCTCACCAAGTGGCTCTTCTGGGGACTCTTGACTGATCAAAGGACATGCTCTTTCACTGAAACTTGGAAGATTTGCCTTTAGCTATGGGGAAGGTGATATGTAGAACTGCTGAGTATCATTAAATGACAATGCTCAAATTTAGTGCTGACTGCACACCTAAGCATCACTTCAGCTTCTATTGGAGAATAAGCCCAGTCCACTAAATCTTTTTCTATTTTCATGAAATTATAGATTCAAGAGACATTCTTTTTTTTCCCCTCTCTACTTTGACTTGCAAAGGACACCAGTCACTCTTTCCTTGATTCCGTATCTAGAGTATGAAAATAGAGGGAAATAGTGATTCTATGTTACCATATGTTGTATATGAAACATTTGACTTGAAGTTCATATTCTCTACAAAGCTTGTATTTAAATAGATTCTCTTAATAAAGTAGTTTCACTATGACTGTCAATTAAAGAGATTAGATTTGAGAAATGGCAGAAGTGGTGGTATGGACTAAATGAACTGAGTGCTGAAGACTTTTAAAAATCTATTTTTATTTATCATTGCTCTAGGACAGGCACTTTGTAAAATGAGGTTATTCAGAGAAATTTTGAAGGGGACCACAGTGAAAAAATAAAGAAAGGATAATTTAGAGAATGGATGAGAATCACAGAGGATGGGTAACTTCCTATCTAATATAAAATAATGGAAGTTGACCTCTGATATCCATTAGTGTGCTACATTACGATTTTGCCTGTGATTATTAATCCTTCAAAAATGGTGAAAATGATTTTCCATTTTGACAAATGACAAAGAGAAGAAAATTTAAAAAAAATTCTGCACCTCTAAGAGCTTAGTGAACTCCTTGACATTTTGGTATCAATCAAAATTTCCGTTCCACTTTTCATTGATGCTTTCTTTTTGTAAACCTTGGGTATTTAGAGATCCTGAGGTGGCTTCTGAATCTTCAGAGAAAGAATGGAATTTTGCAATCTTTGCTTTACATGTGAAATTTTAGCTTTAGGTATATTTTATTATATTATGATTCTTTTTAAATGATTGAAACACCTATTATATATATATTTCTTCACCTCATTAACATAGTCTGCTAAGAAAAAAAAAAGAAAAGTCATTAATTATTTATTGAGCAGCTATTACATAAACAAGGTATTCTGCTGGTGTTAAGTGGACTCTCAAGGGAGCAACTTTTAGAGAATATATCTAAATCTTAAAATAATGATGCAAAATAATAATTCCAGAAATATCACAGAGTGGAAGAGGATTACTTGTCAATTCAAGTGCACAAATGACCACAGGGGCATGGTGTTCAAAGAATTATATAACAAGTGATCACTAGAATCACTAGGGAAAATTTCCTTGAGAAATCAGAAATTGAATTTTTCCTTGATAAGAGAAAAGAAGAGCATTGCATGGTTATGCATTTCTGTGTATATTTGTGGGTTCACAAAGGCACAAGGCACAAAGGCAGCACTACACAGGCTTTATTGGGGTAGGGGAGAGAAAGGAGACATAAAGAGATTTGAGCAGAAGATTCATGAAAGGGATAGTGAGATCAGGGACCAAAAAGATAAGTTGGACCCTTCAGGATTAAGAAATTTGAACTTAAGCCTATAGGTGATAGAAAACCTTGAAGATGAAAACAGTACTTTAGGAAAAATTGTTCTGAAAATAAGGAGCAGCGTCATAGAGAAGCTAGCTGGAGGTAGACAAGCAATCCTTGAATACAGAAAGAACTGAATTAGAGTTCTGACAGACACATGTAACTAGGATCAAGTTACTTTATCTCTCTCAGGTCCCAGATAACTAAGAATGAATTAAAAATTGATTTCTATCCTTCATACTTCTTAGAGTTGTTCCCCACAACAGTGAAAATGACAACTCACTAAAAAGTAAAAAAAATTAAATTATATCTGGTAGTAATAATCAGGATCAATTAGCAGGGGAGAGATGAGAGACAAGAAAACTATTGATTTTTTTGGATCTGAAAATTGGAGCTAACATGATGTGGTGAGTATTAGAAAAAAGAAGAAAAAAGGAGGAGCCAATGAAGACTACAAAATTTCAAGCCTGACTGATTGGGAAAACTCTTCACATAATCCACAGAAATAAAGTTAGGATGGGGAATTGTTATGGGAAGAAAGTTGATTATTTGGCTCTTAGATATTGTTTGTGATAATGATAATATTGTTTAGATAATGTTGTGATATCCATGCTTGAAAGATAATTTCATATCTATTTACCAGTGGGAAAGTTTCTAAAAATTGGAACTGGTTGCTGAGCTCCTTTTCAGGGTATCTGAGTTCAAGAACTTTTTTTCTTTTGGCTTTTTGCTTTGCATCTCCAGAATTTAACACAGTGCTTGACACATTTAGTGTTTAGCTAGATGTCACTGTGGATAGATCACTGGACTTGAAATCAGGAAGACCTGGATTCCATTCCTGTCTTGGATACTTATTATTAAGAATCCTGGCAAGTCACTTAACCACTGTCTGCCTCAGTTTCCCCATCTGTGAAACAGGGATACCTTCTGGAATTGTTGGGAGAATCAAATAATATAATATATGCAAAACTTTAAAGTGATATATAAATGCTAACCATTATTATTGCTCCATTAACTGGAAATTGAGAGAATGCTCATCCAGTTGTGGAATGGTTGAATAAATTGTGGTATATGAATATAAAGAAATATTATTATTCTAAAAAGAAATGATAAACAAGCTGATTTCAGAAAGGCCTGGGAAGATTTACATAAACTAATGCTAAGTGAAGTGAATAGAACCAAGAGGACATTGTACTAAGTAACAAGATTATATGATGATTAATTGTGATAGACTTGGCTCTTCTCAATAATGAGGTGATCCAAGGCAATTCTATTTGTGGATGGAAAGTGCTGTCTTTATCCAAAGAGAGAACTATGGAGACTGAATATGATCAAAGCATAGTATTTCTACCTTTTTCTTTATTTTTTCCTTGCCTTTTTTTTTCTTTTTTCTTTTTTCTTTTTTTTCCTTTGATCTGATTTTTCTTGCACAGCATGACAAATATGGAAATATGTTTAGAAGAATTGCACATGTTTAACCTATACTGGATTGGGGTGGGGGTGAGGTTGAGGTGGGAGAGAGAGAAAGAAAAATTTGAAATACAAGGTTTTGCAGAGGTGAATGTTGCTAACTCTCTGCATTTATTTAAATTATTATTCTATTACATTCTGAGCTCCTTGAAAGCAGGGATGGCTTTCCCTCTTTCATTTGTATCCCTAGCATTTATCACAGTGTAACTCATAGGAGATGCTCAGTATATCTTGTTGATTGACTAATAAATGTTTGCTATTTTAAGAGTTTCTCATTTAAATGGCATTAAATGAATCTATAATTATGTGTCAATTATCTTTGAAAAACTAGATGCCTCTTTCTTTATAATGATGAGTTTCTTTAATCCCTATGCAGTCAAGGGAGGTAATGAGTCTAACACAGAGGCCTTAAAGTGGACTGTGCTCTCCTGGATAGAAGGACCTTTCAATTACCAACATGTAAGGAAAAAAGTTAAGGTAGGTTAAAAATTCTAGAAATCCTTAAATGCAGATGAGGGTTGTCGACCTTTCTGGAAATGGGGCTGAGTTTTGAATTTCATAATGAAATCCAAAACCAGATGGCAGAGTTTCACATTTCACCCTGAAAGTTTTACACAGCTCAAACTTTCGTATCTTTTTCAGGTATCAGGCTACACAAAAGTTCCAAAATTTCTTCCTTAAATAAACAATGATGCTTAGGATAAGCTATTAAATTTTGTTCTTATTATACAATATGACCTTACTGACTTACTGTTACTAGGATATTCACTTTGAGCTTTCTGATGAGGAGTTGTAAAATGCTTCCTGTGATCCATCTACATTTTATCCCATCCATCCTTCATTATAAGCAATGCCAGACAACTGGAGAAAGCTGATGACTAGGGCTTGGGGTATAGTCTTTGACTAAAAGTAAGATTTTCTCTGGAAAAGTTAACTAGTGCTTATTAAACCTTTAGATGACTTCATTAACATATGTTCTAACCAAATGAGGTTACTCTTAAATCAAGTTTTAACTGCTTTCCGGAATAAATAAATTAGCCTACTAGTTGATCTTTGAATCACTTATGTTAGTATCTATATATTAAAGCAAAAAAATTAAGATTTGAGCAAAAGGTCAATTTATCAACATTTTTATAGTTAAAAGCAGCAATCTCCTGAATGGGATAAAGTATGAATGGCTCACAGGGAGCTCTTTACTCTCTATCATAAGACAACTCAAAGTGAATATCCTATTAATGTAAGGTCATGTTGAATACTAACAACAAAACTATTATATTCACAATAGTTATGCAACTTTTTTGTATTCTTGCCCTGCATATATAACATTAAAGCAACCCTCTCTTTACTTTCTTATTCCTTGCTAAACAACAACAACAACCACAAAATAAACTAAACAAAACCAAGAAACATTGACTACAAAAGGTCTTCTTTCATGTCCATTTCAATTCTACAAAATAGAACTACATGAACAGTATTCAATTAGTATCCATATTCTGAGTGTTTTCTTTGATATTTTCCACACTCTAGGATCACATTAACTTTTCTTCAGTCTTGTCTTATGATCTGAGGTTATTTTTTACCTTAGTATTTTATATTTTATCCAATCCAGGATATTCAGTCCCCAAATGTCCCATTTTCCCATCTCTATAATTTTGCTAATTCTATTTCTTATGCTTTGAATGCCTTTTCTCTTTGCTTCCTCCATTTCTATGCACTCTTTAAAGCTCAATTCAAATATTATATTCTACTTAAGCCTTCCCTGATCTGCCTTATGTATAAATATCTTTAATCTTGTACTTCACATAATACTTTTCTTTTGTATATTCCTAATGCAAGTTATCATATAACATTATTTCCCTAGTAGAATATATATGTCTTGTGGGCAGGGACTGGTTTGTTTTTGTTCTTGGTTTTTTTTGTTTTGTTTTGTTTTGTTTTGTTTTGTTTTGTTTGCTTTGGTTTTTTGATCTTTGTAAACTCAGTTATCTGAATTTGGGTGTTTTTAGGCATTAACAATCTTTTTTTTTTAATTAAAGCTTTTTTATTTGCATAACATATGTATGGGTAGTTCTTCAACATTGACCCTTACAAAGCTTTTCGTTACCAATTTTCCCCCTAGTCCCCTCCCCTCCCCAGATGGCAAGAAGTCCACTACATGTTAATTATATTAAAGTATTTGACAAGTTGAATATATGTATACATATTTCCATACTTATCTTGCTGTGCAAGAAAAATCATATCTACATGAACAAAAAATATCTGAGAAAGGAAACCCAATGCAAACAAACATCAATAGAGAGCATGAAAATGTTATGTTGTGGTCCACATTTCATATCCCTCTCTCTGGGTGTATATGGCTTTCTTCACTGAATAACTAGAACTGGTTTGAAACATTTCATTGTTGAAGAGAGCCCTGTCCATCAAAATTGATCATCATATAGTATTGTTGTTGCCGTGTATAATGATCTCCTGGTTCTGCTCATTTCACTCAGTATCAGCTCATGCAAGTCTCTCCAGGCCTCTCTGAAATCTTCCTGCTGGTCTTTTCTTACAGAACAATAATATTCCATAACATTCATATACCATAATTTATTCAGCCATTCTCCAATTGATGGGCATCCATTCAGTTTCCAGTTTCTAGCCACTACAAAAAGGGCTGCCATAAACATTCTTGCACATGTGGGACTCTTTCCCTCCTTTAAGATCTCTTTGGGATATAAGCCCAACAGAAACACTGCTGGGTCAAAGGGTATGCACAGTTTGATAGCTTTTTGAGCATAGTTCCAAATAGGCATAGACAATCTTAACTAGATTACAAGTGCTCTAAGGTCAGTAACCATGTTTCATCTAAAGTTAAGTTTATTTTCCTAAAATCTAACCCAGTGCTCTTATAAATAATGGGTTATAAGATTAAATTTAATTCTGCTATATTTCTAATTTTAAATTATATGTGTGCATTATCAGTTATGCCTGCATATATTAATCATATAAAACTGTTTCTTCAAGCACATACTTTGTGCCAGGGATATACTAGCTCCAAGGAATTGATATACAGAAAATAAAACAAGGAAATCATAAAAGACCTTTTAAAGAAGGTTATTCTTGAGCTAAGCCTTGAAAGCAATTAGGGGATTCAAGGGGAATGCATGAGGAAGAAGAATATTCTAGGCCTGATTATGGCCAATACAAAAAAAGAGATAGAGGATAATGATAGTGAAGTGTTTTTCTCATAATCATAAAGCTATTGAGAGTCAAAGACAAAATTTGAACCCAGTTGTCTTATTAATTCTGTGTATATGTGTACTGGAGTGGGGGAAAGAGATAATGGTAGGGGGTAGGGCTAACAAGAGTTTTACATAACTATTTGCATAACTAAATAAAACTTATTTACTGAATGATTAAAAAACAAATTTTTCTTAGATACATTTCTGGAATGGCCACAACTAAAAAGAATTCATTTTAAAGAGAATTTTAGGAATGCATAGAACAATAGAGGAAATAATTTTGATAAATTTTATTTTATTTTTTCATTGAACCACCCAGACATTTCAATAGGTTACCTTCCCTACAAAGTCTGCATAAGTGCTCATTTTAAGGAAGTGTTTTATGTGTGTAGTATATCTTTTCTCAAAATAGTCTGTATTACCTTTCTTGGTCTGCCTTGTTAACTCTAATTTTTGTACTTTATGTGCTCTCAGGAAGCTAGATGATGCAGTGGATAAAGCACTGGACCTGGAAATAAGAAGACCTAAATTTGAATCGGGCTTCAGACACTTACTAGTTGTGTGGCTATTGGAAAATCCCAAAACCTTTGTTTTCCTCAGTTTTCTTGTCTGTAGAATGGTGATAATAAGGATAGTATTATTTCTTAGAGTTGTTGTGAGGATTAAATGAGATAATAATTGTAAAATACTTAGCACACTGCTTGGGCACATAGTAGATATGACATACATGTTATTGTTCTTCTCTGGAAGATCTGAAAAAATATAAATCCATCAGTAGTCTGATCTAAACTGATCAGGAGTGACATTTTCCTACAAGCTTTATGTGGTTATTAATCTGGTGGAATGTGAACACTTTGTGACTATTTCAAGTATCTAATATTTTACAACTTATTTTAAGAATTACTCTCAGTGGCAGTTCCCCCACAAAAAAAAAAAAAAAAACTACATGCATATACTACACACTAGTAAGTGACCTAAAAAATAAGAATGTTAAAGAAAATAAGAGCATCATATTGCTGAGTGTAGTTTTTATAGTTCTTTTATAAATCCCAAACTTAAGTAGATTTTTAAATTGCATGAAAACATTTTCTTTTGTGAATGTGATATTTATCTAGATACATGGTTTTTAGTAAAGTCATTCCTAGGGCTGTGACTAAAAGTGTATTAGTCCAGTTAGCTCCATTCAAAGGATGTTATTGCACTATAATACCTTTAAATAATTTTCTTTATTTCTAGAACGAGAATGTATTTCTTCAGAAAAAGTGTTTTCTGTTAAACAGGAAATGGGGTCTATAATCTATTCCAGTGAAACTGAGTTGAAAATTCCTCCCTATATATCATATCCCATTCTTCTGCCTGTATGATTATACACAAATGATTCTCCCATTCATGGGATAGATTTATTTTTTAGCTTTTGCCTAAAAAAGCCCTAGTTTTTGTCAAAGTCTAACAGGTATTTTTTTCCAATAGAAAGCTTTACCTTATTCCCTTACTTATTAGCAGTATCTATGTCTATGTGTGTTGACATTATTTTGCATTTATTCCATGTAAATATTAGGCATGTGATAGGATCTGGTATCAATATGATTGCATTACTTTTCTAATAATAATGAACAACACCATCTTTCAGTGACTTTAAACAAAGTATTTTTAAATATTTATTTTTTAATTTCATTAATCCCTTTGGCAGTCTGGTGAAACTCATGGACTTCTAAGAATAATGTTTTTAAATGTAGAAGATACAATACATAGAATTACAAAGGAAGCCAATTATGTTGAAATATAATTATTATTTTTTTTAAAAAATTAACAAATCTCCAAGAACTGCTTAAAGCCTTATTCAAAAGCAATCGCCTCCATACATCTTCATTGATCTTCCCTCTGATAATTTTCTATTTTGTAATACCTACAATAATACCTGTAAGTATATCTGTGCATGTGAAAGATCAGTTCTTTGCATAGACTGTAAGCTCCACAAGGGCAAAGCCTATTTAATTTCTGACTTTGTTTTTATCTTTGTATACCAAATACCTAGAACAGTGCCATGTACAAAGTAGGAACTTAGTAAATGTCTATTGAGTTTATGTAATTGAATACTGTATTCATGTTGACTTTTATTGACCTATACTTTTGTCTTTCAATTTCCTCGACAAGGAATACCACTACTTGATGCCTAACTGGGGTATTGGGATATAGTCTGTGGTCAAATAGCCTTATTGGTAGTCAACTGAGCCAAATAGTCACAGACAATGAGCCCTTCAGGAAATGAACTTTGGATTCCTGCAAAAAGGTGAAGTACTTTCTGGAAGTATAATTGTAACTCATTTTCTCTGAATAGAGAGAGCATCTGATCTAAATGATAGATGTTGCTCAAATGACCTAACAAATATGAGAATAATATCTAGGCAAATGAGATTAATTTGCCATTTAAGTCATGTAGCTTTCCATAATCAAAAGCAGGACCAATAGTTTCTTTATAGCTAAACTTGATCACTATACAATATAGTGATTCCAACCATGACACACCCAGAATAATTTGCTTTTTATTATTTTAACAACAAAAACAGAAACAAATAACTATGCTTTCAGCAAAACAAACTAAAACAAAAAATCGTAGCAGTTTCCAAAATTTTCAATATAAGGCTTTTGAAAGATTTATTGAAATAAATTACCTCTGCCTACATATTTATTATTCCACTATTTTTCCCAATTTTTAAACCGCCTTTAAACAGCCTAAAAACTTGCCATTAAAAAACCCAAAAATCCCAAAACATTTAACTTTGCCAATAACTATGTAAATAGAAATATAAATATTATATATAAATATATAATGTATGTCTCAGAAATATTTAGTGCATATTAACTATATATTTATATACATTGATAATTAATAATATATATATACATATATATATAAGGAGAAAGAAAGATGGTCATCTAACTACCATTTATTTATATCTATGCAACAAGTAAAAATAAGACCAATTATGATCTTCAAGCTAAAATGCTATGGATTTCAAACTATACCATTATGAATTCAGTCTTTTACATTGTATCCTTGGCTTTGTAACTCATTGACACATCCTGTAGGAAGAAGAAAGTAGACTTCCACTCATACTTGAATTCCTTCTATAGTATATCTATCTATCTGAAGAAATATCTCTTTGAGCCAGGCAGTGTCCTTTGGATCTAAATTCCTGGAAGAGGCCACAATTGGTGCCTCCACTTTCTCTCCTCTCACTTTCTTCTTAACCCTTTATAATCTGGCTTCTGACTTTATCATTTCAACAAAAACAAGGTTACTCTTGTATTACTTATATTACTCTTATAATAATCTCTTAACTGCCAAATCTAACTGCCCTTTCTCATTCCCCATTCTTCTTGATCTCTCTCTAGCCTTTGATACTGTGGATCACTATCTCTTCCTTCATACCTTTTTCTCTCAGGGTTTTTAGGAGACTTCTCTCTCCTGATTTCCTTGCTATCAACTGACCTCTCCTTGATCTCCTTTATGGATCTTCCTTCAGCTAATGTATTCTAACTGTTTTTTTGTCTTGGTTCCTCCTCTCTTCTTCCATACTATTTCATTGGATGATCTTATCAATAATCATCCACTTAATTGCTAATCATTATGCTGATGATTCCCTAATCTACATTCCCAGTCTCTCACCTGACCTGGCAACCTCATATCTCCAACTGCCTTTTAGATTATAGGTCTAGTACACATCTTAAATTCAATATGTCCAAAACAGGATTCATTATCTTTCCTCAAAACCCTACCTCCATGTTACCTTCTCAATATTACACAGTACAACACCACTGTTCCTTAATAACCTAGAAGTCATCTGGTATTCCTCATTATGTCTCACCTTCTTCCTCATGCTCCCATATCCAAGCTGTTGCAAGGTTTCAGCATTGCCCAAATGCCACCTCCCCACTCCTTTTATCCTCTGACATAGTCAACACTTTGGTTCAGGCCTTCATCACCTTAGGCCTGGGTTTTTGCAATAGCCTACTTGTGAGTCTTTCTTGTTTAAGTCACTCCCAACTCCAGTCCATTCTCTATGATTTTCCTAAAATGCAGGTTTGATTATAGCACTCTCTCCCCTCCATCATTCAATACAAAACACGCCATTAGCTTTCTGTTGCCTCTAGGAGCAAATATAAAATGTTCTGTTTGGCATTCAAAGCCTTCCATGAACTAGCTCCCTCCTTTCTTTCCAGACTTCTTACATCTTCCTCCTTAATATATACTCTTCAGTTCAGTGACACTGGCCTAGCAGCTCTTCCAGAAGAAGACAATCCATTTCTCAGTTGTCAGCTCTTTATTTATTCTGACTATTGACCTTCCTGGATTCCTTTAAATCCTGACATGCCACCTTCTATAGGAAACTTTCCCTAACTCTTCTTAATTTCAGTAATACTAGTCTCACTCCTTTTCCTCTTCAATCATGTCTTTTGTGTTGCTTTTTAAAATGTTTCATTATAACATAACTCTTGCTCAAATATGACGTAGATAAGACTTTGAATCCCAAATGGTTTATATGCCTTTGAAGAACATTCTGTCTAGTGAGATCCTTATATTTATAGCTTGGACTTATATAGTATATTGTAGTATTATGGAAAGAACACTGAATTGGGGGTCAGAAGAGCTATTTAGCGGTCAAGTCTATTTTTGATTCTCACTGGCTTTAAGACCCTAGATAAGTCATGTAATTTGGTAAACCCTTAGTATTCTTCTCCAAAATAAGGATGATAATATCTGTGATATTGTCTTATAACCCTTGATAATCAATAAGAAAGCACATTCTTAATCTTTAAGTGCATGATATGTGTGACAGTTTTTTATTATTCCTATTTCTGAAACATTTTCACAGGCATTCTCATTTCATAAGCACCACAATCTTCCATATTACAGGTACTCTCAACCATTGTGCATCTGATGCAATTGCCTTTTCCCTAAATACCCCTGCTATTTATTGTTTATTGAAATTAAACACTTAATGAAACTAATGCACATAGTGTTCTGATAGAAGGGTACACACATTCTCTTTGGAAAACAAAACAGAATAAGTCCTTTAAGAAGGCTGAGCAGACACTTCCTGTCAAACAATCACCAACCCAGTTCAACAACATTGTACAATGGATTTATTCATACTACAGCTGTGATAACCAATTCTGTTTGAATTTATTCGTGAAATGTCACACAATCCAAGATGTTTTAATTATGTTATATTCTGCACTTGGCTGTTGATTATAAAATGAGTGATCAACAGTTAAATCAACTAAAGTCTGAGGGAAAAATGTAGCATGACAGATGACTCGAGTGCAAGCAAAGCAAACCTGTAATATGTGGTGAGATGATTCCTGTTTATGTTTAAAAGAACATACCTTTGGCTCATGAAAATATGCTTCAGCTTTTGAAAATGACTATAGCTCCTTGTTGACACACAATATTGCGCAGAAATAACTTTAAAACCATCATTATAAAAACTCTAATGTATTTTTACCCAGCTTTCACACCTCCCAAAGGAATAATTTTGCTTGCACATATTTGAAAACATTAAATTAGGCATATTTGTTTTTCTCTTACATTATTTTTACTGTTGTTAAGGCAGGGTATGGATAATACCATTATGAGAGGGCATGGCATACTCTACACCTTTCTCTTTCAAAATCAGTGTTGTAGCTACATATTAGGACATTTATTTTAAAGATTGTTTGCTTCTGTTTCCTCACTTGCTCAAACCTATTTCTATTTTAGTTTGATTAGAAATGTTTACTTTAAATAGAATAGAAAATGCTTATATGTTGATTGTAATTCAGTCAAGAATTTAATGACTTTAGAAAAAACAAAAAGAGAGAGAAAATTAAGTCAATGAACTATTCAAACACTTTAATTCAAAAATACCAGTCTTGGTTTTATGCCCCCAAGGAAGTCAAATGCAGAAGGAAAGATCCAATATATAACAATGTGTTCATAATGTATTATATATGTGTAATATGTAATAAAATATAATATATATTATAACATGTATATATATCTATATATGTGTATATGTATATGCATTATATATGGATATACATTGTATATGTATATATAAGTGTGTGTGCGTGTGTGTGTGTGTGTGTGTGTGTGTTAAAATTTGGAACAAGGCAGGTATCTATCAACTTAGAAATAGCTGACCTGATTATCATATATTCATATAGTGAGTCATTACTCATTGTACTCAATGTCATAAGAAATAATAAATTCAAATACAAACATAAGAAACAACAAAAGAAACATTAATCTTTGTGAATTGATCTAGAGCAAGCAGGACAATCACTATAATAACACAAGTGAAAAGAACTACAAAATGGTGTAAATTACTAAGTAATGTAATAATCATATTTGTCTTGGGCAGATGAGGGAACTCCTTGTTCTTTTTGGTAGAATTAAGTAATTACAGGTGTAGAATATGTTGGTAGAGTTAAGTAACTACAGACGTAGAACTACAGGTGTAGAAATACAGGTGTAGAATTGTTAGACATATTACTGGATCAGCTGGTTATGCTTCACTCTATTTTTTCATTATAAGAGAAGATATATCAGGGATGGGAGTAAGAGATGAGGGAAGTAGCCATCAATAAAACTGATTTTTAAAAGGAAAATATTTACCAAGAGATTTTCATAATAATGTTAATTATAGCTAAGCATTGCTGGATTATTGAGAAAAAGATAAAAAATGAAAAAGACAGAAAAATAGTAGACTGAAAGTTTTAATGTTTTTAAGTCACTAAATGTTACTGGGTTTATATAATCTCACAGAATTGGATTTTTTGTAATAGTTCCTTCAGTAACTCTTGTTGAACAACAAATCCTAACAGAAGATAACTTTCTCTTCCTAACTATAAAAATGCATTTCAAGGGGCAGCTAGGTGGCACAGTGGATAGAGCACCAGCCCTGAAGTCAGGAGGACCTGAGTTCAAATCTGGTCTCAGACACTTAACATTCCCTAGCTGTGTGACCCTGGGCAAGTCACTTAACCTCCATTGCCTCAGCCAAAAAAAAAGTATTTCAAGCATTAGATATGGTCATCACTTCTAAGAGTACTGAATTTTTTTAAAGATAAAAGCAAGACTATCAAATTATTCTATCTAAAATTTCATGAGGAAATTCTCTTTACCAATTCAAGATGGCATCTGCTCTACAACTTTTAAGAACTACGGTATTGCTTGGAACACTGAAGGGTCAACTCATTTGACCAAAAGCACACAACTAGTATGTGTCAAAAGTAGGACTCGAACTCAAACCTTTGAATTAGGATTGAAACTATTTATTTCTGGATCTCAGAATAGTAGAATACCTGGTTGATTTTGAAAATTACAAAAATAAATATAGCCTAAAACTGTTCCTCCAATAAAAATTCATAGGCAGTGGTCATCACTCAACCTGCTACATTATTATGATAGAAACAAGCTAGGTTAGAATTTTCAGTGCCCTCTTGCATAGCCTTCTTGATGTTGTGATACTTTAATGCATCTCAACTAACTTCCATTAAGTAGGGGTGTGTGTGTGTGTGTATGTGTGTGTGTGTGTGTGTGTGTGTGACAGTATTCCAAGGTTAAAATGATTAAATAACTTTTATGGTTGATCAAATATAAGCCCTTATTATACACAGTAGGCAAAACCATACATTTTAATTACTTTGTTATCAAAGATCTAGGTATTTACATTTAATTTTTCAGTAATAATTTTGAATTTAGTTTGACCTTCAAAAATAACTACAAGAGGGAAGTTTTGCTGTCTAAATTATTTTCTTCATAAACAAAAATGAAATTAGTGCATGATAACAAACACTGTAATAAAATAACCAGCACAGAGTTATTAGATGTTACTTTTGAAAATTTTATTTCTTAATTTTGTCTAGCTACTTTTTTTTCATTTTAATTAATGTAATTATTTGCGAGTTTGCACTATATTTCTCACTTTGCAACCATGCACAAAATAAGAAAAACTGATCAATATTTGATCATAGTTACAATGCATTAATTCAAAGTTAATTTTCAGTGGAATCACTGCTATAATTCACTTTTGAGAGGTGTTATATGAATATGGGAGAAAAGCAGTCTTTGCAAAGTGGAAAAAAATATACATTATAGGGAGATTTTAAGAAACTCTATTATAACCAAAAGAAATATTCATTTTAAAACAATAAAAATACTAACTAGCAGTTTGGAGAACTACTTATTAAGATTCACATATCTACATATCACTTTAAAGTTTGTGCAAATGTGAATTATTATTTTTCAAAGAGAAATCACAGCCTCCAAAATCTCTTTAATAAAATCATCTTTTTTTAGACATTTACTTATTATCAAAATGTAATGCAATTTAAAATCTAGCCATTAACCTCTAGCACTTATGTAAAAACAGATTTATTAGTATAGGATGGACATACCATTTTAGTAATTTACACTATAAATATTTCAAAATAAAAATGCTACCTTTCATTTATTACAAAGGGAGAACTAAATGTCATATTTCCCTTATATTTAATTTCAATGGAAAAATATTCAGTTGATAGTACCTTAGAGAAAGGGCCTCAAATTGCAATTAAATAAAATGGATTTAGTGTTGCATATATTTGACACTGTCTAAATGAACCTACAGTGTACTGCTGCTAGGGAACTTAAGCAATGAATAAGTGGTCATTGTATTTCTCTGGGTCCTACTTTCCCTTTTTGTTTTTAGCCTGAACATATAATTGCTCCATTTTGTATGTTCTTCCTATTCCTACTCCACTCTGCTAAAAAAAATCAAACAAAAAAAGAAAAACACCTTCATTTTTGATCTTATGGGAACTTGAATAGAATATAAAATATAGAGAAAGCATCAAATTATCTGTATAAAGCAAATGGAAGGAACTCTGATGCTGAAGCTTTGTAACCTAATTCCAATAATGGATCAAAGATACATGGCATAGCATAATATTTCCACCTTTAAAAATATGAATAACATTCTAGTGTTCAAAGGTAGATGGACAATGAAACTTTCATTTTACAAGGCAACTGCTTGAATTTTATTTTGTTCCTATTAATAACCAATAGTATACTTTAGATGTCAGCCTTCTATAATCTGCCAGTCTCATCCAAAGTACTTATCAATGAGATATGACCTTTCTAAAACAAGCAGTCCTTATGAAAGCATTAAATCAAGTAATCACTAAACTACATAATTCTAAAAGTGATTTGGCTTGCATATCCATTTGAACTCTTGAATAAAGATTAAAACCTGAATTAAACTGTTCCAACTAAGCTCTTCCCAGTTCAAACTCTACTTAAATGAGTCTAATATTTGTAACTGCCTTCTGAATGTTTCAAACTGGCTATTCCTGTAAGCATCTCAAGCTCATTTCCCATATTGAACTCATCTTTTTCTTCAAACCCACTTCTTCCAAATTTTCATTTTGTCCTCTACTGACAAGTGTGTAATTCTTCTAAAGTTATTCAGTTTTTCAACTTTGGAGTCATTCATTCCTGATTCCCCCAATATCCTATATATCTAATCAACAGCTAATTCTTGCCAAATCTACCTTTGTATTATCTCTCTGATCAACCATTTTTCACTCCTCATACATACAATTCCTGCTTGGGCCATTGTACTAGTCTACCACTTGTTTTTCCTGATTCCAAATCCAGCTTGATCTAGTTCACCCTTCTCATGGCTGCTAAGTCTGTGTTTCTGAAGCATAGTTCTGATCACATCACTCCAATACTTTCCAGAACTTCAGTTCTCCCTGTTTTCACTAGCATAAAATACAAATGCCTCTGTTTGGTATTTAAACCATTTATGATCTGGCTTCAGTTTATATTTCTTGATTAATTTCATGTTGTTTCCCCTGCATATTCTACATTTCATTCTGAGTGGTCTACTTATTATTTATCCTCTATACAAAACATTTCCTTATTTACCTCTGTGCTTTTCCTCTAGAATTTCTCTTATGCTTAGAATAGTCTTCCTTTTTTAATTCTATGCTTTAGAATCCTTACCTCTTTTTAAACTTTAGCTCTAGGGAGACTTCCTTCATGAAGTCCTTCTTGATGGTCCAATTTATTAATGTTTTTTTCCCCCTGTAATTCTTTTCTTTTATGCACATATATTTTGTATGTACTTCACTGGGTAGATGTCACACATCTTCCTAGTCAAATATAAATAGAGACAACAACTATTTTAATTTTTCTTTTTAATTTTATTGTGTTTCATACATATATTAGATTATTGATAAGTATATGTTGAATTCTGTTAAATTCACCTTTCTTTGGCAGTAAGAACACAAATTAGTCTGTCAAAAATTGTTGGTAAATATTTAATGTACAAGAAGTGCAAAAAGTAAGAAAAGAGCATGAGCAGTAAATACTTAAAAAGGGCTTGTTTCACCTTATTTAGATGGAAAAGAGAGAGTTTTTGCCTTCACATAACAGAAGATTATCAAACCTCAGCTCAGATCTAATCAGCATATAACTTTTGAATTCCTACTACTTGTATTATATGCTATGAAAGAGACAAAAATCAGGATCTTCAAACAGAAAAGTAACAAAGGAACTAAGAGAACATTTGGTCCAACCTTTTCAATTTGGTTAAGGAGACAAGACTCAGACACATGCTTAAAAAATAATTTCACAAAATGTAATTAATGGAAGAGAGCTCATTAGCCATTTTAGGTCAACCTATACTTGAGAAAGAATTTCCTTCACAATATTCCTGACAAATAGACATTTAATTTTTATTTGGAAAGTCTACAGTGAGAATTTTGTGTGCTTGACATTCTCCTCCTTCCCCAGATGTCCATTCTATTTTTGGACAATATCAAATAGATCAAGTTTAAATTTGCTATTTTTGTTCCTATTTCTGTTCCTGATTGATATGACAAATACATTCTAGTCTAAATCATTGATAGGAATGTTAAACACCTCAAGGCTAAGCACAGATCAGTGGGTTACTCAACTATTGACCTTTTTCTAAGTTAATAGTAACTACAATACTTAAATTATCTTTGGGTCTGGCCACTCGACTAGTTCCATATCCTCCTGACTGGACCATTATCTAGTTCATGTGTTGCCACCTTTTTAACAAGAATACTATAATAGAATTTGTCATATTTCAGAATGTAAGTGAACAATAACTAGCAAGCATGTGATCTACACTGATCAAAAAGTAAATGAAGCCATTTTGTATATGACTAATTTTCACTGAGGCCATAAGGAATTTTTGTGGTCACTGAATTTTTTATTAACTATTGTTTTCATAGTGTGTACTGGAATTTTTCTAGGATTTGAAGTAAAGAAAACTGATCTATGGTTTTCAAATCTCATTTTCTTCCCTCTATCTAAAATTGATGTATCTATTTAACCCTTCTGCAATTTTATGTTACCTGTCTTGAACTGATTGTGACTCAGCGATTGAAACTGCAAAATATTTTATATAAACTATTACATAGTATATAACTAATTGATAAATTGAATGGCCACTATTAGGATTCATTGGAGGAACAGATATGCAGAAAAATGTTCCATACATATATATCATGATTTTGAAATGTATTTGAAACATTAATAATTAGTTATGTTAGAAATATATATCAGGCATTGCTGAGAAGGGATACCACTACCAAAGGTGAAGATTAGAAATGAAATGTTTTTGTAAACTTAGTTTATTGGTTTTAAGAAAATATTTCCATTTTATAACATGGGAACTTTAAACCTGCTGGTTAAAAAAAATATATTGAATAAAAGAAAACAAAGTGTTTGGATGGAATGGATATAAAACTGATAAAGAATTTTAAGTTTAAAGGATCTATCATCAAAACTTTAAATAGTCCTTTCTCTGGCCCTAGCTAAATTACTGCATTTCTTGACACTGTTTGCTCTTCATAGCAATTGAAAGCCTATGTAATTTAACAGCAGGCCTCAATCCTTTAATAAGCTGTCTTTAAAATACCTTACATGGATTACCTATCTGTAAATCTGCTTCCCATGCAGAATGTGACAGTATTATGGAAATCGTTAGTTTAGTAAAGATGGCATATACCAAAGGGAACCACATCTGCACACTGTAAGATTATACCAAACATTGGAAGTAATCTTTAGTCATTTATAATACTGCTGAATGCATAATTAAGATTACGAGCTCTATTCTAACCTTCGTTATGTTCTGTGTATTTCTATTTTTTTTTCTTTGTAAATTAAGCTAAAACATAGAATCATAGTACTGTCTTGCTTGAATTGTATAAAGTTGGTGGTTGACCTCTTAACACTCAGAAAGTCTTAAAACTTTGTCGACTTAACATGAAGAGAGTTGATCATGGGGAAAGGGACACCTCTTTTGAAAAAGAAGCAAAGATAATTTTTTTCCTGAAGCACAAGTTTTGTGCCCATCATATTTTAAAATATCTGTTTTCCCATATCCCAATTTATTTTTAATGTCCTTATAAACCAAATAAAGATTGCTAATTACAAAATCTCAAAAATGCCTCTCTTTGTATCTATCATATTTGAAAAGAAGTCCTCTATCTCTGCCTGTCATCATACATCATTCTTATTAACCAAATATTAAGTGATTAATGCTCTTAATTTATCTCATCCAATCATTATTTGTCAGTGGACGCAGACAACAAACATTTTGGAAGAAGTACAAACGTTTCAGAAAAAAAAAAAGTAATGGCAAGGGCATTTTTTCTGGGTGAATTTCCATCAATTGAAAATATTAATACAAATTTCCACTTTCTGAAGCCAAATGACCAAAGCAGCTAACTATCTTGTAGACAATAAGTTGTGATATGTTGTTGAAAAGTTTTAAGAAAGAACTTATTTGGCAATCACCCAGCAATTAATCACTGATATGATGCAATATACTTCATTATGTTTAGCAGAAGGGATTAATCTTGGTTTTAAACAATACAAAAAGATAATATATAATTTTATTTCTTGGTAGTTTAATGATAAAATAAAATGGAAATTAAAAGGGCATTTTTTTCTCATTGTCCACCAAGAAAATAAGAAAAGTTACTGAACTATATAGCATGACAAGAAAATTTCACACCAATGTTTTCTATTATTATAGGAGACCACTAAAAAAGGAGGCAGCTAAATGTACTCTATGAATACTTAATATTTGTATAAAGCACTATGTTGGAAACAGATGATGAAGAAAGATTATAGTAAAACTATGTAAAAATTAATTAGTTATTTTAGTTACAAGAGAAAACTAGAAAGAGACCCAGCAGAAATTAAATTGAAATAAATATCTTATGCCATATTTATATCTAAAAATGGATAGATGATTCAAATATTAAAGATTATATTGTAAAAAAAATGGAAAGGAAACAGATTATATATGTTTTATACTTATCTCCAGGGAGTGAATTTTTAAATAAGATATTATAGGCAATAAATAAAAAAAATAAAATGTATAATGTTAATTATGTAACATTTAGCATCTTTTGTGTAAACAAAATCAATGCAACTAATTTAAGAAGCAAAGTAGAAGAGTGGGGAAAATTTTGTGTGTCAAATCTGTCCAATAAGCATATTATATCTGAGATATATGATTTATCAACATATGTATATGCATATATGTAATTGTTATATATTATGTGTATGTATATATACATGCATAGACATATATAAAAAACCTAAGATCATTCCCAGTGATAGAGAAGTAATAAGAGGATATGAATAAACAGGTTTCAAAAGAAAAACTTTTAATAACTACATGACAGAATGTTTCAAATTGTTAATAAATGAGAAATGAAATCAAAACAACCATGTGGTTTTACTTAATATTCATCAAATTGGCAAAGATGACTCCCCAAAATTGGAGATGATTAATGTGGGAGGTACTGAGAAGTATAGATACATGAATGTTCTATCAGTGAAGCTATGAATTGGTTCAATGGCTCTGAAATGCAATTTGTGAATATACAGAGAATGGTTAAAATGGTTATGTCCAGTGACTCAAAGATTTTAATCTAGATATATATTCTAAAGATTTCAGTGATAAAAAGGTCACATATATGTCAGTAGTAGTTTTTATAGTGGCAAAGAATTTGTAATCAAAATATATGCCTATTCTATTCTAGATATATATTCCAAAGATTTTGGTGACGAAAGGTCACATGTACATCAGTAGTGCTTTTTGTAATAGCAAAGAATTTGTAATCAAAATATATACCCATTCTTTGGATAAGGCAATGACAAAATATTTTGGCATAATAGTATAATAAAATATTATTCTGCTATAAGAAATCATGATTATAATAAATGCATACATTATAAGAAGGCAAATTATGTATATGAAATGTTATTACATCCCATCTTCTCCAACAGATTGAGTCTTCTATCATTCCTACTTCCATTAATCTTCAATCTCCCTCTGTTTAGTGACTGCCTCCTTATTGCCTAAAAATGAAACCATATATCCCCATCCTCAAAAAAACTTTTACTTGTTTAATCCACTATTGCTAGTAATTATCATTTATCTTGTCTCTCTTATTCTAAACTTGTTGAGAAAGCTGCTCACCATCAATGCCTTCACTTTCTTCTGAATCTTTTCTTAACTCTGCATTTTGGATTCTAATCTCACTCTTTAGTAAAATTGCTTTTTTTTTCATAAGACTATAGTTTTAGTCATGAATTCTAATGGTATTTTATCAATTCTCTTAATTTTTGGCTTCTCTCAGCATTTGATTGTTTCTCTCTCTCTCTCTCTCTCTCTCTCTCTCTCTCTCTCTCTCTCTTTCTCTCTCTCTCTCTCCTTCTTGATGCTCTCTTCTTTCTAGTTTTACATGATACCATTCTCCTATTTTTTTTCAATTTTTTTCTGAAATTCTCAGTCATTATTACTGAACATTCATCCTGGTCATACTCACAATGGGTGGATACCGCCAAAGTTTTGTCCTCGGGCTCTCTTTTAATCTCCCTCTATATTATTTCACTTTTGGTGATCCCATCAGTTCCCATGGATTCAATTATTATATCTATATAAATATTTCATAGATCTTTGTACAGCCCTGACCTCTTTTCTGATATACAGTCTCACATCTCCAAAAAGCTACTGATATTTAGGATTATATGTCAAATAAACATCCTAAATTCAATATGCCAAAAATTGAATTCATTCACTCCCTCAAAATGCCTCCTTTTTCTAACTTTCTTGTAATTAAAGATAGCACCATCATCTCAGTCATCCAAGTTTATAATGTAAATATTATTTTTGACTTCTCATTCTTTCTGTCTTCCCTTCCCATATATATATATATATATATATATATATATATAAACAAACCCCTCAAAACAAAAACTTGTCAATTTAATAAGTAAAAATGATCATTGAATCCATTGGTCTGGTCAAAACAAAAAAAAATTATTCTTGTTTGACCTTCTTCTCCCTCCTCCTTGCTCCCCCAAATACTTTTCAATTGCTGGTGATGACTGTTGCTTTCTTTTTCTAGAAGGCTCTCTATTTTCTCCTGTGACTCTAGAATCTCTAGTTCTTTTTAAAGTCTTTTCCTGATTGAGTTGTTAGGGCCTACCTGCATTACTTTTCTGAGTACATCTGTCCTATTACCTTCTCCTCCCTTAAGAGAAGGCAAGCTCTTGAAAGATAGGAACAATCATAATTTTTATTATGTTTTTTATTTGTATTTGGTGTATGTGTGCCCAATACCTTCCACATTGCTTAAGACACAGAAAGCATTTAAGAAATGTTTAATGAGGGGCAGCTAGGTGGCGCAGTGGATAGAGCACCAGCCCTGAAATCAGGAGGACCTGAGTTCAAATCTGGTCTCAGACACTTCCTAGCTGTGTGACCCTGGGCAAGTTACTTAACCCCAATTGCCTTACCAAAAAGCCAAAAATAAATCAATAAATAAAAACATTTAAAAAAAATGTTTAATGAAACAAAATGGATCTGTTCGGGTTCTAGCAAATCCACTCTATTCACACTTCTATTCTTAAGATGAACAGGAACAATTCAAGGAAAAATCATGTTATGGCACAAAGATGACACAATACAATGGCACTACATATATGAAATACTCTAATTAGGTTTTGAATTTTAAAGAAATGAAAAAGAACTATAGCCTTTGGTATCTATACACAGGATGAGGCAAATTTACTGCGACAGAGACAAATATAGGTAGGGTATCTCATACTGACAGCTTTATAATCACACTAAAATCATACTGTAGATCATAGGTATGTCATAAATCATCACTTTTCCTTCAGCCAATAAGTACTTAGGACATTTTAAAATGCTGAAGTTGTCTTTTTGAAAGAACTGGCCTTCATATAATTTCAGTAAGGTGACATTATTTTTCTTGAATTTGAAGACCATTTATTTTATTTGTGGTGGGATATCACATAAAATGTCAATTGCACTCAAGGTATTCCATTTAAAAATTAAATTAACAAACTTAATCTTTATTCAAAGAAGTACTTAGAAATTCTATTAATTGTTTCAAATTTCACCTAAGATTTCTAATATAATAGTCATTTAGTACAAAATAGTCCAGTACTGAGTATCTACTTTGTTGCTATTATTGTTGCTGCTGCTGCTGTTGTTGAGTCACATCTAACTTTTCACATTCCAATATGGATTTTCTTGGCAAAGATACTGAAGTACCTTGCCATTTTGTTCTCCAGATCATTTTATAGATGTGGAAACTGAGACAAACATGATTAAATGATTTGCCCATGGTCAACTAAGTGTCAGAGACCATCTAAACTCAGAAAGATAAGTGTTCCTAACTCTAAGCCTGACACTCTAAACACTCCACCAGTATCTACCCAAGAGCATTTAGTCTTCATAAATATTTGTTGAATTAAATATTGCACTGAATGATATTAATACTTCTCAGTGTTCCTTGATATGTTCATGCCAGAAAAGATATTTGAATGGATATATTATTTTTGGCTGCACACAATACAGGATAGAGCATCATACTAATGAGACCATAATCTTGCATTCAAGATCTATAAAGAGTAATATAATTTACTGTATTTTCCTTGTCAGACCTTATACACACAAGTGAAGATTCTGATGACAAAGGGTCAAAGTATGGGGCAAAATGGAGACTTAGCAAATGTTTTTTGATTTGCTGATATATGATCTATCACCAGTTCCTGATAAGCTGAAAACCAATCTCCACACATAAATTACAGAAAGGTAATGAGATTAAGCTTATTATTAATGATGGTGACAATGAAAATGGATAGTTCTGGATACTTTGCTATTAACAAATCATTTTGTATTCACCATTTTATTCAGCTTTTATGTATAATTTATAGGAAGATTTTAATAAACAGAGAGTTGATTTCAAATTCAGGAAGACTTGGATTCAGATTCTGCCTCTAACTTGTAAGGTGTGTGATGCTGGACAAGTCATTTAACCACTTAGTGCTCTGGGCAAGTCTCTATGACTTACAAAATGCAGCTTTATATTTATTTTGGGAGAGGAAGTTTCCTCATCTGTAAGGTCCCAACTTTTGTGAAATCATAGTTTCATTTCCTGTCCCTATCCTTATCTTTATCTTGTGGTAAATCCCTAAAAAATATGAATTTTCAATTGTCTTAATCAGAAGTATGACCATCTTTTTATAATTGGAATCGATACACTGCTTCAAGAAATAAAGAAGAGTATATGATGAAATAAAGGAAAATATACTTCTTTATTGATAATGGTCAAGTCCATCATATTTCTAGGTATTTCATAGACGTTTTAATAGTTCATTATAGCTGGAAGGGTCCTAAGTGATTATCTAGTTGACCCCTTCATTTTATAGATGAGACATCTGAGGCCCAGGTAGATGAAGTGACTTTAAAGATATAATAAAAAAAATATTGATTGCATCACTATGCTTGCTACCAGGTTTATGAGCTTTTCTTTCTTAAAAATTTGCTAAATCCAAGAGGGAAAAAAGGGTCTCAAAATATCTTTATTCTCCAAAAAGACATAATTTTTTAAAAAAAATGATAAATCTAGGTATAAACATTTAAAAAGTGAATTACTTTCTGAGTTAATAGTTAAATATGATTGTTATAGCTACTTTTACATAGAGTATATCAAGGTGTAGTACAGAAAACTTTGACCTGGGAATTAAAAAACTTGCATTCTAGGTTTAGGTCTATTAAGTACAAGGCACATGAATTTTACTAAGTCACTTAACCTTCAGGTTTGATCCTTAAGTTTGTTATATAGAATGTGAACCATAAACTCACCCTAATGACCTCATAAGGCTATTTTGAGAATCAAAATGATCAAGAAATAAAATATATCTTTGATGTTATTCTTTGCTTTTTCACTTTAGTGACTGTTACAAAATTCCATGTAAATATAATATATTATAAAGATGAATACTGTAAAAGAAAGAGAGATTATATATTCCCAAACCCTACTGATTGCTGTTCTTTCTACTTTAAAAAATTGTTTTCTTAAACTTTGAAAATATGACAGAGTAGGAAACAGAAAGGTGGCTAAAACTCAGATTGAGAGTTATGAATAATTCCATTAGTTTTTCCCTTTTTTATTCTCTTATAATACAACTTAGAATGGGAAAGCTTGGTGCTAACAACATCCCCCTTGGATGGGACCATAGGAAGTAAAGAGTCTTCAGCATCACTTGTAGAATGGAGAGAAATGAATTTTTATCACTGGCTTTCTTCCCAACTAATTTAGTACATGCTGAGCACCAGGCAGCTGCCAACAAGCTGATCAGTAACTTACATCAATGCACCTTCCACTTGACCTTCTATACAAGGCTAGTATGTGTGTAATCAAAGCTATGATTTGTAAGGTTGTGTTGTTTCTTCACTAATTTAGTCATGAATCCAATAGCGAATTATCTTCCATGCATTCCTAGGTCTCCTTATCTCTCTCTCTAGCTTTTTGTTGTTGTTGTTGTTCCAAATATTAGAGATAGTAACAATCAAAATGCAGCAGTGGATGATAAGGAGTCTGAGTCAAAAAGACCTAGGTCCAAGCCCTGTCCTTGGTTAGTTAGACCCAGTTCAAATCACCTAAAATTCTCAGTGCCCCTAGGCAACTCCTTAAGATATATAAGTTGCAGAATTGCTGATATGTATCTGTAAGAAGATATTTCTTCACCTGGAGTTCCCAGTGACAAGAAAACCAGAGGTCTGACCATTTCTATCCACCAAAAAAATAACATAATACTATGCAATTAAATCTGCCAAATGAACCATAACCTCTGAGTTATATATTTGGAAGGGCTCTTAGAGGTCACATACAGATAAAGAAACTGAGATTCAAAGAAATGATTTTTCCATGGTCATACAGAACATAATTAGCAGAGAGAGGCTATAATTGAGCTCCTCTAATTACACATCTAGGACTTTCCCTACTGTCCCATGGGATTAGCAGACAAATTAATCTATCATTGCTTCTAATAGCTGGGCATCCTTATAATCTTATACTTGGGCCACTGCAGTAGACTACAAGTTAGTCTGTCATTACTAAAGATTATTTGGGATCCTTCCCATACTCCTATTTATCTTTCATGTAATCACCAGATTAATTTCCTTAAAACAGTACTTTGGTTAAAAAAATTTTCTGGTTAAAATATTTTACTAGTTCTATATATCCCACAGTTTAATATTCAACGAGTTGCCATGCTGAGGACATAACTCTTTGTTTCTCAACATTATGTCTTTTCACTGGCTGTCTCCTTACCTGAGATGCTTTTCTTCCTCACTTCTGTCTCCTGGCTCCCTTTAACAATCAGCTCTTCTGTAAGAGTCTTTCCAAGTCCTCTCATCAGCTAGTGCCATCTTTTGAGTACCTGCTATTAATACTCCACATATTGTATGTATCTGATAGTTTGCATATTTTCTTCCACAAAAAAAAAAAGTGAGCTCTTAAGGGCACAGACCATATTTTGCTTGTATGCTCCCAGACTTGGCCTAGTGTCTAACTCTTTTTTTTTTTTTGCTTTTTGCTGAGGCAATTGGGGTTAAGTGACTTGCCCAGGGTCACACAGCTAGGGAATGTTAAGTGTCTGAGACCAAATTTGAACTCAGGTCCTCCTGACTTCAGGGCTGGTGCTCTAACCACTGCGCCACCTAGCTGCCCCTAGTGTCTAACTCTTAATAAATACTTCTTGACTGACAGAATGGTATTCATATAATCTCCCACTATTTTGCACAAATCATCTGTAATCACCAAATTTAGCATTGTCTGTTTTACTGACTTCATGCCTTTGTTCATGCTATTTCACTACCCCAACATTTTTTTCCTCTTCCCTAAAGCCACCTCCATGTCTAAATTTTACTCATTTTTCATACCTGTGTGAAAATCTCATCTTTCACTATGAAATGTCCTTCAATTACTCCATGTAGAAGTAATGTTCCTATCCTTTTTACTCAATAATGTTACATCTACACATATGCCACATTAATTTGCAACATATTTGTATACATCTCCTCTCCCCAGTTTGATTCCAAGGTCCTTGGAGGGTAGGCACCAAAATGACTATATATTTCTTCAACACCCAGCACCACATTTTTATATAGTGTGAACTCAGAACAAGTTAAAAGAGTTTAGATACACTTGTGCCTTCTCCTTCCTATCATTATAAGTCAGCATTTATATAGTGCTTTAAAGTTTGCAAAAAACTTTATGAATATTATATGATTTTATCTGCACAATGACCTTTAGAGAGGTGTTATTATTATTCTCACTTTGTAGAAGATACTGAAGTAGAAATTAAGTGACTTGTCCAGAGTCACATAGTCATTGAGTGTGTGAAGTTGACTTCAAACTTAGGTCTTCCTTTAATTTACTGGATATTACATTTAGAAACCCTGTAGTGTAGGTATCTTATGTGTCATGGATCACTTTGGTGATCTAGTTAAGCTTATGGGCTCCACAGAATTTATTTAAATGCATAAAATAAAAGAGTATTACAAAGAAAACAAATTATATTGAATTTATACACACACACATTTTTTCATATAAATTCACAATCACTTATGTTCTATCCATGGAAAATAATGTAAGAATCCTTGCTCGAACATTCTCCATTTGCAGACAACAGAACTGAAGCATGAGGAATTGAAATAAAGGTCACATTACTGGTCATGAGTCCAAATCTCCTCACTCTTTATACAGACCTCCCTACCACAACACACTGTGCTTCCTCCTGGACAACACTGTCTATTCTAGGTTTTGCTGCTTATCTTGCTTTGGCTAAATAATTGGAAATCCTTCTGGCTATTGATCACAGATTGAAACAATAAAAAGAATTTGGAAAGGAATAAGAAGAATTAGTTGGTTGGTAGGGATGAGAATTCTGCTCTCTATCTCATCTTCTTCTGGTGAACTGGCAATCTGCTTCTTTCTTTCCCTTTGTACCTGAGTCTTTAGACTAAAAGAGAAAATATTGTCTTTCTGCATCAGATTTACTCAGTCTTGAAATTTTAAGATTAAATCAGGACCTCAGAGCAGGAGGAGTGTCTTATTTTTTATTTCTCCATTAAAGTAGGAATCATCACAGGCTTCAAAGAAAAAAGGTCAGGGAGAAAATAACAAATGATCATTATCAATTATAATATCAACTAATTATTGCTGATAGTTATTGTTCATAAATGATTGTATTTATTATTTTATGGTTATTAATAATCTAATCTAAATGCATAGCTCAATTACTTCAATTGATTTTCCTAGTGTCTTCAGTAAAGTCAAAGTTAATCAATTGTGAAAGTTGTTTTGTATTCCAGCATCGTGTTGGTTGAACTTTATGCTTTGATTCCTGTTAGCTGTGATAAACATCAGCAGATTGGTTTGGTGGACCATAAAATGAGGGAGTTAGATCAAATGTTATCCATGTATCCCTCAAGATGTAAATCTGCAATGCTCTGCACTCAAATTCCTTTGATTTTCTAGGAGGATACTTTCATAATCTGATAATTGACAAAGGAATTATGAAGTATCAGTGCAAACTTTAACTTTAAAAATAATGTTGGTATTGCATCAAGTCTCTTTTAATGACAACTATAGTCCTTGAGTTAATTATTTTGATTTTAACTAGTTATGGTGCCTAACTCTGTAGAGTAGTATGTGTGTGTGTGTGTGTGTGTGTGTGTGTGTGTGTGTATGTGATGGATCTCGTTGGTAGTTTTATGAAGCATAAAGACTACTTCTCAGAATAATGTTTTTAAATGCATAAGAAAAATTACCTAGGATCACCAAGGAAACTGATATTGAAATATATTTATCAAAGTATTTTTTAAGAATTTCTAGACCCTATATTAGGAACATCAGAATTAGAATATCAGTCCACTCTGTTAACATTTCTTTAAAAGCTCTAAAGTTCTGTGAAATTCATATAGTCATAACATTGCCTTCAATAAAAGACACTAGTACTAAAACCATATTTACCCTTTCTATATCCATTAATTCCTTACAATTCCTGAATTTGGTATTTTCTATCTTTGTCACTTCATCCCTCTACATATTTATATGTGTGAGTTAGAAAACATCCAATTAATATTCACAAATCTGATGCTTACATAAGTAATTTTAATGTATTTTTTTTAATTTCAGCATCATCCATATTGATAGGGTCTTCATTACTTAACAATTTCATATAATTTTTATTATTTTTATTAAAAATGTTTAAAGTTAAGGAGCTTACCTATTTTAAAGTGTATTGATTTCATCTACTTTCCAAGTTATTTATGGGTCCATTTTCATGCTAGTTCTTTTTACCTGATATAATTGTAAAAGCTCTTATTATCCTACTTACCCCCTTTTAACCATCATTAACTCATCCTGTTTTATCTTCTTTTTGCCCTTCCTGGGGCTTTAAGAGCTTAAATAGTTATATTTGATATACTAGGTAGTCTTTTTTTATTCCTTTTTATTGTTCATTTCCATGGTATATTCATTTCTACTTTTACAATCTTTAAGCAACCCCCTGTGAAGTACCATTTGTAACTATTTTGACAATTTTGCATTCAGATATTTCCATCTCAATCATGGAAATTTTCAGGATAATTTAATTTTCATGCATGTTCTACTCAGTAACACTGCCCTATTTCACTGGTTTATACCATCTCTCTTTCATTCATGGAGTTTATACAAATGTCAATAAAGCACTCAATAGCATACTTATACAGTTAACTGTGAAAATGAGGACTTAGGAAAAAAAATAGGGCATCAGGTCCGTGACTGTTTAGATCCTCTTGCCTCCAAATTTCCATCTTATTGCAACTAAGCAAGTAATTCCTTGGTTCTCATAGGTTTTTTTTGTTTTTTTTGTTTTTTGTTTTTTTTAATTAGGGAATGGGAAATCAAATTCACAACATGGGTCTTTGAAATTTTTTAATTTCATCTTTGTCAGGTCTCTAGTTTCAGACCATGTTAGGCTAAAAGGAATTTTTTTTTTTTGGGGGGGGGAACGTGACTGGGGTTAGTGACTTGCCCAAGGTCACACAGATAGTGTTAAGTGTCTGAGACCAAATTTGAACTCAAGTCTTCCTCACTCCAGGGCTGGTGCTCTATCTACTGTGCCATCTAGTTTTTCCCTAAAATGAACTTAATGAGATGAAGCTTATATAGGAAGGTGATCATTTCTACTAATATTTCTAGTATTGGGTGCAAATAAGTAACTAATCACTCTTTATACCTTGCTAGCAAAAGAGATTCTAAAATATCAAATATAAAGCAAAGATAATGAAAACAGGGAAACAAATGAAGACAGTATCACGTACTAAATGTGAAATTAAAAGCAAACTTCTATCTTGTGAATGTTACCCGTGGTTCTAACTAACCTTTTAAAGCTGTGACACTTAGCACAGCCAGTACTTATTATGTTGACTGAAATTTGCAATAAAATTAGAAATGTTAAATGAAGATCACAGGTGATATTTCTCTAAAGATATAAGTTGGCTAAAAGTAATGCTTCTTCATGGCTAACCAAAAGGTTATGGATTAGATATGTAACAATATCTAAACATGCAAAAAAGAAATATAAATATATGAAAACCTAGAAACAATTTTGGAATTAATCAGATGTTCCTGATACATCTGTTACCGGTTTGGAACAAAGCAGGAACATTTATTCTTTCACATCCACTGCCAATAACTTATCAATAATACCAGAAATGCAACGCAGCAAAATATGGTAGATTTGCTAACCTTCCTAAACCCCATTTTCAGAATAATATGGATGAATATAAAAATCAAAGAAGATGCAATATTAGTCTCAGAGAAAATGGAGAAGGAATTATGATGTTACAAAAATCAAGTAATTGGTACTTTGATAAGTGACATGACTGCTTAATTGGTTCAGTTAGCAGACTGAAGAGATCCAGTTTAATGTGTTTTAATAACAATGGATAACTGACACATCTAATCTTTAATTACACCTGCCCCTTGTCTACCTTACAGGGATGTTGTGAGGAAAAATTAGATAAAATATGTGAAGAATGTTGAACTCCTCAGAAAAGTGGTGCTATATAAATTCAGGCCATTTATTAACATTATATTACTTTGACAATGTGCTGGTCTAGTCTTAATTTCAAAATGCTACTATATCATATATGTATATATATATATATATATATATATATATGATATTAATATTAAGAAAAAAGCTAAAGGCATTTGTAATAAAAGTTATATTTTTCACTTGAAAACATCAAATGACTATATTTTTCCAAAATAGTAATAATTTGGTTTTCTACAGAAATACTGAACAGAATTTAACTTTGTTCCTTTTATACCATTTGGACTTTAAAGTCTATAAAACAAATTACTTTTCTACTCCCTCCAAATTTCAACTTTTGTAACAGTTTTGTGATGACAAAGATGTATTTCAAATATTTTGAGAGTGACAAAAATGGAAAACAAAAGTAGCAACTACTTCAAACTGAATAGAATAGATATAACAACTGACTATGCAAAAATAAGTAGAGATAGCAAGGTAATGTTCCAGAAAAAAAGTTCTATGTTTTTTCCAGAAAAAAAAAATCACTTTTTGATACACAAACTTCTTTTCTGAATAGAAAGTCTTTTTAAGTTAATTAATAGAATAAAGTCTTTGATAATTAAGGCATTAATCTTTAATAAAGGCATAAACTAGAATATTGAAAAATCTTCCTGAGAACTCTTTATATTAGTAATCTTAGCAAGATTTGACCTATGTTCAAGAAGTCTTATCTTTTTTTTTTTTTTTAGCTTTTTGCTGAGGCAATTGGGGTTAAGTGACTTGCCCAGGGTCACACAGCTAGGGAATGTTAAGTGTCTGAGACCAGATTTGAACTCAGGTCCTCCTGACTTCAGGGCTGGTGCTCTATCCACTGGGCCACCTAGCTGCCCCAAAGTCTTATCTTTTTGGAATCTTTTTCTCTTATTTGATGTGAGGGGGAAAAAAGTGAACTGCTTTTATATTTAATCATATCAACCATGACTAGTGAGGTCAATTAGAAGCTCCTGTACAAATCTCTAAAAAAGGAAATGTTTCCAATATTTTAATACCAGGCAATTAATCTGAATTTATAAAAGACAACAAAACATTGGTTGCCTTATTTCCCATACAAAACATATAGAAAAGCCAGAAATTATTCTCATGACTTAATGACAAAGTTATTTTATTCATCTAATACATGTATGTGTTTTTTGGTTATAAAAAAACAAGGATGAATTTTATGATACTATATTGATAATCCCAGAAGATTTAATGTGTTGAAAGCTAATTATTCCAAAATAGAACATGATTTCATGGTTTTATAAGAATGAAGATCCCAAATTGTTGACAATAGATGAAAACTGTTATTTATTTTGATGGCCCAAAGAACTTGATATTTAAGGGAATTCCTTGTCCTTTGATACCTCACTGGCTTAGTGGGAAAAGGGAGATCAAGAAGGGCTAAAAGAGACAGCAGAGAGGAGAAGCAATAGTATGTTAATCCTAGAGAAGCTCACTTTTTTGGATTTGAGGTTAAGAGATCAGAGAAGAATAGAAGAGTTAGATCCTACCAAAGTATATTAGAATCTCAGAGTTAAAAAGCAGCTCAAAGGTCATTTCTGAAGTAGGAATCCTTGCTGTATCAACTCCAACGTGTTGTCGGCTAATGTTTGCTTGAATAACTCCAGAAATGAAAAAAAAAATCATCACTTTCATAAATATCCTACTTTTCTTTGGGCTAAAATTCTTTCTAAGTGAAATCTGCAACTTTGAATTTTCTATCCATTATAGTTAGTTCTGTTCTTTGAGATCAAGTACAAAAAGTATAATTCTTCTAAAAATATAACTTAACAAACATTTATTAAATACCTGCTATTTGCAAATTATTGTTCTTGATCTGCCAAATAACAGTTCAATCCAATCATTATGCTTAAATAAATATTTTGGTTGAATATAATTTACAGCCTTTCAGATAATAATGTAGTTAGGTAGCACAGTGAATAGAGTGGCATGCTTTAAGTCAGGAGTACTTATCTTCCTAAACTGAAATCTGATACTTATTAATTGTGTGACCCTGGCCAAGTCATTTAAACTACATTTGCCTCAGTTTCCTCATCTATAAAAAAAGTTGAAGTTTTTCTGCCAAGAAAAGCCTAAATGGGGTAGCTAAAGTAAGATATGATTGAAAATTACAGAACAACAAAATTTTACATAGTTGAAGACAATTATGTCTCTCTATATCTTCTCATTTATAAGTTAAATATTTACAACTGCTTCAATTATATAACAATCCTTCTACCATCCTTATCCTCTTGGTGAGCCTCCTCTAGCATCTTACAGTTTGCTGATTCCACAGTCAACCAAAACTGGACTCAGTATGTCAGATGTAGGTTGACCAGGAAATAGTACAGGGGAATTATTCACTTTCTCTATTCTGGACATTGGATTTGGAATTAGCAACAATGAGATTTGAATTCTGATTTGGGCACTTACTAACCTGATCCTGTGCAAATCACTTTATATTTTTGGACCTCATTTTCTTCAATTGTGATATGGGGATATTAATAGTAACTCAGGATTTTTATGGTGATGAAATGATATAATGAATGCAAAGCAGTTTGTAAATCTTAAAGAACAATAAAACTGCAGCTAATAAAAATATAAATTCCTTAATATGATGGACTATCTAATATGTGTGCTTTTATTTCTGGGTTTTTTTTCTGGTTCTTAACATAGTGCTTGAAACATAGATGGTGCTAAGCAAACATGTTTTTTATTATGAGTTCCAAGTATATTTCTAAAAGGTCAAATGAGCAAAAATTTTTAATCATAAGGTCATGTAAATAAGGCAGCTTTTAGAGGGGTCATGATAATTAATAGGTTGATGATATCAACTAGCCTTTCCTCCTTTTCCTGTCAAAATAAATGCCAGAATTGCTGACTTTTATGGTTAACAATAGCATTAAAGTTTCAATAAGTCAATATTGTTTGGGAATCACCATGATTTGAATCTTTTCTCTAACTATTGCACAATCCTATGTAGAAAATTTCTGATAGCTATTCATTTCAATTCAAACAAATCATCCTTTTCTATCTTGATCACATATTTTAGCTTTGCCAACAATGCAGGTGGTAATTTCTGGCAAAGAGTGAGTTCAAACAATTGCAAACCAAACTTCAAGGTAGAAAAAGGAGATCCTTTGACATCATATACTTTGCTCTTATGTTACTGGGACTGTTTTTAATTATAAAAGACAAGTCTTTGAAATACAATTATCTTTCAGCTAAATGTCTTTTGATTGGAGGAGATACCTCTTCTATATTTTAAATCACTTAGATGTTTTAAAATTTGAATCAACATGGGGCAGCTAGGTGGTGCAATGGATAGAGCACTAGCTCTGAAGTGAGGAGGATCTGAGTTCAAATCAGATCTTAGACACTTAACATGCCCTAGCTGTGTGACCCTGGGCAAGTCGCTTAGCCCCAATTGCCTCAGCAAAAAGCAAAAATAAAAATTAAAAAAAATAAAAAATTTTGAATCAACATATATTAAAAATGTGGCTGATTTTCTCTTTCACAGTAAGGACACCAACAATATCTCCTCAAAACTTTTCCAGTTAATTTCCTGCATCCCAACTAGCATGTAACTTTTTGATATACTATTTAAATATTATTTTCCTCACAATAAAAATATTTCCATGATATTTAGACACTAACTTTTGTCTTACCAGTGTATTGTCTAAGAATGGGGTTCTCAACCTAAGATCTGTGAATTTGTTTTTTTTTTAATATTTTGATGTAAACCCACAGAAATCATCAGCATTCCTATATATTACCAATAGGATACTGTAGGAAGAGATAGCTAGAGCTACCCCTCTTTAAGTAACTCTAAATTGTTATATCTGGGATTACACTTACTAAAACAAACCCAGGATGCATGTGAACAAAAAACTTTGTACACAAATAAAATCAGATTTAAATATATGGAGAAATGTTCATTGTTCATGGATATTCAGGGTCAATATAATAATCATGTCAATTTTATCAAAAGTAATCTATATATGTAAAGCTATTCCAATTAATTTACCAACAATTATTTCACAGAGTTGGAAAAATAGCATAAAATTCATTTGGAAGAACAAAAGGTCAGGAACATCAAAGCAGCTAATGGGGAAAATATTAAAGAAGTTTAGAAGTATCAGATCTTAAACTATAATAAGAAGAGTCATTATCAAAACTATCTGGTTCTGATAAGAAATAAGAAGGCAGATCAGTGGATCAGAGTAGAGAATTTATAGCAGTAAACAAACATAGTAATCCAGTATTTGACAAGTGTAAAGACTTTAGGGGATAAGAATTCATTATTTGGTAAAAAGATATTGGAAGAGCTGGAAAGCAGTAAAGCAGAAATTGGACCTAGACCAATATCTTAGAACCATTTATCAAGATAAGGTCAAAATGGATACATCTAGATTTAAAGGAAGATACTATAAAATAATTTTAAGAGTATAGAACATATTACTTATCAGACTTTTGGATAGGGAAACAATTTATGAACCAACAAGAATAAGAGAATGTTTTGAAATGTAAAATAAATAATTTTGATTACATTAAATTTTAAAGGGTTTGTGCAAATAGAACAAATGTAGCCAAGATCAGAAGGAAAGCAGAAAACTGGAAAAAAAAATTCATAGACAATTCCTCAGGTAAGGATCTTATATGTCAAATTTACAAACAAAACAAAACAAAACAAAAATCCCCAAACTTTGTTAATCTATAAGAATATGAGTCTTTCCCCAACTGATTAATGGTCAAAGAAAATAACCAACAGTTTTCTGATGAAGAAATCCAAACAATTTATAGTTATATGAAAAAATGCTTTAAATCATTATTGATTAGAGAAATACAAATTAAAACAATTTTAAAATATCATTTAGACCTATGAGTTTGGCCAAAATGATAGAAAGAGAATGTGACAAATGATGGAGAGGATGTGTCTTAATTCCTTATTGGTGGATCTCTAAGCTGATATAACCATTTTGGAGAGAGATTTGAAATTATGCCCAAAGAGTTGCTGCCTATATCCTTGACCCAGCAATACCACTGTTAGGTTTCTTTCCTGAGATGATTAGAGAAAATAGAAAAGAATCTACATGTTCCTAAAACTTTTATAGTATCTCTCTTTGTGGTGGCAAAAAAATGGAAATTTCAGGATTTTCCATGGATTGGGAAATGGGTCAACAAATTGTGGTATATGTTCATAAACAGGAGTTGGTCCCCAAATTTTATCAGATGTCTACTCAGTGAGTAGTAGCAGATATGAGAGTTCCTCTGAGTAAGACCCTCAGAGGGTTATTGGAAAAGCTATGTTGATACCTCTTACTGTCTTCTGGTGAGCCTCTGCCATTAAGTTCACATACTTAGTCTCAAATTCACTTATCTTTAGCAAGGCAAGGGAGGAGGGGGAAATACTTTGATTCTGAGCCCAGTCATTGCTAATAAATCAAAAAAGTAAAAATTTATTTTGTCCTTATATAATAAGAGTTAAGGTTTCCTACTTTCTCAGAAGCCAACAAATCACCTCTTTGTCTCCCAATTGCCTCTTCTCAAACAGTGGAGTAAGATTATTCAAATTTCCCCAAGGTTGTCGGCAATCTCTGCTAGTTATGAGTTGATCCTTTTCTAGAAATGGGAGTGCTCTTTGGCTATTCCCAAGGCTGATAGCAATCAATCTCTCAGATCAAGGATAAAAGAAGAGTAGAAGAATATATCAATAATGGCTCCAGTTATGACGATCTACTGGTGGTCTGGTACTTCTGCTGAAATATTGTATTTAAAGAAGAGACAGTTAACAAATCATTACTTGCCCTGCCTTCCTAATGATTTTGTTTTTCAAAAGTCACAAGAAAAGATAAGGAGGAAACAAATATTCTGGTCTTGATTCTGATAAATGAGAAAGAACTGGTTGATGAAATGGAATGAATGGTAGGAGCTATTATCCAAAAAACGTATGAACTCAGTTGTTTCTATAAGGAAAAACAGTATTGGAAGTGGTGTAAAGCTATTCTCATTTAAAATTTGTGTGTTATAGAAATGCTTGTGTTACTATCTATCCTAGAAATTAAGAACAAAACAAAACAGTGAATTGATCATTGTTCCACAGATTTTAAATTAAGTAATATGTCATCGGTATGACCTCAAATCCATTTGGATTTATTGATTTCTTAGGTGACTAGACTATACCCATCTCTTGACTTTTCAAATCAGATGTTCTTATAAGATCAGTCAATCTTAGACTTAGATCTTGGCCATGCCTCCTTATTCTTCCTCCCCATCCACTTGCTTCTTTGTAACGATGTTATCATTTTCTCATTATAGCCCTGTGCCAGCACATTCTAGCTACCCTTGCCATGGAAAGTTCTTAACTACATTTGGGCCAAATATGATGTGGAACCAGGAAGAAAGTATAATTTTGTCTTTCTCCTTTCCCTTTTTATTATGGATCTCAAAGTTATTTTGGGCATTCTCAATTAGCATTTTTTGGGGGGATGAAGAACCAGAATTCAACAAGAGATCATCCATGTAGTACCTGAAAAAGTGACCCTTTTGGGGCAGGGTTGTTACCTTGTAGATTCTTGGGTATGAGCTGGATAGATTACTCTGTGGAGAATATCTTACAAAAACAAAAACAAAACAACAACAAAAATTTAAATGAGCTGCTGTTCTCCTAGGGTTCAGGACTCATAGCTCACCTAAAACTATCCGCTAATTTGGAAAGTTCTATGCTAATAGTACCTAAATAATTTTTTAGTGCTCAGAGGTGACCAGGTGTTAAATATCTTAGAGATATTCTGACAAGAGGAAATAAAGCTTATTAGCTTTGAAGAACTGCTAAGAAAACCACATATCCCAGTTAAATCAGAGCCCCTGAGTCAAAAGATCTGTCATATCTGATTTTATTAGATAGGAAAATGCATTCTGATTTTGAGTCCATGCCCAGGACCTTTTGTGAATTAGGGAATAAGGGGAAGAGAACTATTTATTAACTAAGAATTTTTTTGCTAGGCCTCTGCTAAGTACTTTACAAATATTATATCATTTGACCTTTATAACAACACTGGGAAGTAGGAATTATTAATCTCATTTTACAGTGGAGGAAACTGAAGAAAACAGATTAAGTGGCTTGTCTAAAGACATACATACAAATATAAAGTAATGGAGGTCAAATTTGAACTGTGGTCTAGCTTTTTGTCCATTTTGCTACCTAATGGCCTAATTGGGAAGTATCAACTAATCAGTTTTTGGAAAGATGTGTCGAAGATCATTTGGATTGAATAAAAGACTAATTTCCTTTTGTGGAGGTGACAGGTCACATTACAAAGAACAAAAACTCACTTTAATGTGAAGCATATTAATTGCACAATCCTAAGGCTTGACCGCAGCCAATAGCTCAGCTGTGAACTTCTTACTATTATGAAATGAGATTCATAGACACTGGCGTTGACAGCATATAACCACTTTGTACCTAACCTGAAGAGGATCAAATGAGGTAACATTCATAAAAAAGTATTTCTAGTATCTTTTCCAAGAGAATTCACAATGGGGTCACTAAGAGACATAACTGAAAGAACTAAATTGCAATGTAGTACAGTGCCAAGCATATAGTAGGCTTCACACAAATGCTTAGCTTTTTCTCCTCACTTAATCCCACTATGATATTTAGAGGAGGAAGAGATATTTTCTGCATAGGAAGATGAGGGCATTTTATAGATAAGGCAATATGTTATATTAAATTATAAATTAAATTAAATTAAATATAAACATATCTCCGTAGAGTGTTAACATTTATGTAATTGTTATGTAGTTTGTAACTTGAAAACATTCTAACCTGCCAGAATTAAATGAAGGACCTCAAATAAAGTCAATAACTTTAATATTAGATATACATTTAATTTCTGACTGAAGCTGCTTGGGCTGGTGTTCCATGAAGGGATAAAAAAATGTTAATATCCAACAGTTTATTGATACAGAATCCCACTTTTTGTTACACTAATTACCAGGTGGTTTTCTAAACCCCCAAGAAAAGTCAAGAGCAGCAGATTAAAAAAATACAGAATGGTGCCATATTATGCAACTGTATCCTGCTGTTTGGATCAATGTCACTATCAAATTCTGGTATACAGTAACTCTGGGGCCACAATGGTTTTACTTTTACACATAGGTGTTGCTATGGGCACCATTGCATAGAAGTTGAACACAAAGGATAGTTGCCAGTGGGAATAGAAAAAGGAAAGCCTGAAGATAAAAATGGATAGTTTCCAATTAAAATTACCATACTATAATTTTGTTAGTTATCGGGCTAAAGTACATAGCAGCTTAACTGACAAGAGAATGTCCTTTCAGGCATAATTTAACCTAGAGATCTCCGACTTTTTCACATGTGGTGTCCAGATGGTACTCTTTGCTTCATGTTGAGACCAGGAGGCATAAAGTCCATTTCCAAAACAGTGGCAAAGATAGAAAGCACAGATCAGAGACACACAGGGCCAGCTCTCTTCATGTATTTTATTAAATTGTATTATTGCAGCTAATCCTCCCATATAAGCACAGGCACCTGACACAGAAGAGAAGAGCATGTTGTATTCTGGGAATATTGCTAGAGGTCCTGTCACTTTCAAAAAGCAGCTGATCAGATGGCTTAGTCAGGCAAATTGATAGAAGGAGTCATAAAGAATATCAAGTAAATAAAATTTTGTGAAGAAAAGCAATTGCTTAATAATAAAACATTCCACCAAGCTTTTAAGTATTGGGCTATTTTAAGGTCTCATTAATAATACCTGCCTCTTCTATTTTGTCAGCAGGTATACCTTGAAGAAGGTCACAATGCTAGGGGAATGGAAGAGGAGTAAATTGGGGAGAGTGGAGAAGACCAAATAAAAAGCAAAATTTCAATTAGTCACCTTTCTAGGGAAAGATGATCTCTCCTTCTTTGCCTAGAATCAATTTTGCATCAAGCTTCACTACCTAAGGGATGCTGACAGACAAAGATGATGGAGGTAGAGGTAAAGGTAGTTGGGGAGTGAAAAGAAAGAAGGCAGAAGAAAGACCAAACCCTAGATGTTCAAACTCCAAGCTTTCAGAAATAAAACAAACACCTTATAAAAGCCTGGGTAAAAGATAAGGCTGCCTAAGGGTAGCTCTAACTTGTGGTGTTGGTCATTTGCATAGGATATTAGCAAAACATCTATTACTGCATTCAACAAAAAGAAGTCTTCAAAAAGCTCTAGGTCTTTTAAAATTTTTTTTTATTTGGAAGTACAATGATTTTGTAAGTCAAAATTTGGAAAGGTTCCCAGTTTTTGGCAGTAAAATGATAATACTGGGCATATCACTTTAAAACGGAATCACATAGAAGTTAATTCAGTCGACAAGGTCACTTTTAGACTTTTTTTTTCCTTATGTTTTGGACTCAAAATAATTCCCCAATCCTATTATATGAAGCTCCAATACTTACCATAGCAATCCCTGCCTCCTCCCATACACATGCTACCTCTGAGATAGACAGAGCCTTAAAGCAACAAAACCCCATGAGAAACTAGACCATAGTTTGTATGGGGTACAAAGAAAATGAGTTGTATGATTGGCTTTTATTATATACATACATATATAAAATTGTTTGATTTTAACTTTCTCTTTTTGAAGAAGCCTTTCTTTTTGTCTTAGTGGTGAGCTTATTTAAAAGCAAGGTTTCCTTGATTTAAGAGCAAACCAAACAAGGTGCAAATAACAGTCAGAGGTCACTAAGGAGTGCTAAGTCCTGTGAGGTCTAACTTAATTTAAAGTCTCATTAAAGAAGAAAAAAATGTAAACAAAGTCAAAAGAGATAACTTTTAGAAAAGATATGAATCTCCTTGTTTTTACCATATTCTATTTAAGATCACACATGAAAATGAAAGTCCCCTTTTGATATTTATTCATTTTAAGTAAATTTATTATTAAGTATTAATAGATATTTACATATATATTAAGTAAATTATCTCTAAGACACTGTAGCCGAATCAGTGATTGCTGGATTCATAATGTTGAAAATGTAGATTGGATGACTTTTAGAACTATATCCCATGTTGTTAAAAATTCTACATACAGAATTTCATCTCACTCCTGGTGGAATGAGTATGCCAATAGTTTAATTGTGATTCATAAGATAATCAGAAACTGATATATTTGTTTTATGGTCCTATTTGCTTCATTCATTTTTCCTTTACATATTTAATTGAGGCTTATCACATCAGATTTTTTTTTAAAAATCCTCTTATTTTTAAAAATCCAGATTTATGGGTTTTTTTGTTTGTTTGTTTTTTGAGGGGGGCGGCTCTCGGCATAGAAAGTATTTTTCCTTTGGCATCATACATACCATAGAGCCTTGATACTTTGCCTAGAGATAGGTTTAGTTACTAGCCCATGGTAATGTAACAAATATAGTTCAGAAGTAAGCTTGAACCCAAGCCTTTCCAAACTAGGTTCTCTACAATCTATATACTCTGGCAAGCTGCCTCTCCTCTTCACAAATAGTAGGATTTTAAAAGACAGGTTTCATAGAAACAAATTGTATTTTTTTCCAAATTAATTTAATATCATGTTCAGAAAGACTCTAGTACTTCATAATCTTTCAAAAATATCTAAAACAGAGGTCCCTGATGCAACATAGGATTATTTTCCTATATAGTATTCTCTCTTTAACAAATGAAACCAATGTTTGTAAAAGATGTGAATCTGAGATTCCTTATAATTCTTTTACCAGTGAGCTCCAGAAATGGAAAAGCACATTATACCCAAAGTACAATTGTCTGTTACTGAGGTTGCTTTAAAAAAAAATTTAAGATTGAAGGGTTTTCACTTGAAATCATCAAAGATAAGGTGAAAGCATATAAATGAAGCTGCCCAACAAACTATCCCTGAATAGGTTTAATTTTTTTTTTTTTTTTAGTCAAACCATATAACTATCCTAGCCTTATTTGGAAAGGTAGTATCATAGAACTGATCATTCTGGTTGTACTTTTTAAAAATAAAATATAGTTTGTTAAAATAGTTGTACATGAATTGTAAAAAATAGTTTGATAATTATATTTTAATAGTTTTTTTTTTGTAAAGCTTTTCTTTGTAATCCTACATGTTTTATTTTATGAATTTGGAAACATTGTTCCAAAAGGGATCCATGGGTTTCACTAAACTGTCATAAAGAGTCCATGTCATACACAAAAAAAGGTAAGAATTCCTGTTGTAAGAGAAACACAATAGATTGACTTACTTGAAAATTGTAATCTTTTGAATTTAGATGGGAAGGTGCCTTAGGGAGTAGTCTAAGAATTTTACCCCTCTTATTTTACAGATGTTGAAACAAAGATGTTATTTGTCATATAAATAGCATACAGAATTTGAATCCAGGCCTTCTGATTCCAAATTCATTGTTTCAATATGCCTCGTTATATTTTCTGGTATTTATCAGGACCTGTTTCTCAATCCTATCCTGCTGCTCCCCAAGGCAGATCTAGGAAAGATTTTTTTCCCTTAATGATGACTGTCAGTAACCTATTTCATAATTAAGGGGCCCAGATCCTGTTAACTCTTCCTGTTGAATCAGGAGCTATACAGAAGGCGAAAAGCAACTAATCTCAAATTAGACCCATTCATAGGTTTTGCTTATTAGTTTTAGACCTGGCAAGATCCTAGCATTTTGGAATCTCAGTAGTTGTCTGCCTTGAACCATGGCTTCCCTTTCTCATTATCGTCACCTTCTGGCTTCTAGGTTTTAAGTTTGTTTTGATCATTAGTATTCTTGCCCTCTGGCTAGGGATCTGGACTCCTAGATTTTAGGGAGGGTAATTCATTCCTCACTTCTGGCTTTGCCTTATCCCAATACTTTATAATTCCTTGGGCTACCTTGTCTTTGTTTCACATCAGCCCCTGAAATATCCTTGTCTCGCTCTTTGTCCTCTTGCCCTTTTCCACAGCCCCCATTTTGTGCCTCATCCCTGCTTCCTTCACCTTCCTCTCCCCCAGTTTGCTATTTATACCCTGGAAAGACAACACAGGGGGAAAAAAATAACAGCCTGAATCTTTGTGGAGAAAAAAAAATGTATTTATGGTATATTACTTTGTGATTTTGTTGTTTCCTTCTCGCTATTGTTATATACAGTTATGCATTTAAAAGCTATGACACCTTGATACAGAAGAGAAGGAACAGAGGAGAGAGCAACAATCCAAACAAATTCATTTTGATTTCTGCTTTACCCCTAAACATAAGACTTGGTCTTCTCTGAAAGATTTATGAGGCTTCCCACCATAAAGGAGGTTGGATTACAGCTCTGCTTACTTTATAAAATGAAATTCTGCCATTATAGGCAAGAGTTCATGGCTCTAATTATTTCAATGCGTTTTCCCAGTCAATGTTTCTTGCACAGCTGAGCCAAACCCTCTCTTGCATATGCAGGTCATTTCATAAGAAGTCTAAGAGCTTCAACAACTTTGTGTGACCTTGCATTGAATAACACTGGAAAATTGATTTGGCTCTAGTAATAAAAGACCGTCTGCATTATCTGCATTCTAATTATAATTAATATAACCAGGATAACTGCTGTATTATTTACGATTAGAGCTATGGTGAGCACAGTGTAATAATAATCTGCTACATAATTTTTTATTGATCTGATGGCTTTATTGCAGAAAAAACAAAATGCTTACACCACTGCACTACTAAAATTGCCTTTCTTGACATGAGTGTTTAGATGGAGAAATTTCATTTAGCATTTCTTTTATCTGATCAAATTCTCATAGTTTTAATATTATAATAAGTATGATGGCATAGGATCTTTCCATTTTCCTGCTCAGAAGACACAGAACAACAGGCATAATTCACAAACCTAGGTTTTCTATTCTTTACTTACTGGGTGTCATTAATTCCTTGGCACCAGCAGTTGCCACACATCTCATTACCAGTGATGAGATGAGCCTCAGAAAGAGCTGGCTTTCAGTTTTAAGGGATTATCACTTCCTCTGAATGAAAAATCCCTTTGAACCACAGTGTGAATATAGTGCAAAGGGTCTACATTTTTCTTCCACTGAAAAAATCATGCCTTTAAAGTACTAGAGGGACTATTTAGTGAGACACCCAGGGTCAGGTGAAAAATCAAATAGAGGACTTTGCAGTTTTGTTAATAAGTTCTTGACTGTCTTGGCAATCAAATGATTTTGCAATTGTATGATAAGGAAAAATATAAATTTTAAAGGCATGAACTTGGGTGGAAAAGCTGAGAACAGAAAAATCCTATTTTTATATTAACCATAGAGATTTTTGCAATAAAATCACAGATTTAACAAACTGATAAAAAAGTATATATTTTATAAACTAGGTTCAAATTTTAATAAATAGGAGAATTTTAATTCACTAAAGTAATGAAATGGTTGAATAAAATATTCTAGTAATTGAATACTGGTAATTTTTAGGGAAAAAACCAACACACACTTTTCAACATTTGCTCTTATTTAGCATAAAGTTCTGGTTACATATAACCCACTAAAAGCTGGTAATCAGTATTGATTCAATAATAATCCATTTTATGTTATTACAAGGTAGAATATCTTTTGATGGCAAAAAATACTTTTATGAATAAAAAAATTATATATACATTATTTAAATTTAACCCAGCTCCCAACACTGTTATCCAACAATCTTATCTAGTGCTAATTTTAACTATTAAATACAGTTGGAAGTGTTGGCTTTGGAGTCAGAAACCTAGTTCTATGACTTCCTACCTGTATGACTTCGGATAAATAGAAGACTCTGTATTTCATTCACATTCTTTTTCTGTAAAATCAGGGGTTCTTAAACCATCCCCTCCCTTTTTTTGTGGATGTAGCATGGACCCAATTTGGCAGTTTGCATGAAATATAAGGACTTTCTCAGAATACCATTTATTTGTTTTAATTCTTAATTGAGGGAAATGCTCATTTTCAGTTAGAGGTCAATAATAATAAATATGTAATTTTTTTTTCTCCATCCAAGTTAATACCTTGAAATCTATTCTTGAATCCTTTGGGACTCTGTGGATCCCTGATTTAAGTATGCCTAGAGGAGATGATATCTATCTTTTCCACCTCTAAATCTATGAAGCTTAGAAGCAGGAAGAACAGATGTTGCTGTTTACATTTTATAGGAAAGGCAAATGAAGTTTAAGAATGTTAGATATCTTGCTCAGGGTCATAAGGCAGGTGGCATGCTGGATTGAGTGTTATGCTTGGATTCAGAAGATCTCCTGCATTCAAATCCTGCTTCAGAGTTTGTGCAATCCTAAACAAGTCATTTGTAATTGCTTCAGCCATTTCATCTTTCAAAGGGGTTGTTCTCACTTTCCAGGTTTGTTTGGAGAATCAAATGAGATGATGGTAAAGTGCTTTACAATATTTAAAACATTATATAATGTCTAGTTATCTAGCAGCAGTAGTAGTTGTAGTGGTAATGGTAGTAGTAGTAAATATTAGACTCATGGCTAGAATCAAGGATTATGATTCTTAACCTAGTATTATCCCACCACATTCATGACTTATTTAAAAGATGAATTTAATTGCCAGAACAATGCCTTGCACATGGTAAGCATTCAATTAATATATGTTCATTGAACCAATGAATATTAGTTAGTATAGACAATATTGTTTAAATGACTGCTAAACATGGAATAAAAATATTATGAACAGTGAAATTTCAGTACTTCCCCTGGAGTCATCTTGGTTGAATGAATTTTAAACTTCCAAGACAGGATTCAGATTTTTGATTTTCTATTAGGATATTCCCCTCTGGATGGGGATTTCCCCAAGGAAATGAGGATATAGTAATTACTGGAAGCACCAACTCTCTTTTAAGATATAGTGTTCAGACTGACAACATTAAGTCTACTAAGAAAACAATAACCAAAGATATTTCCTCCATTTGTTGGATGGAGAGTTGTTGATAGAAATATGAAGTGAGAGGCTAAAGGATAAGTAAGAGGCTAAAGGATAATAGTTGCTTTCAAAAGCCTCTTAGAATATTTAATAATATCTAGTGATAATAGTTATAGGCAATGTGTTAAATGCTTTGTCACTATTATTTCATTTGATCTTGACATCTGAAAGGTAGGTGCTATTATTTATGCCCATTTTACAGATATAGAAACTGTGTAAACATAGGGTAAATTGACTTACCCAAGATCACATAACTAATAAGTATCTGTGGTCATATTTGAACTCAGGTCTTACTAATTTGGGGTCTGGTACTATCCATAAACTGTCTCACCATAAGTTTTCAGGCATGTGTAATCTCATCACCATTTAAAAATCTAACTATCCAATATAAAAAAATTCAGTATTTATTCACTCAAATATTTGCTTAATGCCTATTATGTGTAAAACATTATGTTAAGCATCAAAAGGGGTACAAAGAAGAAAAAGAAACTGTCCTATGTTCAGAGAATTAATAGTCTAGCAGTAGTGCATGACTATGTTAAAGTTCTATTTTTCAGTTTAGTTAGTTAACTGATTGTCATAAGTCTTCATAAGGGGCAGTTAGCATATCTAACTGGCATTTGTTGAACCTGAATATCTATACCTTATATATATATATATACATATATATATATATATATATTTGTTAATAATTCAAATTATTGGTTGATGATGATAGACATATAAAGAAAATAATATTTTCAACATTGATACAGGCACAAGTTATTTACTTGAAGGTTCTTGATCATGACAGAATGGCTAGTTTATTATACTAGCCATGGTCCCTAAATATATTTCAATAAAAGAAATGGAATTTGTGTATATATAAGACAAGTACCTTCTCATGGTACTCAAGGCATCCATATCTCATTATGAATTAACTACCCTCCTGAACTGTAATGAAAATGAGTGATTGAGAGAATGACAACAGCAGTTAGCAGTCAGATCAATAGCTTTGAATTTCTAAAATCAAACATTCAGAATTTTTTTTTCTGTATAGGAAGAGAAATAATGAAAAAGTTTAGGAATGGAAAGATGTGTAGGAAAGGTGGATTCAGCAGAGGAATTGCCTTAAAAACATATTTCAGGACCTAGGGCAAATTTGATTAAGATAGGAGGAAATGTCCTCTAGGTTCCTAAATAGATTCATTCTCTGCTTAATCATTAAGAATGTGAGGCATCCTTCCAAAGGGAATGCAGGGTAACCCCATCCTACCTTTATAGGTTTTTTACATTTCATTTCTCACTGTGAACCATTTTATCTGGCTATACTGGACTTTGTGCTACTCATCACATACAACATCCTAACTCCTGACTCATTGCCTTAGCATTGGCTGTTTTCTAGTCCATAAAATGCTCTCCTTCTTCATCTTGGCATCCTACCCTTTCAGGCTTCCTTCAAACCTCAATTCAAGGTCGACCTAATGCAGGATACCTCTCCTGGTTCCTCTTATTGTTTAAGTCTTCCCTATTGAACTACTTTCACACCACTAAGAGATCCTGCCACTCTGTTTGACAGTTTATGACATTTTATGAAAAGGATTATAATCTGCGTGTGAAATTGTAAGAGAGTTTCAGGCAATTTCCCTTTTGAATACACAATAATCATCACATAATTCCTAGAAATTATGCTACTGGTTTTACAAACTGAGAAATGGTTCAGCTAACCAATGTCATTGTCATATTCTTCAATGAATCAAATAATCATGGTTCACAAGTTCACAGATTTAGAATAAAAGGCACTTCAAAGGTCACTCTCTCATTTTTCAGATGACAAAACTTCAACCCAAGGAGATTAAATTACTATCCAAGGTGACCAAGGTGGCATGTAACTGAAAATGGATTTAAACCACAAGTTCTCTGACAAATACTAGGATTTTTGGCCTCTTTCTGTAGGACCACACCTACCCAAAATTGCAGGAAGGCTGGCAAGGATGTCCTTAAGTTGTCTATACTACGGTTAATTTAGGGATATAGAGGTTGTTTTCATATTGTCATGATATATATACTACCTAAGGATATCCTCATGTTTCAAACAGTTTTTACTGAAATCTTCATCTTCTCTTTTTGTTTTTCTTTGTCATTCCCTTAAGAAGAATAAAAGATGTAGACAAAATATAGTCAATCCACAAGAAATGCTCAGACCTTGGTTACAAGTAAGACATTCTCACTTCTTCCCACATATGCATTAGGTTATCACACCCTTTCATTTACACCTTGAGAGTTTTTTTTTCATTTATTCTCTTTTCTCATCAAATTTATGCAAGATTCTTCTAAAACATCTTTTTGCCTTTCAATCTTTCTATCCTCCATACCACTGTCTGGATAATTTTCCTAAAGAACCACTATAAGCATGCTGGTTTTCTCCTCAAAAATAAGGTGATATTCATGAAGTCCTTGCTCTAAGAATCACAAATTTTAGAACTAGAAAGAGCACTAGTGACTACTGAGTCAATTCAGTTCAATTCAACAAACTTTTATCAAAGCTCTACTATGTGTCACAGGACAACAAAGTAGTACAATGTATAGAGTGTTGATCTTGAAATCAGAAAGGTGCCTTTTAAGAGTTTAAATTCAGATACTTGCTGTATGACCTTAGGCAAGTCACTTAACCCTGTTTGCCTCAGTTCTGCATTTGTAAAATGAGCTGGAAAAAGAAATAGCAAACCATTTCAGCATTTTTGCCAAAAAATCCCAAGATGGAGTCACAGAAAATTGGACACAATAGAAAAACGACTGAACAACAAAAACTATATGTCAGATACTATGCTAGTTTTGGGGAATGCAAAGATGAAAAAACAACAAATAAAAGCTCCTAACCTCAGGTATATTACATTCCATGGGAGAAGGGAGAATGATACACACCTAGGCAAGTAAATATATAAGATATATTAGAAATAAGTATAAAGTAATTTTAGGGAGGAGAATAGCATGAATAAAAGGGTGCCAGCAGGAAAACCCTATCATAGGAGGGTGCTAGGGTTTCCAAGAGGTCAATTTATAACCAAACTTTCAAGTTTATAAAAGACTTTACATATATTATCTTAGGTGAACTTCACAATAATCCTGTGTGTGAATACTATTTGTGCACACGAAGAAACTGAGATTTAGAAAGGTTAAAGTGTGTTTCTATGATCAAACAAGGAAGTGTTAGATGCGGGATTCAGAATAAAATCTCTTTGGAATCCAAGATCAGCACTCTAACTAACCACTGTGCCAAGCTGTGGAAAGCCCACAGCATCTGCCCATTCCCTATAGAATAAAATATTAACCTATGAACCTGACATTCAAGGCTCTCAATGATGTATCTATAACATCCCCTTCTAGCCTTATTCCATTTTATCCTTCTTTATGTATTCCATTTCAGAAAAATAAGATAAACAAGCTCTTAAGACTCTTATTCTTCTGTTCTATACATTTGTATAGAATTCTCAGCCCGATTCTATATATTTGTCCACGAGACTTTACATACTTGAAAAGGATGTCTTTGGGGCAGCTAGGTGGTATAGTAGATAGAGCACCAGCCCTGAAGTCAGGAGGACCTGAGTTCAAATCTGGTCTCAGACACTTCTTAGCTGTGTGACCCTAGGCAAGTCACTTAACCCCAATTGCCTCAACAACAACAACAACAACAAAAAAAAAAAAAGGAAAGAAAGAAAATGATACCTTTGCATGATAACTTGCTAAAGTTGCTTCTTTTTTAAGGTATAATTCTGAGTATATTATTCATAAATCTTTTCTGTCTATCTCAGAATGATTATCTGGTCTGAACCTTTCTTTTGCAACTATCACGCTTTCTCTTGCATTAGCACTTAACTTAGTTGGAGCTTAATAAATGTTTATTGATTGAAGTTACTTTTATACTTTGTCCTTTCTTCTATTAGACTGTAAGCTCATTCAGAACAAGACTGCCAATTTCTATTTGAAATTTCCAGAACTTCTACAGTGCCTTGCCCATATTAGATGCTTTATAAATGCTTGTTAAATTTAATTGAAGTTAAAGCAATTCCCCTCAAGCATTTTTTTTTGTATATTTGCATTATCTACATGCAGCAAATCCATCCCAATCCCCAGAATAACTTCCCTTTCTGCCATAGCATAGACCAGTTTTTACAGACTGTTTTCCTCTAACATTTTACTTGATTAGACCCCATTTTCCTAGAAAGAGTTTAATACCCCTGCTTGAATAGTTTCACAAATGGATAGAAATATTCTCAAAAGGATTTATTTTTAAACAAATGTGTAAAGGCCACAATTCTAGATAATTTAAAATTGACTAATTATTTTTGGTAACAATACAAATAAATAGGTGAGGCAGCTAGTTTATTCTCAATCCATGACTAGCTCAGATCCGGGGTTATGTACAGTTTCCAGCAGTTTGCAATCTAGAGTTAGTCTCCCTGGAAAATCAATACTTTAAAGGCTGCTGGTTTTTAAAATGTAGGTTCCATCAGATTCTTTTTCTTAATTCTAACACTGAGTCACTGAACTCCTCTGGAAGTGTGAGATAAGTCATTTCTGGATTTAAAAATGCACTTGAGAAGCAACATGTCTCAGTGGGATAGCCAAAGGACTAAAGACATCTGGACCTGAAGGTTGGTATTGCTGATAATGTTCTGTCATTCTCTGCTGTGTCATACATTCTCTAGGCTTTCTTCTGATTGCCTGTAAAATGGGTTTGATAGATTTCCTCAAGGAAGGTTTTAGGTTTTTGTTTGTTTGTTTTGTTTTGTTTTTGGCTGTTTTGTTTTTTAAGAGAAAAAAAAATTAATAATTATTTGTATAACTGCTCAGTAAGTAGCAGGTTGTGTATCATTTTGTTTTTTCTAATTTTCTCTACAATCTCAAGACTTAGAATTTCAAGAATGTAGAGATAAGAGAATGAGGAAAGATTTCTGGGAATGGGAAGGTGACAAAATTTATGAGACATAAGAATGCAACTGTGACATAATTGTATTTATAATCCCTTTGGCAAGTAGGTGGTGCAGTGGATAGAGTGTGTAGCTTGAAATCAGAAAAAAACCTTATTTCAAATCATGGCCCAGACTGGTCTGCCCATGTCCCTATGATACTCAATAAACACCAGTGACTCCCTATCATCTCCAGGATCAAATACAAAATCTGTTTGGCATTCATTACCAGTTCCTACACCCACCTTTCCATTTTTCTTGCACCTGATTTTCCACCTTTGATTCAGTGACACAGGCCTCCTTACTGTTCTTTGAACAAAATTATCACTTAGCTCTGGGAATTGTTTCTGGCTGTACCCCATGTCTGGAATGCTCTGCCTCCTCATCTCCACATACTGGCTTCCTTCAAATTCCAACTAAAATCCCACCTTTTACAAGAAGTCTTTCCCAATCCCTCTCAATTCTGGTGCCTTCATTCTGGTAATAATTTCCTATTTGTCTTGTTTATAGCTTATTTGTATATATTTTCTTGCTTGTTATCTCTCCCAATTAGATTCTGAATTCCTGAGGGCAGAAATTTTCTTTTGCTCTCTTTGTAATCCTAATGCTTAGTGTACTGTCTGGCACATAATAAACCTTTAATAAATGCATAATGACTGATTGAATGTTTCAGACACAAACCATCACACCATGGGTACATAACCTATTCAGAGGCTCAGTTTCCTCACCTGCAAGATGGAAATAATAATAGCATGGTTATTTTGAGGACTGAATTAAGACACCATTTAAAAGTGCTTTGCAAACTTTAAAGCAATATATAAATATTAGGTACTATTTTATTATTAGACACTATGCAATCTCTTAGAACTATACTCTTCAAATGCAGAGATGCTCCTATTATTAAATGTAACCTGGAAGAAAATAAGAGGATTATATTTACTGGAATAAGTGACACCGATAAAAAAAAAATATAGACACTGAATTGAAGAATCTTAAAGTAGAATTGAAGATACAACCAGATTCTCACAATTCAATTTCTGTAGTTGTCCATTAAGAAAAAGAAAACAAATCATTTGGTTTGTTTAACCATCAAGTTCCCTTTAGGTTTTTTGGTGGTGCCATACATAATTCATGGATCTTTTTAAGATTTTGGTCAGCAGTTGATGTCAAATTATGTCATTAAAATTTTTGCAGAGTAAGCAAAACTAGACCTATTTTTGTGGCAAGATATAAAATCTGCATACATTTAAGTTTCCCTTACAGACTTGAGAATTTGGGGAAGAGTTGAATGGAATTACTGTGGATGAAAAATAATAACAAGCAATTATGTTTGTTGAAATCTACATATTTTAAATATATTGTGATTTTGTTTTTGTTTTTCATTTTTTACTCTCTTCTTCCAGTCTCTCTTTAAAGATTTTCCAGAAAAAGGTCATAATATTTAACTTTTAATGTTTGCTTAGAATCCTATTATTGTAAACAAAGAATGCATGGCTTCTATATATTCCCTTTTCTTTGCCTCTATCCTATCTTATCATAATATTTCAAAAGATGCACCTTTTCTTGTCAGGGTAATGGGTAGAAGAGAGATTAATATTTCAAACTAGCAACCACAATTAATGGTACAGGAGGCCAAAGGAATGAAGAATTCATATTTTTATATAGATATAGAAAACATTCGCATATATGTACATATTTACTCATCATTCTCCAGGCATTTTAATGGTACAAAGGGAAACTTTTATCATTTTTTCCTTACTAAATCAACATGCCTGAGCTTAATAATTATGATAACTATAAATGTTTTCAAATAACCATTAACTTCCAGAGAATCACTTATTATATTCTCTGAAGCAAACCACCTCTTCTACCACAGCTCATGCTACGCTCAATTTCCTTGCCATTTTACAAAGAAAGAGCAGAAGGAAAAACAATTGCAATAAATATATGTGCACAAAGAAAAAAGCTTTTGCATTTTGGGGGGGGGGGGTTAAAAGGCTACATTATGTTAAGTATTTGCTTCAAATATGTGTTTTCTATTTACTAATATAAAACAATGTGGCAGAGCATTCAGACATGACAAGGATAGCTCTTTCTACTTCTGCTCTTAATATTTTTTCTTCAGTCTACTCATTGCCCTTACCCTTTTGGTTATTCATATTCTCTCTTTAAGGATGCTAGGTCTATAGTGGATAGAGAAGGCCTGAGATCAGGAAGACCTGAGGTCAAATTTACCTTCACATACTCACTATCTATGTAGCTCTAGGCAAGTCAATCAATTCTATTTGCCTCTGTTTCCTCTTCAGTAAAATGAGCTGGAAAAGGAAATGGCAAACCACTCCAGTATTTTTGCCAAGAAAATACCAAATGGGATCATGAAAAGCTGGACATGACTGAAATAAATGAACAATTTTCTCTTTATCTCTATTTTACTGTCTGTTTCTCTTTCCCTCTTCCTTCCTTCTATGGGTTCAATTATCTGTAAATAGATGATACTGTAGTTCACATATCCAGCCCTGATAAATCTCCCTAATTCCACTTCTACATGTTTTTTAAATTGATTTTGTTTCATATCATATTTCCCATTCTATCCCCTTCTCTTCCTACCCCCATATAACTAAAAGATTTTTTTTTAAAAGTTCAACAAATTTGATTACTACTGTAAATGAGCAAAAGTTGGATGGTGTCTTCTTATGCCTTTTTTTTGGGGGGGGGTAAGTATGGTTATTATAATTTCCCAGTATCCAATTTCAATTTTTTGTTGTTGTTCTCTACATTTTATTACTAATTATATATACTCTTTTCCTGGTTCTGCTTCATTTTTGCAACAATTCATAGGAGACTTCCATGACTTTCCATATTATTTAGAGTCATTATTTATTATAATACAAGAATATTCCTTTATATTACATTACATACATAAATGTGGTAAAGGGATCACCACATTTTGTTTAGTCATTTTCTAACTGATGGGCATCTCCTTTGATCTCAAGTTTGTTAGTTTAAAAACTGATGCTTTAAAATTTTTGGTATATATTAGGCATTTCTTTTTGTCATTAACTTCTTTGCTAAATATTCCTGACAGCAAAATCTTGGTCCAAGTATATGGACATGTTTAGTTAATTTCTGTCACTTTATGTATACTTTTTTAACTTTTAGGAAAGGTGACATAAAATGTATATCTTATCTGTAATCTGTAATATAGATCTTAATATCTATAGATTGCTATCTAGTTTTCCCAATAATTCTTTTCAGATAAGGAGTCCTTTCTGAACTAAACTATGTTTATTAAATATTTGATTATGAAGTGTAACTATTTTAAATATTCCTTGGATGTTCTATTAGTCTATTTTTCTATTTTCAAACCAGAATGAATGTATTGTGATATTTGTTTGGCATTCTTTCCAATGGCTAGGATGATTTCATTTGTGAGATTTGGAAACAGAAGGAATATTAAAGACTATCTACTCTAAACTCCCATTTTCCAGATGAGGAAACCGAGGCATATGGTATGAAAATGACTCATCAATGGTTCACAGAGCTGGGAATTGCCTCAGTATTTTAACTCAGTCTTCCTAAACTCCAGTGTTCTATTTTGCTTCAAATTAATTTTTCTTCCCTACTCTTCTAGGCATGATATAATAGGTACCTATATGATACAGTAGATAGAATATGAATTCTGAAGTCAGGAAGACCTTAGTTCAAAAATTGCTTCAGACACTTACTAGTTGTGTGATCAAGGGCAAGTCTCATAATCTCTATTTGCCTCACCTTCCTCATTATATAACTGGATTAATAATAGTACCTACTTCTTTCTTTTTGTAAGGATCAAATGAGATAATAATCATAAATTACTTAGCAATAGAATCTGGCACATAGCAAGTATTATATAAATGCTAGCTATCATTATTAGTAATGTGATACTACAAATATTATTTTCAATAATGATGATAACATAATAATGTGATACTATCTTATATTTATATAGCACTTTAAGTATTACAAAGTACTTTGCACATATTATCTCAATTATTCCTATGAACTGTATCATGAAGTAAGGGCTATTAATAGCCCCTTTTTTATAGATAAGGAAACTAAATTTGAGAGAAGTTAAGTGACATGCCCAGGATCAAATGACTAATATTCATTTGAAGCAGGTTTCAAACTGTGGTCTTCTAGGCGCTGTCTTATACCCTATTCATTAAAGGCACCACCTTGCTGTTATAAGTTGTAAAGAATAAAGGTAAAATAGATCAGAAGTCATAAAGCCAGAGAGCTCTCTGTCTTTTATAATCAGTTAATCAACAGGAACCTATCAATCACCATTAATTGTTAATTAGTTAATGGTTGATTAATTAGTGACAGAAATTTTGTTACGTATTGAAAATAGTCAGTTCACCCTTCAGTCCTATGTCACAGAGAACAGTTCTCTGTGAATAAAAAGAGGGAGGGCTTGAAAAAAAAAAATCAAACTTCTACTTGTCAGTCTCTGATGTCATCTAGGCATACCAGCCTCTGATACTGTCTAGACCAGTGTTGTTAAACTCTAATAGAAACAGGGTTACTGATGGATGTATATGTATATATATATATCCATCTCTGAAGGCTGTATATTGATTTAAAAAAAACTATATATTAACCTAAATTGTTTTGTTGTATTTTTATTTGTTTTGTTAACTATTTCTCAATTATGTTTTATCCAGTTGGCATCTGCAATCCTCTCCTTAGTACTACCTTTCACCCCTACCCTTTAACATATCTGGTCTAGACCCAAGATTTTCTTTCTTTTCTTTCTTTTTTTTTTTTTTTTTGCTGAGGCAATTGGGGTTAAATGACTTGCCCAGGGTCACACAGCTAGGGAAAGTTAAGTGTCTGAGATCAAATTTGAACTCGGGTCCTCCTGATTTCAGGGCTGGTACTTTATCCACTGCACCACCTAGCTTCCCCAAGACCCAAAGTTTTCAAGCCCCAAAGAGTTGATGAATAGATTTTGAGGGATTCATTAAATTGGATAAGGGAAAATAATATCTTTAGTTTCATAACCCTTTAATAGAAATTGAGCATTTCCTCTGATTATAAATGGAGGCAATTCTAAACTTTGCAAATCTCCCAGAGAGGTACGCAACACAAAAAATCTTTGGTCTGAAATTTTTTTCAAACTAAATTTTGGACCTCTTTCTAATCTTTAGTAGACTACTTTTATGATATAACACTTTATTTAAAATATATATGTATATATATTGAGGAAAAACAAGTGGTGATGATTTTGGAGCAGTTCTGTGGAATTCAAATCTCCCAAATAAGCAAGAATGGATGCCTATTTTCCTCACTGTTATTTCCTCAAGAGCTTCCTTCTCCCCTCTACAAAAATCCAAAGATTTTTGACTGGTTTAAGGTTGATACCCTTTTATTTAAGGATAACATCCCCAGAGATGCTGAAAGAAATCTTCTTAACAAGGATGAGAGGTGATTCAAATAACAATAAACCTCAAATATTTGTGGTTTGTACTATGATATTGAAAATAAAATTATTCTGATTAAATAACTAAAAACTCTTGAACTATTGAGCTTATTCATTTCCATATGGATCACACTAAGGTATAGTAACTGCCTTTTACATGAAGTACAATCATCTAAAGAATGATTTTCATAACTTTTTCATTGCAACTATAATCTTCAGACAGAATTAGCAACATGTTTACAAACCCCAAAACTAAAAGTGTTGTTATCAACTTAAGGGTCTGGAGAAGCACAATGATGAGAAATAACTGGTCTGATTTTAGCCAGACTTTTAATCTTCGAAGGTGTGGTTGAGGGCAGCTCAAATGGGCTATACAATCAATTAGTGAATTATCAGTGTGATCATTTACACCTCTAAATTCAGTAAATGTTAAAAGTCAGGGTTTGATTTATTGTTTTGTGATTATCTAGACTGAAGAAAGAGATGGGAAAATATTAATAATGATGATTATTTAAGGGCTTTAAAATACTTGATGTTTTTATTTATTTGTCTTTTCAAAGATCTTAAGTTCTTAAACATTTACCCACATATCCCTGAGCAGTATATAAAAGGTAACTATGACAAGTATGCAGTTGATTTTTATAAGCATTTCATTTCCCTTTCACTTACTAATACTTTTTGCACTGGTTGTCCCTCACATCTGGAATATACTCCTTCATCATTTGACTCCTTTTATTTCTCTTTTCCTTTGAGAACTAACTCAAGTTCAATCTCCTATAGGAAGCCTTTCTTGATTCCTCCTGGTCCCTGTCCTCCGCATAAAAATAACTTTGTAAACTAGTTAAATATCTATTTTATAAATACTTTTTTAAGTTTATCTTCTTACTCCTCAACTAAATATGAGCTCTGAAAGTGCACTGGCTTTTTGGTTTTGGTCTCTGTCTAACCCGTACTCAGCTCGGTGCCTTGTATGCAGAGTGTGCTTCATAAATGCTTTTTAAATGAACCAAATAACCAGAGACATTGTCCAAGATTTATTCTCCAGAAATGCCTTTTTGGATAAAAATGATTGTATTAGGATCACTTCAAGGACTACATTAATATACTCATTAAAAAATACATTCCTAGAAACATTGTTAGAGATGGGATTTGATAGTTTAGAACTCTTCCTTTTATCAATCTAATTAGTCTAAAAACACATTTTTTAAGCACCAATTGTAGGCCAAGTACTGTGCTAATTGATAGAAACAAAAAGACAAAAATGAATCACAATACCTTCAAGTAGTTTAAAATCAAGTTGGGCAAGATAAAATAAATATACATGGAGCTATATAGAAGATAGATACAAAGTACTTGGAGCTGCTTTGGGCCAGCTAGGTGGTACAGTGGATAGATCACTGAGTTTATAATCAAAAAGATCTGAGTTCAGATGTGGTCTCAGACACTTATTTACTGTGTGACTCTAGGCAGTTCCCTTAATCCCTACCTGCCTCAATTTCTCATCTGTAAAATGGAGACACACTGGAGAAGGAAATAGCAAAACATTTTTATAGTTTTCCAATAAAATTTCATGGACAAACGTCTATGGAATCATGTACAGTCGAACACAACTGAATATCTGAACATAAAGACAAGTTGAAGAAATGTACTAGCAAATGGGTATGGTGATTGGGAAGGCTTTCATGTGGGGCAGAGGCTTTTAATTCCTGTATATGCCACGGACCTTTTTGTTGATCTGGTGAAGCCCATGTGCCTCTTCTCAGAATGATGTTTTTAAATAAAATAAAATATATAAAATTATAAAGGAAACTAATTATATTTAAATATAGTCTGTCTTTTTTTCCATCTATCAATCATTTATCTAAAAACAAATTCATAGATCCTAGTTTAAGAATTCCTTATGCAGAGGGTAGCATATAAAAAGAGCCCTGAACATAACTAAGAATTCAAAAAGATAATGAGGAGGGAGTACATTCTAGGAATGTGGGACAAGGAATGAAAAAACAAAAAGAGAGAAGTTAAAGTACTGTATAAGTAAAGATGCTACTAGATGTTTATGTCACTAGAAATGTAGGGCATGAAAGTCTTTAAATGCCAAATACAAAAGTTTGCATTTGATTATTGAAGGTATAGAGAGTCAAGGGAGTTTACTAAGGAAGTGCCATAGGCAGACCTATACTTTAGGAAAACCAGTTTGGCAGCAGGGGGAAGGAAGGATTGGAGGAGAGAAGAGATGCAAGGCAAGGAAGCCAATTAGAGTTCTATTTTGCCAAATTCCAGGCATGAGGTGATGATCTACTGAATTAGTGTGGTGTCTGTGTTAGTGAAGAAAAGGGAACTGATCTAAATATACTGTAGAGATAGAAATGATGCAATTTGACAACTGAATGGATATGTAGGATGAGGGAAAGTGAGAAATCCAGGATGTTTTTGAGTAATCATAATAGGCAACAGCAAAATGAAATAAAGTATTTGACACCCCCCCCCCCAGGCCTTAATTCTCACATCTCTAAAATGAGAAAGTTATATTATAGAATTTCCAAGATTCTCTTTATTTTGAAGGAACACTGCCTTTTCCCCAGAATCACAGACAGTTATGAATTTGTTGTGAAAATGAAATGGTAGATCTTTTCCTGGAAATTCCATATTGAGAAGGCAAAATTCCTAAAATAATGCTACAGTCTCAAGTCTGATGAGCATCAAAGTGTTAATTATCTGCATGCCACAAAAACTGACCAAATTTAGTGGAAACAAAAATCAGTTATCTTCCTTTATTGGTGAAAAGCAGGAATTCAGTGTAAATCTGTATTAAATAATGCATTTTTTTCTGCTCTGGAAAGTTCCAGAATATGCTGAAAAGCAGCCATGAGTATTCACATTAGCCATTAAGCAAACAACTTAAAAGGGTGGGAGACCCTGCACAGGGAGATCTATCTTCCTTCTGTCTAAAGGATGAGCTAAATCCTTGTTAAGAGGACTTTAGCAGATAAAGAAATGATAAAGAACACAAATTCCTTTTTTAAGTGGTCACTTCAAATATATTAACATACATCATAATCCTTTATCTCCTTACCCCTCTTACAGAGCTGGCAACTGAGTAATTGATAATTTAAAAAAAAAAAAAAAACAACTTTGAAATGGTTTTGCTTAAACCAGCTAGAAAGTTACTTATTCACCCTGCTGACAGAGAAACTAAAACAGAAACACAATTTCTGGATACAGTGGATGCATGGGGGATATTTTGTGCCTTCTACTGTTTAGATACCTGAAGTAGAGCAAGTTGCTGCTGGAGTTAAGTAAATTTAATGCATGGTAGATTATATGGAGAGTATTATTTTCTTTATTTTTCTCCTTTTTTTTTTTTCTTTTTTTCTTGATAGAGTCCAGAGCTATTTTTACCTGGTGTGATATGGAAGCTCAGGAAAAGCATGGTGTGTGTGTGTGTGTGTGTGTGTGTGTGTGTGTGTGTGTGTGTGTG
>JAJPUD010001940.1:0-35275 GCA_023553655.1 Myrmecobius fasciatus | reverse complement strand
GTGTGTGTGTGTGTGTGTGTGTGTGTGTGTGTGTGTGTGTGTGTGTGTGTGTGTTTTAAAGTGAGGCTTGTTGTAACAGCAGCTCCCTCCCTCTTACCACTTCATCCACTCTGCCTGACAGAGAATGACCCTTCTCCTAATTTTTCTTTTAAAAATACACATCATTAGCTATCTCTTTGATAATCCCCCTAACAAACCTTTGATTGTTTTCCTGGAACTCCTTTCTCCCATATCAGTGGTTCTGTTTGTCAGTTTCTGTTCCTCCTCATTCCGGCGCCCAGCCTCCTTGCCTCCTCCTTCCCATGTGTTGTTTCTCATTTAAATGAACAGTTGGATTCTTTTATTTCTTACAAGTGCTGGATTCGCCTTATCGCCCTCATTCCTTTGGGGGTTGCCAATTGGTTTTATCCACGGATGTATCATTTCTCATGCTTCCCTTTTTTTTCTTACAAAGAGAAAGAACCTCTCCGTCAACAAGCCTCTCCGGAGTGGAAGATTAAAAACCTAGACATCACCTACCTTGCAGCGCTACTCCCAACTGGGTTGTGTAAAACTCAATTAAACTTGTCCCCATTGAATACTGCATTACAGTACATTAAACAGAAAATTCTTCAAGCGTGATGACAAAGCTTGAAACCTTGCCTCAAAGCTGTTCCTTGTAGCTTTCTTTAACATTTCAGTCTTTATGGTGCAAGTCTCCCGTTGACACAACTTTAGTCCAGCAATGAAAAAAAAAAAAATCAGAGCCCCACAGGGATTAAAAGAGAAAAGGGGGGAAAAGTGAAACTAGTCTTGGCACTAGCACATCTATTGAAACGATACTCCTGACTAGAACCTGAAAAGTATGACAGAGGACTATAATCTAATAATTTAAAACGCAATGTCCCCATTCTGTGCAGGTGGATTTTTTTTTTAATATTTTCCTTTTCACACAGAGTTCAGATATTCACAAGATCACATATTAGAGTGGCACACGAAACCCCAAGGATTTGAGTATTTTTTATTCAGTACCATGAAAAGAATAGAACAAGACAGAATCGTGTTTTCAGTCACCTTGTTGAGCAAAATGGAAGGGTATTGTGCCAAATCCGGGCCATCTTGAAAGTTTAATCAAATCCAAATTCTTCTTTCTGCCCTGATTTTCACCTCTACCACTACTTCCAGCACTAAGATGCACTATACAGGGAAAGTTTCTTCCTTTACTACTATTGATTTTATTCTCAAAGCTTACCTGCTCAGCAGCTCTGCAGTTGGGATAGTCTAACTTTGCATTCATGTAAATTAAGCTAAAAACCATCTTTCCCCAACAAACTCCACTTTTCAGGTTCTTTGTCATCTTGTTATTCACTACGTTTTCACTTTGATTGAATTCCTTTTTTTTTAGAAGTACTTAAGTAAGAATTATCTTTACTATAAAATAAACTTTTGCTCTGGGTATTTCTTTTCTCTCATTAAACGCATGAAAAATATACTGATTTCTCTAAGTCCACCACCAATTCCTTATTTGAAGTGTTAATTTGAATTGGAACTATAGGAATTGCAGTGACTTCCTTTCACCACTAGGTTACATATTTTATCCACTGTAGCACCTTCCTTTGCTCCATGAAGTATTGGGCTTCATCATTTAACTGAAATGCTGTGTATTTCAGACTTGAGTGTTTTAGAAATAGATTGGACAATAGTGCTCTGACTCCCTAATCCAAATTCTAAGAATACCTCAATTTAAAGCTAGGGGGCATAGATGTTATGCTTTAATAATTAAATAACTATATCCAGATTTCACGTGATTAATAAATATCATCATTCTGAACATGTGGTCTAGATGGCAAGTGTTTTATTTTTAAAGAAACCACCATATAATATATGTCTAAGCTTAAATTAAAGAGTACACGCCTTGGCTTCAAAGACTATGCTACACACAGTTTATTTAGGTATTTAATATTTTCATTGGTTCCCAGGAAGAGTGTGTTAATTATGCAAAATGTTACTACAGAAGTAATAATGTTCTCAGACTCTTAAAAGAGATCTTATTCTTACTGTTTACTTGCTTTATAGGAATGGGAACTATTTGATTTCAAAGAGAAATCAAGGCTACAGAGATCTTGCCTAATAGTAAGATTACAAAAAAAATTTGAATGAAAGCATCCTTTTTTTGGGGGGGGGATGTGGGGTTAAAGGGAGGAAAGGGAAGTTAACATCTGAAATTCTGACATACATAATTAAACATTCAGCAAATAGAATGAGTAGAAGACAGACTCCAAAGAGAATGCTACTATGCTAATATGTTTAATATAAAAACAACTAAAAATAAAAGCATTAGGATGTCCTGGGGAAACAATTTCCAGAATTTTTCATATTAAGGAAATTTATTTAAAATGTCAGGTAATTTTTAAGAGCATTTAATATGAATTGCTACCTAAATAGCCCTGGAAATTGTTCAACTTTCTTTTCCAACCCTTTCCTCTCTCCTTCCTCCAGTTAGTATCAGGGGAAAGTAAATGTCATTTTCCAATACAAGGCAGTTGGGTTTCCTACTGAACTTTACCTGTTATTGGACCATTGTTCCATGAAGAAATGTGAGGATGAAATCTTAATGTGTGAAAACTCTCATTTAACCCTAATCTATTTCCATTTTAAGGTGGAAAGGGGTAGTAGATAAGTTCTTATGCTCTGTGTTAAATTTTAAGTGCAAGTAAATGACTGTAGAAATCATTATTCTTGCAAATCCCCAAAGAACTTAAATACAATTTGCCCCTACGATAAACACAATTCTACTGAACTGTATCTCTGCAACTGTTCAAACCTGAGCAGTTTTAAGTTGTCATTTAATCACTGCTTTTAAAGTTATTTTGTAATTTACAGCTAAAGAAGTGGGTACTGGGGTATTATAGAGGGAAGAAAAGAAATGTTAAAAAGAATTTAAAGAGAGAGATAGGAAGTAAAAGAGAAATGATCAAAGAATGAGAAAGGAAGGGAGGAAAACAAGAAGGAAAGAAGAGAGGGAGGGAGAAAAGAAAGAAGAAAGGAAGAGAGGAAAGAAGGACAGAAAGAAAGAAAGAAAGGAAGAAGGAAGAAAGAAAGAAAAAAGAAAGGAAAGAAGGAAGGAAGGAAGGAAGGAAAGAAGGAAGGAAGAATGTGACCAAAAGGAAGAAAGGAAAAGGGAAGAGAGAAAGGAAAGAAGGAAGAAAAAAAAGGGGGAAAAAAGGCAGAAAGAAAGAGAATGAGAGAAAGGAAAGAAGCAAAGAGAGAGAAAATAAAAAAGAAAAGGGGAGGAAGAAACACAGAAACAAAATGTGAAACGTGAAGGAAAGAAAAAAGGAAGAAAGGAAGAAAAGAGGAAAGAAGAAAGAAAATACCATATAGTCCTTTAAAAATGTTTCTTTTAATTAGATCTCAATGATTATGCTTCATTTATACAATCCTTGCTTTTAGAGTTCACAACTATTTATTTTCTTTTGTATTCTAAATGTAATAGCCCATCCTATAATACCAGTGACTTTTTGGCTGGCCAGAGACCCAGTTCACTCCCTCATGTCTCATATGCTTCCGTTCCAACATTTCTGAACATTGCTGCAGCTAAGAGATCAACCATATTAGTTCATCATACTTTCGGAGTTGAAGGTTAGGGCATATCAGCCAATTCCTGCTAACTGAATGATCCTTTTTTTCCTTCAAGGTTCTGTGTTTTTTGTTTGTTTTATAGCTAACTGCCTGGGCTCTGGGCCGAGGTGCTCAACAAGGTATTTTTCTAGTGGTGCATTCATGGAGATAAAGCAAACTTTTTTCATGAAGAAAATGCTAATGATAATGCAGGCTCTTTAAAGAATAGACAAACTATCCGTTTTTGTTTTTGTTTTTGTATTTCTTTCTTCTCTGACTTCCTTAAACAAGAAATACCAGGTTATGAAAGTCCTCATTTGGATAGGGTCTGATAGTGTCCTCATTCAGTGTTTTTCTAATTAAAGTGAAATGTACAGACAATTTTTGGGGTCCATCTCCTCCTGATATACTTTTTATTCCTGTTCTGTCCTGAGTTCCTTTCACTTATTACTTCTTTAAATAAATACTTTACTTCTGGTTTATTGATTTGTCTTTCAGTGTCTTTATATTTTGAACTCTACTCTTAATTAACTAAAACAATAGTACTGTTTTCTATGCTGGTGATTCTATCTACTCAAGAATTTTAAAGTACTTAAAAATGTTCAGTTTTGCTTCTTGGTATCTCTAATTAAATCCATGAAGAGAACTGAAGTCTATCGAGGGAAAGAAACTATTATAAGACAACACACTATTATCAATAGAAAAGAGTCTTTTTGCTTATTCTTACCTGAATTCTACTTTGAAAATTAGCATGGATCAGTGAATAGTGATCTGAACTTGGAATCAGCAAGACCTGAGTTCAAACCCTTGCTTTGACAGTAGCTGTGGTGCTGTGATTAAGTCACTTGAGAGGGAATAAAACTTCTCTTTGGCCTCAGTGGAGAAGAACCAGGAGTCATGAATGAAATATGAAAAGATTTAACTTTAGGAATAATGAAGGAAAGAAAAAGTTCTTAATAAATAGATATAATCAAAAGTGATCTGTGTTAAGTGATAAAGCTGTCCCTTAGTGAAATCTTAAAGAACTGTTTAGATGAGGAATTAAGATGGTAAGTATATAAAGTTCCTCCAAATGCTTTTAAATAATGACCCTAAACAAATTCTTCAGTGGCTGAATCCACAAAAAGACAGAGTGAAACAATTTTCTATCCCAAGACAACTTTGAAGTTCATCAGAAAAGGTCTTTTGCATCAGGCTAAGAGAAAAGTGTAGGTCATGGCAGCACAAATCAGGAGCAGGTCTCAAGATGACTGAACCAGTGGCAGCATTGGTAATTTCCAGACCTCTCAGCCCCCAGATAGTAAGGGAATTGGACTACCGAACTGAAGGAGATTTAGAGGTTTACCAGAGACAGGACTCTGTGACATTGTACTTGGATCTGAGTTACATTCCTGGGTTTCAGTCTCAGTGCTAGCACAGCACAGCTTGCAATAACTGGGGAGCAGTGGCTGTAGTCAGAGTTCTGGGGTTGAAATGAATGTTTGTGATGACTCACAAGTCAGTGCACAGTACAATAAAGGAGTAAATGCACCTTTTCCTGGATCACCTAGATCACCACCTCAGAAGAGTCAAAAACTCACAGGTCCTCAGCAGTACCTTTGAAGATAGCTGAACAAAAATCCTGAAGCTTGGGATAGTGCCTCCTCCATTTGGGAAGCAAGTACATAGTTTAAGTATATAGTTAAAAGTCAAGAAATAAGCTAGCCCATTCTTCAATTGATAAGTGGTCAAAGAATATGAACAGATAATTTTCACTTGAAGAAATTAAACCAGTTCTAATCATATGAAAAAATGGTCTAAATCACTATTGATAAGAGAAATGCAAATTAGACAGCTCTGAGGTACCACTACACACCTCTCAGCTTGACTAACATGACTGGAAAGGATAATGATAAATATTTCCACCAGAAAACTGGGACACTAATACAGTGTTGGTGGAGTTGTGAACTGACCAACCATTCTGGAGAGAAATTTGAAATTATGACTAAAGGCCTATCAAACTGTACATACCCTTTGACCCATCAGTGTCTCTACTGGATCTATATCCCAAAGAGATCATAAAAAAAGGAAAAGGACCCACATGTGCAAAGAATGTTTGTAGCAGCCCTTTTTGTAGTGGCAAGAAACTGGAACTTGAGTGGATACCCATCATTTGAGGAATAGCTGAATAAATTATGATATATGTATGTTATGAAATATTATTATTCTTTAAGAAATGATCAGTAGGATGATTCAGAAAGGCCTGGAGAGACTTACATGAACTAATGCCAGATGAAATGAGTAGAACTAAGAGAACTTCATACACCTCAGTAACATTATATGATGATCAACTCTAATGGACTTTGCTTTTTTCAACAATGAGGTGATTCAAGCCAATTTCAATGGACTTCTGATGAAGAGGAGCATTTCTATCCAGAAAGAATAAGGGGGGGGGGGGGGAGAAACAGCTAGGTGGCGCAGTGGATAGAGCACCAGCCCTGAAGTCAGGAGGAACTGAGTTCAAATCTGAACTCCAAAACTTAACATTCTCTAGCTGTGTGACCCTGGGCAAGTCATTTAACCTCAATTGCCTCAGGGGGAAAAAAGAATAATGTGGGAGCTGAACATGGATCACTACATAGTAATTTCACTTTTTTTGTTGTTTGTTTTTTTTTCTTTCCCATTTTTTTCCCTTTTTGATCTGATTTTTCTTGTGCAGCATAATAAACGTGGAAATATGTGGAAATTGTGCACATTTAACATATATTGGATTGCTTGCTGTCTAGGGGAGGAGATGGGGGAAGAAAGGCAGAAAAACTTAGAACACGGGGTTTTGCAAAGGTAAATACTGAAAACAATCTTTGCATGTATTTTGAAAATAAAAAGCTATTATTAAAAAAAAGTACTGATGGTGTCTGAATACAGATTGAAACATAGTTAAAAAAAAGAAAATGGCTAGAAAACAAATTAACAACAGGAAAAAAATTTGACTATAAAAAGTTACTATCTTGACAAGGAAGATCAAAACACATACTCAGAAGAAGACAACAAAGTCAAAATTCCTGCATCCAAAGCCTAAAAGAAAAATGTTATTTGGTCACAGGTCATGGAAGAGCTCAAAAAGGATTTTCAAAAATCCAGCAAGTTTTGTCAGCTGTATCAATCAATATTGTTTTGGACTATTTAAAATAACTAGAAAGTATAAGGTTGGAATATTGCTGTGATCTATGGAAATGATGAATTGGTAGATTTAGAAAAATATGAAAAGACAAGACTTATGAAGGAAGATTTTATCTATCTTCAGAGAAACATAGGACAAACAAGCATAGTATGGTTTTACAAAGATTCATATGAATGTAAATGCAGTTTTTCTTCATGGAATTGGCTTTATTCTTTCAGCAATTTATATTGCTATGGCTAGCTCTTAAGAGGCTGTGTCCCATGAACTTGTCCTTGCTTTTCATTGTAGGATTCTAATAGTGGCAGTTCAACTTTAGCAATGAGGCCAAATTAAGCACTTGGTTTATGGGAAGAAGTCTATCCCAGCTAAGTTATGGGTTATAGGGAAAGTCTGAATAAAAGAATCCACACATAATTACCATATCTCATCTTATCAGTTATCTTCAAACTTCTTTTGTCCACAAAATCTTTTACTAGAGCTGCCAAGAAATAGCAAAAACAAATGGAATTCTATTTGCACTTTCTCCCTGCAGTGCATTTCTCAGATTGGAAGGGCTAAGAGGCTGACTAGAGGGGAAGAAGGAAATGTATGAATATTAAACTATTTGCAAACTAGAAAAAACAGCTCTTGCCTGGCACATACTAGAAGGTTAATAAATACTTATTGACTTACTGAATGATCAGGTATTAATGGCATTGGTGACATTTCAGAGGATCCTAGATTGAGAACTGAAAGAAACTTTGGAGGTGATCTAATCTAGCCCCATGGCAACTTTGAATAATTTCAGCATTTTGCTTTAGGGTTTTATTTTCTAGTGTAACATAAACAAATACTATTTTCACTTAATCAAAGTATTCAATTGGGAAGTCACACAGTTTGACTACTACACAGGATTTTTTTTTTTTTTTTTTTTTTTGGCAAAAATGGGTGTATCACAGCTCCAAAATGAAACTGAAGTCCAGAGAAGTGAAAGGTTATACAAGTAGTTAGTAGAAAAGCAAACATTCAAAGCCATGTATTCTAACTCCAAATTCATCATTCTTTCCCCTTAGTCATATTGCCCCTAAAGTCAGAGTTTGCACTCCTTTTTTTGTGTCATGGATGTGTTTGACAATCATGTGAAGCTTATGGACATTTCTCAGAAAAAATAGAATAATGACATTTTTAAATATATAAAGTAACAAAATTATCAGAATAAGAGCAAAAAGATGCTTTTAAATGCATAAAATGAAGCTTGTAGGATTATTAAAAATATCAATTATATTAAAATAAAACTATTAAAAAATATAGACCTTAGGTTAGAGGAAAGAGTGAATACAAAGTCCTTTTGATTTCTAATCAATTTTGTATAATGTGCTAGGTACACATTGAATATGTAACTCATGTTGGCCCTACATTTCTATAAAATTGTTGTGAAACATCACTAGCATGTGAAATAGAAGAGTAAATCACAATTCTATAACCACATAGCCACAGGACAAAAAAAATAACAATAAAAATATCAACCAGCTTGTCTAAGAAGCATTGATTATTTTCTCAAAAGAACAACATTTTCTTGTTAGAATTTAGTTGTTGTGGGATGAAGGATGTGTGTGTAGAGGGGGAGAGAGAGTGTTAATTTTTTTCCCAAGTTTTTTTCAACAAGAAGTTGGAAAACCATGAACCCCATTACTCCACTGCAGTATGTTATATTTGGAGACTCATAGTGGAAAGTCAATTTGATTAAAATTTAAAGTGTTTTTTTCATTATTCTCTTGTATGTCCAACCAGTCTCTCAGGAGACAGAAAATAATGATGGTCTCTCTCCTTATATAAGCATCATGGAAGTTGAGAACATCTGAGTTCCTTCCAATGACACAGGCTCTGAAATTGAACTTGTAGAACCAGAAGCAGAGAGTTTCCATACAAATATTCGGGCCTGACAAGCATACCTATCTTGCCCTTACTACAAAAATAAGAGTCTTCTGATCCTTACAGCTCAGGGTAGGATATATTTTATTTGACATTTCCTCAAGTAGGGCATAATTTGCTGGTGAAGTATTTTTGTAGGAATAAATAGGCAGAGAGATGGCATGGTAGAGTTTTGTTTTTGTTTTTGTTTTTTAGATGGGGCAATAATTAAAAAGTCTGTAAAAATTGCTGAACATTACTAGGTAACATATTAACATTGCTCAATAATGCTTTTATATTTGTAAATTCTTTGAGAAGAGATGGAAATTATCATCTTTCAAAAAAAAGAATAAATAACTTTGAGGGATGATTTTAACATGGAGCAAGACACCAAGCAAAGATTTGCCACTACAGAAAAAAAAAAAAAAATCAACCTTTTACAAGGATGACTCTAAATTCATTCTAATTACACCTCCTAAAATGGAATATGCTAAATGTGGATCAAATTGGAACTTTACAAATGAGCAATGGTGTTAAAAAAATCTTAAGAGAGATAGAATGATCCCCGTACTCTGGAAACATCATGTACCTTATTCTGCCAAATGTAGACATGACCTAAGATTAAAAAAATAAAAGAGGGTGGAGAAGAATAATAATAGCCCATTAATCACTAAGGATTATTAGATAAATGTCTATTTACAAAATTTCTTTCTAGACAACATATCTGGCCTAGTATAGCAACAACTGAGTTATGGTTAGAATTGGAGACCAACATAATTTTGAATGACTTGAGCATTTTGTTTCAGGGATTTATTTTCTCAGTACAATGTAAATGAGTAACATTTCTACTTAATCATTGTATTCTCTTTGGAAGTCACATAGTTTGACTAATACCCAGAGTTGTTTTCTGACAAGCAGGTTTACTATGTTTTGAAGCCAAGGATCAGGAGAAGTCTTATATCACACCAAATGCTATATCAGAGGGCTTTATTTAAAGAGTGAGGAAAATATTTCCTGATTTTTTTTTCTTTATTACTACAGGGCAGATGTGACACCATTAGTTTTCTTTGTGTCATAAATATAGACTAGTGGTATTTGACAGGAATCACTATAAAACAGGTTACAGATAAGTTCAGCTGTCTTTCCTTCCACCCAGACCTTTTATACTCTGTTCTGATGGGGCCGCTTGAATAGAATGACCAAGGTTTGATTTTAGGCTTCTAGGTCATGGTTTCACCTTGACAACAGTTCTTTCATTTCAAGCAGTAACATTTGCTAGGATCCCTTAGGTGCTTTCATTTTTGTCAAGTACAGTAAAAAAAAAAAAAAAAAAAAGTATGAAAAAAAGATAAATCTTAATTCACATGCTGCAGGACTATCTCTGTGTCTCCAGCACAAAACTTCAAATCCAATCCAAGAACTGGATGTGTATTAGAAGTCTGCAGATTTAAACCTTGTCCACCATGATCAAACTGGATTTATGGGGCATCATAACTCTCCAGACACCATCCAGCAGCTTATTAATTTAATAGACTCCTGTCCATTCCCTGATGTTCCTGCCCTGACAGTCTCTCAAGATAAGGCGAAAGCCTTTTGACAGGACAGAGTGCATATATATTTTCTTCTGTTTTCTCGTGGATGGGGTTGTCGACAACTTGAAATGTGTGGCTCAGCAAATTTGTTTTTTTTTTTTTTCTTTTGCTTTGCAGGAAAGATGACAGAGGCAACACTCCCATAGCTCCTAGGGTCACTAGGTCTGCAGTTTTCCTCCATTATTAATTTATATGATGTTTTGCTAAATTACAATAAATTGTAAAATTATTTAAAACAAGTATTCACAAGCTTTTTTAAAAAGAAAAGAAATGATGTTGCAATTTAGTACATATTATGATAGAAGAAAAGTTGGTTAACAGAGAGAACTTGGAGAAATATCTTTATTGACACACACATATACACTTACACACATTCAAACCTATACACATATACATATACACATTTACATAGATTTCACTTTAAAATTTTTAAAAAATAAAAAGATAAATACTATATATATATATATACACACATATATGTGCAATCACACATATTTCAGAGTATTTATTGTTTTCCTGTGGGCCTGAAGTTTAAAGACTTTTTTCCTTGCTCTTAAGGTTCCAATGAAATGCAAACTGTGCTTATTCTCTCCTCTTCAAGTACAAACACATTAATAAGCCTCAGTGAGAGCAACGTTCATTGTGCCAGTCCAAAGAGTACTATTCTATGAAATTTAAATCTGGATAATGACAATAATCATGATTATGATAGTTAAAATTTGCAAAGTACTTTTCAAATATAATCTCATTTGATCTTCCCAACAACTCTGGGTGCTAGGTAAGTGCTATTATTACTCTCATTTCACACATGTGGAAACTGAGGCAGACAGCTTGAGTGACTTAAGTGTCATATAGCTAGTAAGTATTTGAGCTTGGATTTGAACTCAGAATAATTTCTATGGTTCTCAATTGATAAAAAGTCAGAAATTCAAAGGACTTCAGTAAAAAATAAAACTTGAAACATAATGTACTGGGAAAGGAATGGGTTTTGTATTTTGAAGAATTGATTTCAAATTTTGACTATCCTCCCTACTCTATATTCATTTTAAGAAGTCTTCTGAGCTGTCTATGTCACTATGTCCTCATCTACAAAATAAAAGCGTTCTTTTCATATCCCTGGATGATTCAAATCACCCAGAACAGATTAAATACATTCTTAGTTGCTAAAACAACAGGCACGTGAGTCAGCAAAGCCATTGTAAATAATATCTGAAAGATTATGGAAAACAAAAGAGTCATAAGATTAAAGAAGGGAAATATTGTTCCAATTTTCAAAAATGGGAAAAGAACAGGGTCTGAAAATATAGGTTGCTAAGAATGACTTAGTTGTCTGGAAAAATTCCAGAATGGATCATTTAAGAGTTGTTTGGCTGGCATCTAAAAAGAGAAGTTGATGAGATTATTAAATTAAAAGATGAGAGGAGTTATGTGGATAGAGTTTACCTAGATTTATCAAAACTTTTGAAAAAGTTTCTTACACTGTTCTAGTGAAAAAGATGGAGAGATATCGATTAGACAATTAGGTGGATGCAGAACTTCTTAGATGGATGGATTCAAACGGTTGATATTAACAGGAGAAGGCACCCAAGGATGGATCTTGTTCAATTGTTTTAGACTAATTCTTCATGACCAAACTCATTAGGGGATCACTTTTCAGTCTAATTCTTCATGAATGACTCCATTAGGTTTTGTGTTTTGCTTTATTTTTGTTGTTTTGTTTGGCAAAGATACTAGAGTATTTTTGCAATTTGAGACAGAGTTAAGTGACTTGTTCAGCATCACACAGCTGGTAAGTATGTGAGGCCAGATTTGAACTCAGGAAGATAAATCTTCTTGATTCCATTCCTGGCACTCTATCTACTATTGCTCAGTGTGGGATGGATCTTACAGAAACATAACTGCACAAGGGCTCTTCAAATTTTTATCAATGACTCAGAAAAAGGTTAAAGTAGGATTATCAATAAATTTGCAAATGAAACAAAGCCAGGAGTTGGGGAGAGATAACTAACACAAAGAATCAGAGATAATATCTAAAAGGATGTGGATAGACTAGACTTGATTCCATTCAGAAGGGGTAAATAGAAAGTCTCATACTTGCCAGTATAAGATGAGGGTGGCTTGATTAAATAAAAGTTCTGGAAAAGACCCATGGGGTGAGGGAGGCAGCTAGTTGGTACAGTGGATAGAGCACCAGCTCTGAAGTCAGGAGGACCTGAGTTCAAATTTGACCTCAAGACACACTTCCTGGCTTGTGTGACCCTGGACAAGACACTTAACCCCAATTACTTTAGAAAAAAACAAAACAACAACAACAACAAAAAAACCCTGGGAACTTATGTCACATTTAAGCTCAATGAGAATCAGTGTGATACAGCCAAAAGAAGTGCATGCCATTTTGGGTTGTATTTAAGAAACACACAACTTCTAAGAGTACGTTAGAGAATAGGGAACAGGAATATGGAGATTGTAATGTACTGCAATGTCCTTAAATCTCATTTGAAATGCTATGTTCAATTCTAGGTGTCTCAATTTAACAAAAAAAAAAAAAATTGTAGAAAAAAGAATATAGGCTGTTCTGTTTGGCCCCAAAGGGCAAAACCAGGAGAAAGTGATGGCAGTTGCAAGGAGGTTGATTTAGTTAAGATCTCAGGAAAAACTTCTCAACAAAATAGCTGTCCAGAAATGGAATGGATTAACCTGACTGGTGGTTGTTTACCTTCCCTTGGAAGTCTTTGAGGAGAGCCTGGATAACCACCTGTCTTGGAGTATCCTTTTGTGTAGGGGTTGGCCTAGTTGGCGGCTAAGTTAAATTCTGTGTTACTTTAAGTTTTGAATTCCATTTCACCTCTAAATCTGTGATTCTGAGAACAGTTCCAAAATCATACTTTGCTAACCTTATAAGTATTAAATATTTATGGAAATAATTTATGGAAATAATTAATTGTTTTATTTTATCTCTGATCACACTTATGACGGCACTGTTTTATTTGAAGACTCATCACCCAAAATAATTTAAATGTGCCAATTTGATCCATTGTGCCAATGTGTAAATTTGGTCAGAGGAAAGTTTATATTATATTACACAGGATATTACTTTTTTTTAAATCAATGGCATAAAAATAAAGATCTTTAATAATTATAATCCTCTATATTGCTTACAGAGCTAATTAGGAAACAAATATCTCTGTTACAGACTATAATGTGTTCACTACTTCATTCTTTTTCTGTATAATTCTTTTCCATAGGATAAAAAAGATGATGATTTTGACCCTGACCAATTATGAAATGCTGACTAACCATGATGAATCTTATTTCTAAATTTTCCTGTGATTCAACTCAATGTAAGAACATTTCAGTGAGACAGTCTGCTAGGACAACTAAACCCCACATTTTGAGGAACTAATGACATACTTAAAGCTTAAGTAGTACAGTAGATAATATTGAGGGCTTAGATTTAAAAAGATTAGGCAGAACTGAGTTAAAATTTCCTTTCAAATATTTACTAGCTGTGTACCTAAAAACAAATCATTTAAAATCTCTCAGCCTTAGTTTCTTCATCTGCAAAATGAGGGAGTTGTACTTAGTGGGCTATAAGATCTTTTCTAGCTCTAAATACATGGTCCTATAAAATAAATGCCTATTAGTTTGTAAACTAGAAACAGTTTATACAGTTAACTGAATGGTAATGAATGACTTTATTACTTATTATATATTTATTTTGCACATCTACACATGTGTGCATATATTCTTAAATGTATATATATGCCCATATAGATATATATGTATGTGAGTGAAAAGGTACATATATGTGTGTATATATGTGTGTGTGTATGTAGTCAAAATTAATATGAGATGAAAAAAATTTTAAGTTCATTTTTCCCAAAATGGTTTTGCAAAGTAAAAGGCACTAAACTATAGAAGTCATTCTTGAAAATCTTTACTGACAACAGAGACCTGAGAGTGATGATAAATACTAGATTTCTGAAGGAAAACTGGCTTAAAGTAATTTATTCCCATTGAATTTCAATGGGCTACAGCTAGTACTACATAAATAGATAGATAGAAAGATCTTATCTGTATATACTTAAATGTATATATTTCCAATCCATTCCCTTGGTTGGGATATTCTTGCAGGCAACACCAAGATATACTATCTTGGATGACCCCATGCTGTTGTCTGACAGTCTTCCCAGACTTCAGGGCGAGCTAATGAGAGTGGTAGTAGTGCTGTAGGCTGAAACGTATAAGTCAACCTTTTAAGTTTAAAAATAGCCTCCCTAAATTGACTTATGCCCTGAGTACACAATGAAAAGCATCCAGTTTCAGGTCCCCTAACAGAATCTTGGCTGCAGAATAACTTCCCACCAGTTGAAGCAAATAAGTCAGAGGTGAAAAGAATGCAGCTGTTGCCCACAAATAAAATAAAGCATATATGTAAGTGGTGGACTGATATTAATAAGCCAATACACTTACAATGACTCCAAAATAAAAAATGAGCAGGCAAGAGTTTATAGGATTCAGAATAGTTGATGCAGTTTTTGTTGAATGAAAAAGAAGAAATAGATATTTAATATAGGCTTCCTTAATTTGGAGTATAGTGAATCTCACTTCATGGATAGATTTGAGTGAATCCATGATCTTGAATGGAAAAGTAAACATCTTCATTTCAATAAACTGATTTTCTTTGTAATTTTATTTCATATATTTAAAAAGATTATTCTGAAAAAAATTCTATAATCTTCAGGAGACAGCCAAAAGTGTCCACTACAATAAAAAAGTTTAAACTTTTGTGTTCAAGAACTTTTTCTATACTCTTAAAAATTGTTAAGCTATCCCTAAAAGAATTTCTTTTATGGGCTTTATCAATCAAAATTTACCATTTTATAAATTAAAATGTCTTGACATTATAAAAATTGTTTTGATTTTGTGAATCTTCTAAATGATCTTAGGATCTTTACCAGTCATCAGTCTATCCTTTGAGAACCATTGCCCTAAGTAAAAACAAGATACTATACTAGAAACATTTAATCAATCTCCAGAAAATCCTTTTCCTTACCTTGTGATTGGCTAAAACCTTGAAAAGCAAAACAAAAATGAACAAACAAAAAGCATATTAACACAGTATAGTTGTCTCTCATCGATAGGTGCTTTTCCCCATCTCTTCCCTCCACTCCATCCACAATATAGTTTACTTTCCTTTCTTTATGAATGGATCTAATCATGTCAAGTCTATTTGTCAACAGATCTCCCTTGCAAACTAGAGTGCAAATTACTTAACATTCTACTTGAGACCAACCTTTACTTTTATATTCTTTTCTCATATTCTTCTCCTTAATGTCTTATAAGGTCCAAATCAACTCAGCTTTTCATTATCTCCCTTTATACTCTCAGTACTTTCTTACTTCCAATATCTTTACTCCTGCTATACCCCATGTCTGAAATAGCCCCTTTGCTTCATTTTTGCTGTTAGAAATACCACTTATCTTTCATGATTCAATTCATGCACCAACTTCCTCCTTGAAACCTTCACTTATTAATGAACAAGTATTTATTGAGTACATGTCAAGACATAGTACTAGAGGCTGCCTAGGTGGAAATGAGCTTTTCTTCTTTAAACCTATTGTAGCATTTTGTCCATTTGGCATATTCAATTCTGCAGGTTAGTTGTGCAGATTTATTTTATGACATTGCATATTTGTGTTAGTGCTTTTTTTCAGAGGACTCTAAGTTCTAGGAGGCTATGCTTTAATTATATTTCTATATTACTTTAGTATCTAGCACAGTGATTCTTACCCCTTATCTGGTGCTTAATAAATAGATCCTGAAAAATTAATGAAGAAGCAAAAATAACTAAAACTGTACTGTGCAATTCAAAAGTTGTGTATGCATGCTACAGCATAGATATGAAATTCATAGGAAAATGACATCATGAAATGGTTCATTTATTGTTTCCATCCTCATATTTTCTAGAATTAGATCAAATCCAACCTAAAATTTTCTTTTTAGATGACATTACCAGTATAAATGTAATAATGCAGAATTTATTAACAACATTACTCAGCATTTGTGCCACTTCATGTGTATGTAGTTTGGACATTTACAATCCTAGGCTTCAATACAAAATCTAATACAATCTGATACAAAATATTACAAACCCTTTCCTCAACTATCCTTTCCACCAACAAATAATCTTGACATGCACCAAAATGGTCTAGCTTTTTGCAAGGGTTTTCTGTTCATCTGAGATGGTGTTTGTTTGCTAGTGATATGGTGGAGATGGAAGGAATAAGAACTGGAAACTAATTGGATATGAGAAGAGAGCAAAAAGGAAGAAATTAATGTGACTGAGGTTGTAAACCTGAATGACTAGGAATAAAGGGTGTTTCAAAATCTTAGTGTAGCTTTAAATATAGTAGCTTAGATTTTTTTGCTTTATATATATTTGTGTATATAATACATAAGTATGTACACACACACACACACACACATATATATATATATGAATATTGACCTTAAATAGCCTAAATGCAATAAAACTTGGGACATTCTTTGCGGCAGTGCCCTTGAAAGAAACAGGGAGGCTCACATTTGACCCCACAGCTCAGAGAATAATTTACCCCCAAGTCACAAAAAGCATAAATAGCAAAGCCAAGATATCAAATCAATTACCCAAAATTAGAATGGGGTACCACAGAAGACAGTGAGTTCTCCTGCACTTGAGGTCTTCAAGGATCACTTGGAGTGTGCTGTATATGGGACTCTATTCCAGGTACAGATTGGAGTTGATGCCATCTGAGGTTCCTTGCAACTCAGATTTTATGATAGTATAGTGTTCTTTCTACCTTTATTCTACTTAGCAATCAGCTAGATGTTATAGCCAAATCATTGTCATGTTCATCTTACTTTTATAGTTTGGAGATAAAAATTGTTAGACTTCATATTTCATCAGTCAATAAACATTGTTAAGCATCTACTATGTGCCAGGTACTATACTAAGCTCAAGGGATACAAAAAGAAGCAAAAGATAGTTCCTGACCTCAAGCAGCTCCCAATATGGAATATAGTCTTTTGCCTTATATAGACATTCCAATTTAATGTAATTGCATTTTGGAAATTAGCACAGAAACATAAAAGTGAACTTCATGAGTAGGAAAACATCTTCCTTTTTGTATTTCTTCAGAACTGATCACAATGCCTCATACACAATAGGCACTTAATAAATGTTGACTCAGGCAAATTATGTTTAATGCAGAAATAAAAGGACAAGAGCTTTTACTCTGACAGCATTCAAGATTCTCCCTGTGTAATTGTCTCACTACTGACTTTTCAAAAATATATTTATTATCAAATGAGTATATTAATCAGCATGGAATACATGTTGGATTAGTGTATATTTATTCAGACTTGAATCATTAATTAATATGCTAACTAAACAAACCAGATCCAGTCATTTAGGCTTTGGAATGCAGTATTTTTATAAGGAGGAAGGGAGAATCAATGAAAAGGGAAGAAATACAGCATTTTTTTCAATGAAAATAATTTATTTTCAATTACACGATGTATTTATTAACTCAACAAACAATTATTAAGGGCCTACTATGTGCTAGGCACTGTGCCAGATCCTTTGTAAACAAAACCAAAAGTGAAATAGCCCTTGCTTTCAGGGAAGGGAGTATGTGTGGGGAGGGGGAGAACAACTGAAGAACCAATAAGTAAATTCTGAATACAAATATATACACAATAAGTTTATTTATGAAAATATAAAATGCATAAAATTAATAAAATACAAGCTAGAAAGCTCAATCTAGTTTTAAGAAAAAGAACTAGTCCTAAAGGGACTACAAAAACCCTACAGCTTCATTATATTTACAGTAATATCTATAAAAAATTTAAAGAACAATTATTGTACAATTATTCCCAAAATTAGAATCCTTAAATTTTGAAAATATTATTTATCACAGAGATGCTTATTGCAAGGGAGCTAGAAATATTTAGAAATTAAGGGTATGTGATAATTAAAGCTATTAGCAATTTTCGAGAAGGCAAAGAAATACTATAAATACATGTAAATTTTTATCTAGCATTTCTTTCATAAATGACACATACATATTATAAATGGACACACTAATATGAAAACAGACACAAAAATATCTCATTAAGAAAAATCTGCCTTTAGAAGATTTTTTTCTTCATGTTAGGCTGCTGAGAAAATGTACTTTTAGGGATGTAGCTTGGAAGAATAATATCCCTTTTCAATGCAAAAATCCTTCTCCATCTTCCAGAGATATCAAGCCTCAAAAAAAAAAAAAAAAAAACCTTCTATTTATTTCAGATTTTTTCTTTTTACATAGAAAGCTGGTGTATTTATAATTCTTATTCTGGACACATGAAAATAAAGACATTTTCTTCATATCACAAAATATGCATTAATAATAAGTAATGATGTTAGGGGAAGTCAGAAATTCATTGAAATGCTACCAGTAAGTTACAAACACATGCAAAAATACTTACAGGTATAGCTGAATGAAATGGTCAGACAGAAGAATTATTTGTTGAAGTTGTTGTCACAGTGCCACTGTTCTAGCAGAAAACCCCCCTTTCAATAGTGTTAGGGCTGGTAGGGACACTTGTTTTAGAGGCAAATTCCACTGGCAAATGGCAATTCCAATAAAAATAGGCTTTCCCCCCCTAAGCAGCCATTTTATGATCACTGGTTCTTTGTACCAACATAGTTCATCATTCATTCCTCAAAATGCATCTCTAATTTTTGTCAGACATAACCAGAAAGGCCTCAAACATTTTTGAAGCATGTTAGGTTTTTTTCCCCCTGCATGGAGTTATCCTGTGGTGCTCTGCAATCAATTACTGTTATACTACCATCATTAATAATTTTCTTAATGAAAATGATTCTGTTGATCTCCGTTGTATTTTAATTATCAGAGTTAAGCATAATTACACTGCAGCTCTGAGCTGGCATGTGGACTCCTTTAGGGCGCAATTTTGTTTTAACATACTGATAATGTAATTTTACATTGTGTCAGTTGTTTAGTTATTATCCAGTTGTACAATTCCACTGTATTCCTGATAACAGATAATAACCTTAGTCCCTCCTATATCCTGAAGTCATTTAAAAAGCAATATTGGAGTTTCTGGAACAGCTAACTTAATCGCCTTATGATTTTATAATTCCCACTTCTAAATATTTGGCACAGGCATCCATCCCATTTTAACAACACCATAAACCAATATGGCATCTATACATTGTGAAATTAGAATTAAAAAATGCTCACCAAAAAACTCCATTTTTAAATGTTTCCTCTTAAATCATGAGAGCTGGATAAGATGTTCAAACTCATCTAGACTAAATCCATCATCTTGCAGATAATGACATAAGTAAAGAGAGGGAAACCCAGAATGGTGAAGAAATTTGTACAATGTCACAAAGCCATTGATGTATATGGCCAGAACTCAGGATCAACACTCTTCCTCAGGTATTTTCCACCATGTTGATGAAAGAGATTTCTATTTAAAGCTGAAACCTAAGTTTTGGGCCAGTTTCAAGATCTGATGTCCATTTTATTTTCACATTTTATGCTAAATCCCAAACCAGGCAGTTTACCAACCTGCAACAAAGCTTCAGTTCAGGGTTGAATAATATCCAAGCTTTTATATGGATGAGTACCTAGAATCAAAGTTGCTATCTTCTGAAAAGAGATACATGCTGGTTTAGTTGGGGTGCAGGAGGCAGAATCACCAAGAGCTCTGTTATCTCTCTCAGGATTTCTGACATTGTTTTTCAAGGGCCCTTTAAGCCTTTTAATGGTGATTTTCTGCTTCTGAGCTTCTGTCTGTAAACACACAGAATGGGGTCTTACAGAATTTGTATCCTGTTTTGGAAAAAAAGCCTGCACTTTGATTCCATATGAGTCTGTACAGAATTTAGTGTTGGAAGCATCAAGGAAACCATTTGTAGATACTGATAGTTTCTGATGCTACACTTCTTTTGTGTTCCTTGAACACTTTTTTTTTCATAGCTTGCTTTTAGACTTCCAATATATGTTGAGAGACATGGGAATAATATTTTAAAATATGTAAATAAAAGAGGGATTGTATATTGTTTGACTGTTTAGTCTATATTTTCAATCAAATAACACATTTATTAAGCATCTACTAAGGCTAGGAGCTGGGGGATACAAAAACAAAAAAAGAAATAATCTCTATATGCCATGAACTTAACCTGTAATGGGGGAGACAACAAGTACATATGAATATCTATTTAATATAAACATAAAGATAATATATAAATACAAATATGAAGTTAAGTAAAAGGTATTTGGAGAGGGAGGTAGTGTGGGTCAGGGGCAAGGGAGAGGTCAGGAAAGATTTACTGAAGAAGACAATGCAAAAGAATTATAATAGTTGAAAGTAATGAGAAAGGATATTCCAGGCCTACAGGATGGCTTGAACAAATGTATTGAGAAAAGAGATGAGGGATTCAGTGTAAAGAAAAGAGAGAAAGCCAATTTGGCTAGATCCACAGGCAGTGAAATAATGCCTAATGAGGCTAAAAAAGTAGGGCTAGAAAAGGCCATGAAAGACTATAAAATCTAAACAGGAGAGTTTACCTTTTGTCCTTGTAAAATGAGGAAGGCCACTAGAGCTGAGTGAGTGGTTGTGCTTATATTTAAGGAAAATTATTTTGGCAGTAGGGTGTAGGAAGGCTGGCGTGATGAAAGACTTCAGGCAGTGAGACCAATTAGGAGTTGCTACAAAAATAGAGGTAAGAAAGGATGAGGGACTGAACTAAGGAGGTGGCTGTGTGAATGGAAGGAAGGGGTAGAGGTAGGAGAGGTTGGTGGAGGTAGAAAGGGCATGATTTAGCAATTATGTTTGGTTATGTGAGCTAAGGGAAAATTAGCAGTAGAGAATATTGACAATTTTACAAATTTAGGACACTAGAAAGATAGTGGTGCTTTTGACACAAATAGGGGTGTTTGGAAGAGAATTTTGGATGGTGAGAAAATTATGTGTTCAATTTTATACATTGAGTTAAAAATGTTTCCAGGATATATAGTTTAAAATGTCTAATGGGTAATTGGTGATATAGAATTAAAACACTATAGTGATAGATTATGACTCCATATACATATCTGTGAGAGTCATGTAGTAGATGCAAGCTGAGAGAGAGAAAGAAAAGGGAGTGGGGAAAGAGAACGAGAAAGACAGAAAGAGAGAGAAAGAAATAGACAGACAAAGACAGACAGGCAGAAAAAGAGATAAAGACAGAAAGAGAGAGAGACAGAAACAGAGAGAGACAGAGAGAGACACACACACACACACACACACACAGACACAGACACAGAGACAGATACAGAGAAAGTAGTTTAAGACAACAGGAGAATGAAGTTTTGTTTTTTTTTGTTTTTGTTTTTGTTTTTGTTTTTTTAAGGATGAAGGAGGAAATTCAGGCATTCTTAATAACAGAAGTGAAGGAACTAATGTAGAGAAAGAGTTCGAAGATTCAGTTTAAGTTTTGTTGTTTTGTTTTTGGTATTTTATAAATGTAATGTACCTCATTTCATATGTAATATTTTGTTAAAGAAAATGTGCATAAATAAAATTGTCATCATTCAAATAATATTTTTAATGAGTTTACAATGTGAAAAACTCCTAAAAATGAATACTTTAATTAACTGTTTTTATTTTATTTGTGTTCTAGATTTGGGTTTTTACATATTAGATGAGGTGAACCTACACAGCTAGTAACTGTGCTTACATGTATGCAAAGCAGGTTTTTAAAATGGTTATTTTGAAGATGGATCCCAAAATTCCAGCTAGGTAGCACAATAAATAATGTACTGGGTCTGGAATAATGAAATGAGTTCAAATTTTACCTTGAAAGCTATTAGGTTGGAAAAATATTGAATGCTCATGGGTAGGCCGAGCAAAAATAATAAAAATGACAATACTACCCAAACTAATTTACTTATTTAGGGCCATACCAATCAAACTTCCAAGAAATTATTTTACAGATCTAGAAAAAATAGTAGCAAAATTCATCTGAAAGAACAAAAGGTCAAGAATTTCAAAGGAATTAATGAAAAAAAATGCTGATTAAGGTGGCCTTGCTGTACCAGATCTAAAACTATATTACAAAGCAGCAGTCTTCAAAACCATTTGGTACTGACTAAGAAATAGAGTAGTCGATCAATGGAATAGGATAGGATCACAGGACAAACTAGGCAATAACTATAGCAATCTAGTGTTTGATAAACCCAAAGACCCCAGATTCTGGGATAGAACTCACTATTTGACAAAAACTTCTGGGAAAATTGGAAACTAGTATGGAAGAAATTAGGACTTGATGCACACCTAACACCACATACCAAGATAAGATCTAAATGGGTTCATGATTTAGATACAAAGAGTGATATTATAAGCAAATTAGAGGAACTTAGGATAGTTTACCTCTCAGACCTGTGGAGAAGGAAGGAATTTGTGTCCAAAGAAGATCTGGAACTCTTAATTGAACACCAGATAGATAATTTTGACTATATTAAGTTAAAAAGTTTTTGTACAAACAAAACTAATGCAGACAAGATTAGGAGGGAAGCAATAAATTGGGAAATCATCTTTACATTTAAGGGTTCTGACAAAGGCCTCATTTCTAAAACATATAGAGAATTGACTCATATTTATAAGAATTCAAGCCACTCTCCAATTGATAGTCAGAGGATATGAACAGATAATTTTCAGATGATGAAATTAAAACTATTTCCATTCATATGAAAAAGTGCTCCAAATCACTATTGATCAGAGAAATACAAATTGAGACAACTCTGAGATATCACTACACATCTGTCAGATTGGCTAAGATCACAGGAAAAGATATTGACGAATGTTGGAGGGGATGTGGGAAAACTGGGACACTGATACATTGTTGGTGGAACTGTGAACGGATCCAACCATTCTGGAGAGCAATTTGGAACTATACTCAAAAAGTTATCAAACTGTGCATACCCTTTGACTCAGTAGTGTTTCTATTGGGCCTATATCCCAAAGAGATCATAAAAGAAGGAAAGGGACCTACATGTGCAAAAATGTTTGTAGCAGCCCTCTTTGTATTGGCTAGAAACTGGAAAATGAATGTATGCCCATCAATTGAAGAATGGTCATGGAATATTATTGTTCTGTAAGAAAAGACCAGCAGGATGATTTCAGAGAGGCCTGGAGTGACTTGCATGAACCGATGCTAAGTGAAATGAGCAGAGCCAGGAGATCAATATATACGGCAACAAGACTATATGATGATCAATTCTTATGGACATGACTCTCTTCAACAATAAGATGATTCAAACCAGTTCTAGTTGTTCAGTGGTGAAGAAAACCATATACAACCAGAGAAAAGGCCTAGGGGTTCTGAGGGTGGACCACAACATAGCATTTTCATGCTTTCTATTGATGTTTGCTTGCATTATGTTTTCCTTCTCAGATTTTTTTTTTTCTTGTATATCTGATTTTTCTTGTACAGCAAGAAACTGTATACACATATTCGATCTGTCAAGTATTTGAACATAATTTGAACATATTAAACTTCCTGACATCTAGGGCAGGGGTGGGGGGAAAGGAGGGAAAAATTTGTTACAGAAAGCTTTGCAAGGGTCAATGATGAAAAATTACCCATGCATGTTTTGCAAATTAAAAGCTTTAATAAAAATAATAATAATAAATGCAAAAAAAAGAAAGTTACTAGATGTGAACCTGGGTAAATTATCTAATTTCTATTTGCCTCACATTCTACAACTCTAAAATGGGAATAATAACAGCATATACCTTGCAAGGCTAATTAAGATAATATTTGTAACATGCCTGTAGCAATTAGTGCCTAATTCATAATAGACACTATATAAATACTATTCCTTCCCTCTTCCCCCCCATTTTTGAGCATGTTTTCCACATCGCAGTTCTAATTTCTGGCATTTTTTATACCTTTCATTTCAACTAATACAAATATGAAAAAGAAAAATCCAGGAATAGGAAACCTAGTCTTTGGGAGAATAAACTATGAAGACTTCAGAAAAATAATGTTGTAAATTTGCCAATAATACAAAAGAAAAATTTTTTTTAAACTTTAGAATTTTGATCAATGCTTTAAATCATGATGACTTCAAAGGCCAACGGTGAAACATCAGCAAAGAGTTCTGGACAGTAGAAGTTCTTAAGGTGAAATGGCAAGTCAGGTAATAGTGCCCAGTGTGTTGAATGAAGGGCAATATGGCAGGGCACATGTTAAATCCTAGTGAAACTTGAGGTCCAATGTCAGGAAAGATATTTCCCAACCAGTGATTACTGGAAAGGTGAGCAGTAGATAAGTGGAACAAGGTATTACATTTTCTCAGGCAAGATTATGGCTGAGAAAGATCAGTATCCAACCAAGCATCTAATACCTGGAGGGAATTCTGTAATGGTGACTGGCATTGATGGTAAAGTGTTATGCTTTCTTTATGAACTCTGGAATACTTCTTAGCATCTGGGTATTCTACCCAAAATGTTCATCTCGGGGAAAAAAGAAGGGGAAAAGCTGTCTCATCATCAATATCATGATCATCAACTACTGATGTTACGTAATGTTACATATGGAATGTGGAAGACAGAGACAGTAAACCGAGGTTAAATACAAAAGAATGAAAGAATGGGAACAGACCTGTAAAAATAAAATAGGTTAAAAGCATTATCTGAGGTTTGCAATGGAAGCTAAGGACCACAAATCATCTGCATTAGAAGTAAAAGGAAACTCTAAGAAAGCAGAGACTTATCTTTATAGAGTGTGGGTCAATGAGAATAGATAATAGATGGGTTTTGGTTTTTTTTGTTCTTTTTTTTTTTAAACTTTTTCTTACTCAAGTATAATCTTTAATTTGGTGAGTCAACAACAAAAATAGTTAATAGAAAGTTGAAGCAAAATGGTATTGAGACAGTCTGCTATAGTAAATACATGGCCAATCTCAGGGTCAAATGATCTTAGTCTATAGAGTCTTAACTCTCAAATAAAATATCTGAGCAACCAAGTCATTCACTTAACTTCTATCCCTGTAAGTTACAGATTAGTGGATTTCCCTACATTGATGAAATGATAGGTCTAGGGGCAGCTAGGTGTTATAGTGGATAGAGCACTAGCCCTGAAGTCAGAAGGACCTGAGTTCAAATCTGACCTCGGACACTTAACACTTCCTAGTTGTGTGACCCTGGGCAAATCACTTAACCCCAATTGCCCCAGTCAAAAAAGAAATGATAGGTCTATACTAAAACACACAAAATGAAAAAGGAAATGGCAAGAGAGTCTCTATCTGCTCTCAGTGAGTTCAAGTCATCCAATCTGAATGACCTATCTCACCTCTTCTGTCACAAAAGGGAAAACTATCCCCTTTCTTTCTGGGAACCTCTCAGGGAGAATGTTGATTCCATATTCTGTACTTTATGATAATATAAGAAGTTCAAGTTTCTAAGTATTTTCTAGCATGGAGCCCAGGAATCATTTCCCACCAACAAAAATTGATTTAGGAGCTCAAGGATAATTTAGAAATCAGGGATTGAGATATAGTGAAAGTTATTTGACCAAGTCTACCCATGGAAAACCAGGAAATGGGATATTACACACATCTTAGGAATCAAGTGAGCAAACATGCACAAAGGAAGCTAAAGCTTCAATCCTGTGAGTTCCAAAACAGAAAAAAAAACTGAGTGAACTCATTATTATTAGCATTAGGATTTGAAAATATGAAAAGGAGGTACAGAGTTTGTATTACTATATAGGGTCATCCCCCATATATCTGCATGTAAAATATGAAACAATTGAGAAACTCATCCATAGAATAAAGCATATGTTTTCATGCTAAGGGTTGAGCTCACTTTTATCATCAGCATGCCTGCCAATCTCTAATGCTCAGAGGCAGCAGCAGATCTTAGGAACAAGCATGCCACTCCTGTTTTCCTACAACACATTAAAGACTTAGAGATCCTACTGACTTTCATCAGGTACTTGCTCAACCTTTTCTTTTTTTTTCTTTGTTTTTTTTTTTTTCTGTTTCAAGAAAGAAGACAAATTATTCTTCCCAGAATTATCTGGAGTCTTTTGAGAATAATTGCAACACAAATAACCAAACAGATTATTTCACATGTACTTGGGTAAGCTAATCATTTCCTGAAATGACAACACATGGATTGGGGATGGGAGAAGATGAAGGGGGAAAGGAAGAGGAAGTGCACTGAATTATAACATCATAAAAATCCATATACCCTTTTACTTTAATGTGGCAAAGGGATAGCAGATAGTAAAATAACACAAGTAGAAGAAAGGAATTTGAAACAATGAATTGTTGGCTTGCAAAATAGAAATTAAAGCCCTGTGAAGTTAATTTTTTTTTCTTACCCTCATTTTTAGTTTCGTTTTAAGAAGTCAATTTGCGTCTCAAATGGTTTAGTAGGTAAGGGCTGAATGTTTATCCAGTGTTACAAAAGGCAGTACTATGAAATGGCAAGAGCTAAGAGTTTTTTCAACTGAGATACTGTATTTGTAGTTTTTCATTCTATTCACAAATATATCGTGAATCTGGCTTAATTGCCATAGGTCTGACAAACCCCTTCACCTTCCTACCTAAAAAGTATATATGTGAAATGCCAAGTAATGACTCTTACATTAGTTATCATAGTCATTGAGGTTTATATCTACAGATAAAATTATGGTGTAAAGGAGTTGGGAACTCAATATCTCTGAACCAGACAATGTAAGTTGCTTTACACTATCTCCAAGAAGCCTGAAAAAGCATAGACTCATAGATCTTAAGTAGGAAGCTTCAGGCCCAAACAGCCCTTTTTATATAAAAAAAAAAAAAAAAAAAAAAAAAGAAAAGAAAGCCTATAGAACTGCAGCAGCATACTTAAAGCACCTAGAGTCAAGGTGAGACTGTCGTACTTCAAGCTATCTCCTCCACAGTTCCAGGTGACAGATGACTTATGGCCCATGTGGCCACTGACTTTATCTTTTTCAGGATTTCCTTTGATGGTTTTTAATTCTTCCCCTTTGTGCCTTATTTTAGCCTTCTATGGAAAACTATTCCTTCCATGCTTTCCCCCAACAAGTTGGTTATAATCTATTTCTAACTCTTTCTCCTATTAGTCTGGGCACTAGAAAGTATCTTTCTGGAAGATGAATCTTTGTTGATGGATCATTCTGACATTTCTAGGCAAATATTTGGTTTCTCTTTTGGATAAGGACTTGCTCCTGTTATATTGTAGGTATTTCAGGTTAGAAAATTAATGGGTAAGAGTTTGGTAATTATAAAAAGGAAAAGAATATATCAGACCCTGGGGTCCCTACTGATTCTAAAAATGCAAATTCCCTCTTTTCAGAGATTCCACTTTCAAAGACTTGTGGCAGTCTAAAGGCAATCCTCTTATAAGTGTACAAATTGTAATGATTATAGGAACAAGTTGTAATTGTTTCTAGTAAGTTTTTAAGACTCTTTGATGTTATGATTAGCATTTTGTATGCTAATATATTGATAGGGGTGCTTATTTGCCTGGATGATTGAATGTGGTCACTAGGTTTTCTGAAAAAAATAAATCTTTAATCTCAGTAGGTTTATTTGTTAGACATAAAACCAAAAAGAAATTAAATGCTGAGGTACAGTAATATTAACAAAGAAATAACATTGAGAAATTGATGAAAAGTCTCTAAAGCCAGATTTTGTAACTTCACTGTTAAAGTGCTGAAAAACTAAACACATGCAAAGCTGTTCTTATATGTCCCATAACAATGACATCATTATGTTATCCCTCCACTGTCCTCAGGATGTAGCAACATTCCATAATGCATTTTGATGGCACAGTCAGCAAATGTAAGGCAGCATGATACAAGCCAATGGTTTCCCTTTTCCATGCTCATTTTGTGCTCTTAGCTATATGCATAGGAAGAGATTTTGAACCCTTCTAATGCTCTGGGTCAATACTTCAAAAGATCAAGAATGTTTTCGATTTAAGTATCTCCTTCACCAATGAAAATTGCAATTCATCTAAGTTTTTGTAGATAATTTTGTGAGCCGCTTTGGCCAAAGAATTTACCAATTCACCACTAACTCTGTGATGTCTTTTGTTCTAATAAAACAAATGAAGCTGTTTAGTGTAGGGGATAGCATATTGACTTGGAGTCAAGGAGGCCTGTGTTCAAATTCTATCTTTTGACACTAGCAGAGAAGTCACTGGCAAATCATTCAATTTTTATGAAATTTAGTTCCCTCATTGGTAAAATGGACAGCAATAGTTATATTACTAGCTAGTTTGTATTTATAGTGGGAATCTGAGGTCCCCTTGAGTGATCACACTGAGAGAATCAAAGTGTTGAAACTAACATGGTAATTGTAAGAAAATGTATATCTACCAGACTCAAATGAGATAGTAATTATAAAGTGATTTGCAAACTTTAAGGTGCTATATTTTTGTTATTGGGTCAATTCAGTCTTGTCTGACTCTTCATAGTCCCCTTTGGGGTTTCCTTGGCAAAGATACTAGAGTAGTTTGCCATTTCCTTCTTCAGTTTGTTTTACAAATGAGGAAACTGAGGCAAATAGAGTTAAACGACTTTCCCAGGATTACACAAATGTCTGAAACAAAATTTGAACTCAGGAAGGAGAATCTTCATGATTCCAAGTTTAATCCCCTATCCATTTTGCTAACTAGCTGCCCCTTAAAGAATTACATAAATGCCACTTACTAATAACAACTTACATTTCTGATACATTGTGATTACAAAATACTTTCCAATCCACTATCTCATTTGATTTTCATGGCAACCATGTGGAAGTCTTATTATCTAGTTTTTACAAATGAGGGAACTGAGGCTTAGAGTGGTCAAGTTATCTCAAGTAACCAATAAATCGAATCAATCTTTTCCTATACACTTTTAAGTAATCTGCAAGATAGTATGACATGAAACCATGCAACTTCATATGAAACTTTGTGTTTCACAGAGAATTCATTTCTTTAAAGTTTATGCCCCTAAGTAGGAATCTGAGACTTCATTAGTTGATGAAATTGACATAACGCAATTACTGAAGTGAAGGGTGAAACTGCTAAAAGAATATGTAACCAATAGGAAACCCATATGCTCTGTCAAATAAGTGGGTAACACAATATGTAAATAATTTACAATATTTCATATTGCATATTCTACATATTAAAAATACTAGTATTACTTTACCTGGATACAAAGAAAATGAGGATGTTAAGACATGCATGTGTAGAAGAGAGGCTCATACTCTGCCTTGTGTTTCCATTTGTTGCTGCTATCGGTTTTGCAATAGGCAGGTTTCAATACTTCCATTAATGCTTTCCAAAGAAAGAAAATCATCTTGTGTTTACCTTTGCTGTACACAATGCAGTTGTTTTTGTTGTCTTCTACTCCTTGCCAAGTCACATCCAGAAGCCACTTGGGGCCAGCAGTCAGTACCATGGGGACAGGAGTCTTTGTCTTCTGTAGAAAGAATGATAACAAACAGATGCCATTTGCTTTTGTTGATTAAGAACTTGAATAATAATAGTAATAATCATTTTATATTTGCAAACAACTAAATCTCCAAACCCATAATCCAAGGACTTATTCCCCTGCCTCACAGTATTTTTTTTTTTTTTTAAGATGACAGAAGCTATAAGGCTTTACAGCTTTCGGTGATCTGAATGGTGGAATTATTATCAAGGATTTTTTTCTGAATGATATAGGATCAGATCTCCAAGATTAGGCAGATCTCTCGCGGCTCAGAATTATAAAGAGAATGCAGATGACTTTCACTGCAAAGAGCAGAGTGTTTAGAAGTGAACTTTAGACACATTGTACTTTCATATCAACAGGATCTCACTATTTCCTGAAACAGACAGGAAAGAATTTAAAGAATCAGTATCCATTTCAAAGCTCTATCCTGAGCAACATTTATATTAGAAGTAGGAAATTATTCTGAATGGATAATGTAATTCCCCCAACCCCATCTTTTTCTAAGTGTTGCAGTGCTATTTGACTAACAGAAATAATAATGCTAATCATTCACTATAAATTGTCTTCAGAAAAAAGCTGCAAAAGAAATGTGAATAAATTCAAATGCAGAGAGAGGAATTAAAACATAATGTCTCTGGCATACTTGCAAGACACATAGGTCAGGAGATACACATCGAGAGTTTTTACAGAAATATTACCAAACACTTATTTTGGATTTGCTCATCCAGGGGGCTCATCATTTGGAGGCTTTTTAAGCCTCCAAATTATTTGTGTCTAGTTCTTTTGACAAATTTAAACAGAAGGAAACTGACTTGTGGGGAATTTAGTGAATCTTAGCAATCTAGTCTTTTTATTTTTGCCACAAACCAGAGTGAAATGCCAGTTAGTCTTTTATCATTCACCAGTCCATGTTCTGTATATCAAACATCATGAAGCCACAACACCGAGTACAATAAAGAGGTCTCGAGGTAATTTTTAACTGAATTTTCATCTTGATATAATCCTGTCAAAGGGACTCTAGCTCATTTGGGGACTTTGCCACATGTTCTATGCTAAGACAGATTTCCCCAGTTGGCATTAATAGTTGTTCACTTGAGGCTTTCCATGTGATCAACTGATTTCAAATCTTAGATGAATCTTTAAAACTCATTTGATGTTCATCTGGACAACTATAAAGCATTAGATAATATCTATAACATTATAAATTGTATGTAAAATAAATGTGATCCATAAATTCTGCATCTATACTAACAGAGATACTGAAGTACCAATATAATATAATATAATATTTGATTTAAAAATTATATTATTGGATAAATCATAAAATTAACAAAGGTCACATACTATTTTGAGTATTTCAATGAGACAAAGAAAAGGCAGTTTGTTAATAAAGGTGAATTGTGAAAAAAATAAGTTTAGCCAATTTTTGAGGAGAACCAATATTTATCATGAAGGAAGTGTTTTTCAGGCAAGTTTATTCTACAGAATCAGGAAATATATATTATAAACAAGCCAAGTTATCTTATTTCAATGAGGGAAAGAGGTGATGATTCAGTATTAATGCGTTAAAAGTTTCATCTTCAGCACTAGGGCCTAATTTTCTATCTTCAGGCTGAACTAGCCAGGCCTATAAAAAATGCAGGTGCAGCAGAGGCTCCTAACAAAATTCAGGAATTCATGTAAAAATGGTATTTCATTTGTGCAAGCTGGTACTGAGGTTATCTACAGAGTTGCCATTTCTTGGTGCTGACTTTGTATGTGTGTGCAAATATAAGCCCTTACAAATGTCAAATGGATGTTCCATAGGAGCATCTCTGCTCAGGGAGGAAAATTGGTCTTTGAGGGACTCTCTATCCTGCCTAGGGTATGTTCTATTTAACAGTTGGTGCTTTGGTGATGTAATAATATGTCATATACATGAATAATTCACCTGGTTGACATTATTACTTAGATTTTTGTTTTTAAATAATTATTTAATCCCATTTGCTACTATTTTCTTACTCCAAGGATATGGGTAGAGAGAGTGAGATAATGCCATAAAAAGTAATGAATACACACACACACACACACACACACATTTTTAGATTTTTTTAGTTGGAAGGTATCTTAGAAGTAATTTTGTCTTATTTATTAATTTTAAAGATGACTAAACTGAGGCCTAGACAAGTGAAAGTATACAAGATCACAAAGGTTGTAAATGGAAGACATGGCTTTTTAATCCTTTTCTTCTAAACTCCAGTGTGAGGGATCTTTTTATTACTCTGCAAAATTGCTACTCTACCCCCCCCCCAACTTCCAATGATTATAACCATGTGAATCACAGTATAATAAAATTAATCATTATTAATTTCTAAGGCCAAATTCCTCAACTGGTACATTTGGTCAAAGATATATGAATCATATACACATCTCTAGTACAGCATAATCAAGCTAAATCATAATAATTGATTTGCTTTCCCAATGATTGATTTTGTAGAGTCTTTATTAATGTTTCAAGCAATTCTCTTGAAATAAGTCTGATAGTAACATCTGAGACAGAAGTTCTTAGTTAAAACACAGAATTAGGAGCAACAATCTCTTTTCAATCAAAGACTGAACAGCAAATGTAAAAACCAATAAGGAACAGAACAATGCTAGAATCTGAATGCTGGGGGAATGACAGCTAACAGGAAAAATGTCAGGGAACTGCTATGCTGTTTGAGAGGCAGGATAAATCAGATTATTTGTAAGGAAATCAACGTCTACAGATTTCTACTTGACTACACTCCTATAAGAAGGTCAGGTATATGGGATAAGAGAGTAACTGAAGCCTTAGAATATAACCTCCTCACCCATCATAAAAAATAAATTTAAAAAAATGGGGCTCAATTAAAATGACATATGACCATATCATAGATTATAACTTCCATGAAGGTAGAGACTGTGCTTTATTCACCACTGAACCCTTCAGGATCTGGTATATGAACCAGAACTTTAATAAATATTTCTTGCGTAAGTTAATAAGTATATCATGGGCAAAAAGCAAAATACTTTGTTATAAAAAGTGACCGGTCTATCAGCAGAAATTTATTAAACACTTATTAAGTTACATACACTGTGCTAAGTACTTTACAAATATTATCTCATTTGACCTTCAAAACAACCCTGAGAGGTAAATGTGGTTACTATTTTCATTTTACAGATGAAGAAAATGAAGCAAACAGAGGATAAGTGACTTATAAAGAGATACACAGCTAGTAAGTTTCTGAGGCTGGATTTGAACTCAGACCTTCCTAACTCCAGGTACCACTATACCACCCAGCAGCCTCAACACTGGTATAAACACATACCATATGCACATAAAATGAATGAGTATATATATAAAATAGATAAATACAAAATAGTTTAGAAGAGATGGAGCTAGAAATTTGGGGCTTAGGAAAGTATTTATGCAGAAGGAAAGAAAATTAAAGGAAGAGAATGATTCTTCTACATGGAATTATAGAGGAGGCATTTTCCCAAGCTTGTTGGATGATCAATGCAAAGTTACAGATTTGGGAAATGATGCCCCATTTATGAAGGGCCAAAAGCAAGTCAGTTTGGTGTAACCTTAGCATGCAAAAAGAGGAAAATGGCTGGGTATTCCAATACACTGTATAGAGGCTTTAAAGCTAAACAGATATGAAAATGGCAGTTCGATTTACCCATGCATAAGAGCAAAAGAAGGACCACTGAATTTTAGAGTTTTAACAGATATTACAGATCAAAGAACTGACTCTTGTCCACATCAAAAGCAGTGGAATAATTATATATGGATGCTTTTGTCATAGTTCCTGATAGAGGAAGTGGTAATGGCTCTAGAGAAAACAAAGATGAGAAAAGCTGAATTAGACAAGGAACACATAACGGAGGCACATATTGGGGAAAACAGGGCCATTTAGGAATTAATTATCAAAATATCTGAAGGAGGTCAAGATTTCTAGAAGTTTAGGAAAAATTCTTTGACTTTATTAAGGATAAAAACTGCCTCAAAGTGTGATGTGTGCCCTCTCTTTGGAAATCTTCAAGCAGAGCATGTTCAATTATTTGTGGGCATTATTTATTATTATTGTTATCAGTAATATATTATTATTATTATCAATTATTTATTGGGCATGTTATGGTGGTTATTCCTCTTGTATATGGGTTGGGCTAGGTGACCACAGAGGTCCTTTCCAATTCTCGAAATGGGTGATGAGGAAGAACATCAGTGACTGATGCATATATGTATTTTCCCATACATATGATTATTACAGTAATGATGCTCACAAGCATTGACAACATCCTGAATAAGGTTTTTAGTAGGAAAAGATAGACATTCACAAGTGTTATTATAGAAGATCACATCCTTACTACCGCCCAATTGATGGAATAATATAGAGAATACAACATCCTGTGTGATTATTTCTTCTCTAAAAATGGCATTTGATTCAGAGAAACAGAATTGTGCCTTAAAGACTCTTCTCCAAAAATGTGTTTCACAGGTATATGTTAAAATTTCTTGAAATGCATAATATGTAATACAGATATGTTGCTATTTGATAATTATCTTATCCTGAAGTTAGGCATATTAAATAAAGCATAAATGTATGTATGTATGCTCACCAAAGATAATTACTGTTGTAATGAGGGGACCTAAAATAGAAGCTAAATTAAGTAGGGAATGCTCATAGAACTAGGAGTCCTCAAGAAACTTTCATTTCTGATAATGTATACTGAAAACATTAAGTCTAAGAATACTTCTAAGGGTGCTCAAGTTAGAGGTTATGTTATAACTGCCATTAGAAGCTAGACTCTGTCTCAGAGGGAAAGAGATTAGGAGCTTGCACAGCAGAGGGAGGGTGTAGAAGGCAATACAAGAGGATAAAAATAAATGTGGTTGTTTTGGAGATAAGCCTGATGATTATTTGTTTTGGGAGGGTGGGGTTTGCTTCATCTTTTAAATGTATGGTTGACAGCGAGATGATTTCAGAGAGGCCTGGAGAGACTTACATGAACTGATGCTGAGTGAAATGAGCAGAACCAGGAGATCATTATACACGGCAACAACAGTACTATATGACGATCAATTCTGATGGACATGGCTCTCTTCAACAATGAAATGTTTCAAACCTCCTCCAATTGTTCACTGAAGAAAGCCATATACACCCAGAGAGAGGGATGTGAAATGTGGACCACAACATAACATTCTCATACTCCTTGATTGATGTTTGCTTACATTGTGTTTCCTTTATCTGATATATCGTTTGTGTAGACAAGATTTTTCTTGCACAACAATGACAAGTTTGGAAATATGTATACATATATTCGATTTGCCAATATTTTAACATAATTAACATGTAGTGGATATCCTGCCATCTAGGGGAGGGGTGGGGAGTTGGGGGAAAAATTTGTAACGGAAAGCTATGTAAGGGTTATTGTTGAAGAATTACCCACACATATGTTATGCAAATAAAATAAAAAAATAAAATT
>JAJPUD010001939.1:359825-372065 GCA_023553655.1 Myrmecobius fasciatus | reverse complement strand
AGCTGTTATAAGGGGTAATTTTATATCTCTAGATGCTTACTTGCATAAAATAGAGAAAGAAAAGATCAATGAATTGGGCTTATTATTAAAAAAACTAGAAAAAGAACAAATTAAAAACCCTCAATTAAATACCAAATTGGAAATTCTAAAAGTAAAAGGAGAAATTAATAAAATCGAAAACAAGAAAACTATTGAGTTAATAAATAAAACTAAGAGTTGGTTCTATGAAAAAACCAACAAAATAGATAAGCCTTTAGTTAATTTGATAAGAAAAAGGAGAGAGGAAAATCAAATTGTTAGTCTCAAGAATGATAAGGGAGAACTTTCCTCCAATGAAGAGGAAATTAGAGCAATAATTAGGAGTTATTTTGCCCAACTTTATGCCAGTAAGTTTGATAATCTAAATGAAATAGAGGAATATCTACAAAAATATAGATTGCCCAGGTTAACAGAAGAGGATATAAATTATTTAAATAGCCCCATATCAGAAAAAGAAATAGAACAAGCCATTAACCAACTCCCTAAGAAAAAATCTCCAGGGCCAGATGGATTTACATGTGAATTCTACCAAACATTCAAAGAACAATTGATTCCAATACTACACAAACTATTTGAGAAAATAGGGACAGAAGGTATACTGCCAGAATCCTTCTATGAGACTGATATGGTGCTGATAGCTAAACCTGGTAGGGTAAAAACTGAGAAAGAAAACTATAGACCAATTTCCCTAATGAATATTGATGCAAAAATTTTAAATAAGATATTAGCAATGAGATTACAGAAAGTCATCCCCAGGATAGTACACTATGACCAAGTAGGATTTATAACAGGGATGCAGGGCTGGTTCAATATTAGGAAAACTATCAGCATAATTAATTATATTAATAACCAAATTAACAAAAACCATATGATTATCTCAATAGATGCAGAAAAAGCCTTTGACAAAATCCAACACCCTTTCCTATTAAAAACACTAGAGAGTATAGGAATAAATGGGCTTTTCCTTAAAATGATCAGCAGCATCTATTTAAAACCATCAGCAAGCATCATATGTAATGGAGACAAACTAAAACCATTCCCCATAAGATCAGGAGTGAAACAAGGCTGCCCACTGTCACCATTACTATTTAATATTGTATTAGAAATGTTAGCTTTAGCAATAAGAGAAGAAAAAGAGATAAAAGGAATCAGAGTAGGTAATGAAGAAACCAAATTATCACTCTTTGCAGATGACATGATGGTATACTTAGAGAACCCTAGAGACTCAACTAAAAAACTACTAGAAACAATTCACAACTTTAGCAAAGTTGCAGGATTCAAAATTAATCCACATAAATCATCAGCATTTTTATATATTACCAACAAAGTTCAGCAGCAGGAGATACACAAAGAAATTCCATTCCAAATAGCAGATGATAGGATAAAATATTTGGGAATCTATCTGCCAAGGAAAAGTCAGAAACTATACGAACTAAACTACAAAACACTTTCCACACAAATAAAATCAGACCTAATCAATTGGAAAAATATTAAGTGCTCATGGGTAGGCAGAGCGAACATAATAAAAATGACAATACTACCCAAACTAATCTACTTATTTAGTGCCATACCAATCAAACTCCCAAGAAATTATTTTACAGATCTAGAAAAAATAGTAGCAAAGTTCATTTGGAAGAACAAAAGGTCAAGGATTTCAAGGGGATTAATGAAAAAAAAGGCAGATGAAGGTGGCCTTGCTGTACCAGATCTAAAACTATATTATAAAGCAGCGGTCATCAAAACCGTTTGGTACTGGCTAAGAAATAGAGCAGTCGATCAGTGGCACAGGATAGGTTATCAGGACAACCTAGGCAATAACCTTAACAATCTAGTGTTCGATAAACCCAAAGACCCCAGCTTTTGGGATAAATACTCACTATTTGGCAAAAACTGCTGGGAAAATTGGAAACTAGTGTGGAAGAAATTAGGGCTTGATCCATACCTAACACCACATACCAAGATAAGATCTAAATGGGTTCATGATCTAGATATAAAGAGGGACTTTGTAAGCAAGTTAGAGGAACGTAATATAATTTATCTCTCAGACCTGTGGAGAGGGAATAAATTTATGTCCAAAGAAGACCTGGAACTCCTAATTGAACACCAGATGGATAATTTTGATTATTTTAAGTTAAAAAGTTTCTGTACAAACAAAACAAATGCAGACAAGATTAGGAGGGAAGCATCAAATTGGGAAATCGTCTTTACATTTCATGGTTCTGATAAAGGCCTCATTTCTAAAATTTATAGAGAATTGTCTCATATATATAAGAATTCAAGCCACTCTTCAATAGATAAATGGTCAAGGGATATGAACAGACAATTTTCAGATGATGAAATTAAAACCATCTCTAGTCATATGAAAAGTTGCTCCAAATCACTATTGATCAGAGAAATGCAAATTAAGACAACTCTGAGATACCACTACACACCTGTCAGATTGGCTGAAATGACAGGAAAAGATAACGATGAATGTTGGAGGGGATGTGGGAAAACTGGGACACTGATACATTGTTGGTGGAACTGTGAACGGATCCAACCATTCTGGAGAGCAACTTGGAACTATGCCCAAAAAGTTGTCAAACTGTGCATACCCTTTGACCCAGTAGTGTTTCTACTGGGCCTATATCCCAAAGAGATCTTAGAGGAGGGAAAGGGACCCACATGTGCAAGAATGTTTGTGGCGGCCCTTTTTGTGGTGGCTAGAAACTGGAAACTGAAGGGATGCCCATCAATTGGAGAGTGGCTGAATAAATTATGGTATATGAATGTTATGGAATATTATTGCTCTGTAAGAAATGACCAGCAGGACGATTTCAGAGAGGCCTGGAGAGACTTGCATGAACTGATGCTGAGTGAAACGAGCAGAACCAGGAGATCATCATACACAGCAACAACAGTATTACATGATGATCAATTCTGATGGACATGGCTCTCTGCAACGAAGAATTGTCTCAAACCAGTTCCAGTTGTTCACTGAAGAAAACCATATACACCCAGAGAGAGGGAAATGAAATATGGACTACAACATAACATTTTCATGATCTCTACTGACATTTGTTTGCATTGTGTTCCCTTTCTCTGATTTTTTTTTCTTTTAGATAGGATTTTTCTTGCATAACTTCTCAAGCATTTCAACATTATTAGCATGTAGTGGACTTCCTGCCATCTAGGGGAGGGGAGGGGACTGGGGGTAAAATTTGTAATGGAAAGCTTTGTAAAGATCAATGTTGGGGAACTACCCATACATATGTTATACAAATAAAAAGCTTTAACAAAAAAAAAGAGAGAAAAAGAACTGGCAAATGGGGAGGAGATAGAAAGGCTTCAGGTAAAAGGTGTAATTGGACTATGTTTTGAAGGAAGTGAAGGATGCTCTGAGATAAAAATATATTCCAGTCACAGAGGACAAATGCTTAGACATGGCGTGCTATGTGTGAGGAATAGATGAAAAGGAAGGTAAGGGAGGATAGATGTGATTCAAACCATCAGAGGCAGTATCAACAAAGTGGACACTGGTTTTGGAGTCAGGACCTGGATTCAAATCCCACCTTGATGGTTACTACAGTGTATGTAATCTTAACATTTGTGGATCTCAATTTCCTCATATGTAAAATAAGATGATTTGACAAGGTGGATCATGAGGCTTAATCTTCTTAACACTAGGAGATCTTTGGATTAATTAAAATATTAAGAATTATGTTTATCTGTTTTAGAGGCAGTTAGTTGGTACAGTAAGATAGATACTCGAGTAATTTCTATTTTAATATATGGGTCCCAAGGATGGTCTGATTCTATCATATAGTCACAAAATGATTCCCATGTGACATCATCAGATGATGCTATAGATAAAGCATGGGAGATGAGTTCAAATCTTACCTCAGACACTTAATTAGCTGTGTAACTATGGACAAGTCTCTTAACCTCTCAGCCTCAGTTTCCTCATCTGTAACATGATGATAATAGTAGCACTTACTTCACATAATTATTGTGAATATCAATTGATATAGTATATGTTGCCTTAAAATACTATATAAATGCCAGTTGTTGTTGTAAACATCCTGAGATTAATAGTGTTTGGCCCAGAGGAACAAAGAAAGAGTGTGATTTTAGGGCTAAAGACTTCATTGCCTATCTTAAAGGTCTGTCACACAGGAAAAAATAGCAGAAAAAAGAAGTTTCATCTCAGAAGCTAACTTGCCCTTTTTCTTTTTCTGTTTTTCTCCCTGTCACTAGCTGCAGGGATCCAACTCTCTTCTCAATGTAAAAAAAATTCAGCAATTAGAACTGTCCAACACTGGAATGAATGTGTGGTTTTGTGAGGTAGTGGGTTTCCTATTAATAGTGGTCTTCAAGCAGAGACTGGATTTGCACTTATCCAATAGGAGGTCAGAGAAAGGATTATCACTTTAGGTAAGGGATGGGTTGGACTTCTTTGTCTTTTGTTTTTATAGACATCTCAGGGTGATTTTAGTGAGACTAGATGAATTTTAGGGACCATTGTGACATTAACATTGTCTGATTCTATGACTGTCATTTGTAATTCTAGTGAGAGAATCCAGCATAGCACCAAGGACAGCACCATTGTCCTCAATAAGTACAGTACTTTGTTGATGATAAATGAGGCTGGCTCGGAATATAGATCTGGGCAATCCTTGCTAGTTCCAAAGCCCTTAAACAGTTAAAGCTTCCTCAGTGATGGTATGGAAAATGTTAGCACAGAATAACTCTTGTGAGTGACTTGGAGGAAAAAAGCAATTCTGCTCTATCATACACAGCACTAAGAAATTGGTACATGCAGCTGAGGGTCTACTTTCATCTAGATGTACTATTTTTAGTTTCTTTGCAAAGATTTGGTCTGCATACCTACTGTTCTCCATGTTGTGGGAATTTGACTGTTTCTTTGAAATGTGTATCTAGGATGGGGAGAGAGCTACCTGTCAAAGATAGTTTTTTTTAAATGACCTTGCTGTGTTTCTTGGGCCTGCCAGGGGTTATTATCCCAAATGGCATGGCTAGGGACTGATTTCTTAGATTTATTCTTATTCAGGTAATTACAGAGTTTGCTAAATCTCTTCTTCAGGTCCTGGCTCCCTGCATCACAGTCCTAATTTCTGCAGAGCCCCTGGGCTAAGATCTGGCCAAGTGTCGCTGGCAGGTGCTGCCGAGTTTTTTCGTGATGCTGCCCATTTCCTATTGGTGAATTCATCCAAAGGAGCCCATTTCAATATTGTGTTCCCTGTGTTAAAGGGAGATTCATTCTAGGTAAATTTACCCATGCCCTACAATAGATTCACTGTTTTTCCTTTGCTTCATGAAAAAAAGGTTCAGAGTCTGCATCCTGAGACTCATAAGTGTGCCAGGGGAGAAATAATGCTGGATTCAAAAGGCTATAATAGCTTAGGGAATTAACACAAATATATAAAAACCCAATCACCAAGGCTACTTCTTTTCAGAACTTCCCTATTATCATTATTTGCATCCTACCATTTAATAAGGTTTGCCACCTTGATTTCATCCTTTACTCTTTAATCTTTCTCATTCCATATGTCTAATCTGTTATCAGATCTTTCTTTTTCTATCCTCTACTTCATCTCTGGGATTTGTCCCTTCTTTGCCACTCTAACTGCTATCACCCTCATTCAGACCCTCTTTATCTCTCCTAACTATTGCAATAGCATCCCATTTGGTCTCCTTGCTGCAAACCTCCCTCTTAAATTCATCATCCACTCAACTGTGAAAGCAATTTTCCTAAAGAGCAGATCTGGCCATATCACCCTCATTCAAAAAACTTCAATGGTCCCTGATCACCTCTAAAATAAAATACAACTCTTTCTTAATCCCCCCTGCCACTAGTACCTTCCCTCTTACCTTGTAGCTATTTTTGTTTCTGTTTTTATGATGCCCATTTGTTTCCCCAGTTGAATGCAAGTTTCTTGAAGGCAGGGATTCTTTCACTTTTGTTTTTTAATTACCTTTACCTAGAGTAATAGTGCCTGGCACAGAAGTACTTAATCAATGCTTGTTGATTAAATGCTAAGTGACCACCCTCATAAAAATGGTTAAAGGATGTGAACATAAAATTCTCAACATATTTCAAAGTATTTTTAACTTCTGCTCCTCATTCTTCCTTACTCATCACACTTAATCATTCAAGAAATCTGGTTGTTTCTTTCTCCACAACACTCCTCTCATCCCTGCTTAATTTTCTATCCACAAAAGTCACCACCCTGGTCCAGACTCCTGCCACCTGCCTCATGGGTTATTGGTCTTCCTATCCATCCTCCACAAACTACAAAATGATTTTCCTAAAGCCAGAGGGTTCCATGACCATATTATCTTCATACTCAATAAACTCTAGCCACTTTGTATTTCCTTTAGGATAAAATACAACTTCATTTTGACATTTGTAACCCTTTGCAGCTAAGCTGAAGCTTATCTTCCTGACTGTATCATATGTTGCTCCCCTTGCTGTTCTCAGACACAGGACAATATTTCCCATATATTTGCACCCTTGTATGCTCCTTAAGCTGGGGATGCACTCCCCTATCTCTCATTTCTCAGAAACACTTCTTTTTCCTTTGAATGTCATCTCAAATGCTACCTTCTACATGAAGCTTTTGTTGAACCTCCCTAACCTCTTACGCATTCTGTGAATATCCCCCCCACTCATTTTGTTATCTAGTCTGTACATATTTTGGAAATATTATATATATACAAATTGTCTCCCCTGATAAAATGCAATTGTTTGAGGGCAGGGACTATTTCATTGGACCTGAACCCAGATCACCTGGTTCTGAGGCCAGCTCTCTATCCCCTATGCTACATCTCACTCATTATATATCCAAATATGGCATCTCTTAATGCCGTGTCCCGTGGCTCTGAATTAAAATCCAGAAACTGCCCAGTTTGACCAGGAGAACAAAGGGTCTCTGTTCACCTCTTTCTGTCCTCTTAACTCTAACCTAAATGCTGGTTGGCTTCTTCAGCAGGTGAAGACACGGGGATGTTTACCCCCTTCTCCTTAAATCTATTCATTCAAACCCAATTACTGACTGGCTCGTCCATCAGAGGAAGACAAGGGGACATTTTCTGTCCACAATGAGTGAGTATCTTAATTCAGGCTTATTGAATACATGCTTATTATCCTGCTTAATTCGGGCTTATTGAATTACTGGAAAGGAAAGGGGGAAAGTAAAATCTGAAGAACAATAGGGAAAGAAAATCATCAGATCACATTGGAGTGACTTCACTTCTCGGAAGAATATAAAATCATGAACATTCCACTTCATCCAAGCAGCATTAAGATGGTTCCTCTCCACCTCCCCCCTTTCCTTATTTATTTATTTTTGTTAAGACTGCTTTGGTTTCTTCTCATTATTCATGAAATGCTTAAGGCAAATGTGTCGAATGCACAAATATGAGATGGTAGAGGAGGAGGGGGGGGAGGAGAGAGGGACCCAATTCAGTGGTTCTCTATTCCTCCAAGGAATCTGACCTTTTCATCAGATTAACGGGCTGCTCCTTGAGCAGGACGAGAGGTAAGGTGGAAGGTATTTTCAGTCAACCCCAGTCAAGTTAATGAGGCAGCCCTTTTGTATCACTGTACTTTGGAAGCCCCCAAAAAGGGTACAGCATCCAAATGGTGGCTTGGACTTTAGACATCTGGAAAAAAAACAGCTTAAGGGGTTGTTTCTGTGTTTTATGATGATGATGATTTTTTTGCATTATGGATGCATGCAAGTAATGCATTAAATTTTAATGCTGCTCCAGCCCATTTTCTTTTGCCTTATTGGTGCTTTTCATTCTATTTAAAATATTATTTCCCTCTGTTACAGTGACAACTTGAGCCCATAGAAGTATGTTTTCCTCCTATTTTTCAAAGCACTTTTAGGTTTTGGTCTTCCTTGTGGAAGGGAGCAAGAAAGGAAGGACAGATGGGTAGCTGGAATGTTCTCCAAATGATGTTGGTATTTTTGAAATGTCAAGAGAAAATGAGGAGGGCTGCATGTTGGGAGGGCTCCTTGAAGAGGACATAGCTGAGGGTGAGAAAGCTCGGATGGGCTGCAATCTGCAACAGTGGGAGAAATATTCATACTGAGTACCTGAGAGTATAATAATTACTTTCATTTTAGGGAAGACATGGATAATCTGAAAAGTTTCTTGAAGTCAAGTCAAATCAAGTCAAGAAGCATTTATTAAGCACCTGCTACTTGGCAGGCACCGTGCTAAGCATTGGAGATACAAAGGAAGACAAAAGGCAGTCCTTACTTCAAGGAGCTCATTGTCTGTCAAATGAGGAAAAAACATGCAAACTAACTATCATGTAGAAACAAGAATTTTTTGTTATGGGGCTGCTAGATGGCACAGTGGATAGAGCACTGCCTTTGAAGTCAGGAGGACTTGAGTTCAAATCTGGCCTCGGACACTTAATACTGTCTAGCTGTGTGATCCTGGGCAAGTCACTTAATTCCAATTGCCTCAGCAAAAAAAGAAAGAAATTCAAAATAAAGACTTTGTTGTTGAGACATTTTTCAGTCACTTCTGATTCTTTGTGACCTCATTTGTTTTTTTTTTTTTTTTTGGCAAAGATACTGGAATGGCTTGTCATTTCCTTTTCTGGCTCATTTTTACAGATGAAGAAACGGAGGCAAATTGAGTAAAGTGACTTGTCCAGGGTCATCCATCAATTAGTATCAGGCCAGATTGGAATTCAGGAAGGTGAGTCTTCCAGACTCTCTGGTGCTCTATACACTAGCTGCCTCAGAAAGATAGATAGATACAGGATAAATTAGGGCTAGTTTCACAGGGAAGGCATTAAGATTAAGGAGAATTAGGAAAGGCTTCTTATAGAAAGTGAGACATGAAGGAAATCAGAGAAGGCTAAGTGGTGGAGATGAAGAGGAAGAGCATTGTGAACCTGGAAGAACAGTTAATGAAAATGCCGGAGTCAGGAGAGGGAGTGTCTTGTTTAAGGAACAAAAAGAGGCTGGAATTCAGAATAAATGGAGGGGAATAAAGTATAAGAAGATGTGAAAAGTAGGAAAAGGCTAGATTAAGAAAAGCTTTGAAAGTAAAACAGGATTTGGTCTTTGGAGGTAATAGAGAGTTACTGGAGTTTGTCCATTGGTGGTAGTGATGTGGTAGACCTGTACTTTAAGAAGATCAGTTTGATTACTAAGTGCAATCTGAAGATAAGTAGGGAGAGACATGGGGTGTTGAGACAAATCAGCAGATTATTGTAATGGTCCAGGCAAGAGATAATGAAGGCTTGCGTCTGGGTGGTGGCAGTATGAGGGGAAAGAAGGCAGTGCCAATGAAGGTGGCAGGACATGACAACTGAGTATATGTGGGTATTGAGAAAGTGAAGTGTCAAAATGATATCAGGAAAGCTAAAAAAAATTCCATTGACTTATTGGGAACCATATACATGTTCATGAAGGATTTTTCTTCAAGGTTTTTTTTTTTTTTGCTTTTGGCTGAGGCAATTGAGGTTAAGTGACTTGCCCAAGGTCACAGAGCTAGGGAATGTTAAGTGTCTGAGATCATATTTGAACTCAGGTCCTCCTGACTTCAGGGCTGGTGCTCTATCCACTGCACCACCTAGCTGCCCCAAGGGTTTTTTTTTAAAGGAACAAATGAGATAATGTAGGTGAATTTCTTTGTTCTATAAATTTTAGTAACTATTTCTTCTTTTTTCTTCTCCTTGTTCTTCCTCCTCCTCCTCTTCCTCCTCACAAATATGGTTCATTAATACAAGTTAATGACAAGGCAGATACAGTGTGACCATGGGCAAGTCCCTTAACCTAAGTTTTATTTGCCTATAAAATGAGGGGATCAGACTCTATAACCCTTAAGTTCCTGTCTGTACCCAAATCTATGTTCTTCTAACTCTTAAAGGTCATCTTGGTGATTTTAGAATCAGAAGGCAGTTTCATAACACTCAATTCTTGAAGACACTGTGGTCAAAGTGACAAGTGAAAGAAGATTTTTTTTCCCTATAGGTGAACATTTTCTGCCTCTTCTGGCCATATTCTTTGGAGAATAACCCGATGTGCAATTTCAGGACTCCTGGCCAAATCTTCATACATAAAGCCTTTCCTGCTCACTGTGGTTGCTTGTGTTCTTTCTGTATCTAAATTATCTTGTATTATAAGGGGGTCCTACCTTCCTCATCCCCAATAGTAAAACTGCTGACTAATTATCACTAAAACAAGCAAATAAAAACCTCAGACTAGAATTGCTCCTTGTAGTCCAGTCCTCAAAGCTATCAATCAGGGAAAAAGTCCTATGGAGAAAGACCAGTTATTTCCCCCAAATGCCAACCAACTGTACCACAATACAGGCAAGTCAACCTACCCGAGGCAGCATCACAATATGAGGAAGAGATAGGAAGACTATTTATGTCAGGCTAGTCAAACTGCCATCATCACCTTAAACATTATTTTTTTTTCAGGTCCTGATGGGGACAGCCAAGGATCCTGAGCCCAAGAACATTAAGAATAGTGACAGTAATTTAGACATTAAAATAGAGATATGACCATTGGATTTGCTGCTGCTCCCTAATGGCCATGACATTTTCCATCCAACTAGCAGCCAAAACCTTCCACATGTATTGTCTCCCCTATTGGATTATGAGCTCTTTGAGAATAAAAACTGTCTCTTTGTATCCCCAGTGCTTAGCACATAGTAAGTGCTTAATAAATATTTCATTCATTCATTTTTGATTTATACATGTGCATGTCACATTCTTTCACCATTCCCCCAGGAGAATGTAAGTTTTTAGAAGAATAATGTGATACCAACTCAAGGCTTATAGATAGTCCTTCTTCCTCTAAGTCTATTTTCCTACATCTCCCCATCACTGGAATCCCTTTTTCTCCAGCTGACCAAGACCTCATTCTCGACCTTATCTAACGGTTATTTAACTAGTACTTTATCCAGTAAACTTAAAAAGCAATGTAGTTGCATGGTTAGAACCATAGTTGGACTTTGGGTCAAAAAGACCTAAACTTTAATCCTGCTTGTGACAATGTCTTGTGTCACTGTGCGATCATGGACAAATCACTCAGACTCTCTGAGTCTCACTCTTTTTATTTGTAAAAAAATGAAGCTAGTGCTTGTAGTTCCTACTACACAGGTTTGTGTTAATATGAAACTTTAGAACAAATGTGAGAGTAACAGGAGTAGCACTTTACCACCTGACAAATCAAGGCTAGAAGAGCCTTAAAGTTATAAATACTGTCATAGCTGGAAGGTTCTTTAGGAAGAAATACCCTCCTCTCCCTCCATCTCTTCCTCCTTCTCCCTTTCTCTCTCCCTTTTTCTCTTTTCTCTCTCTCATCTATACATCCACCCATCTATCCATCTGTCTATCTATTAATCTACCTACTTATTCATTTATCTCTGTTTCTGTTTCTGTCTCTGTCTCTGTTTCTGTCTCTCTTCCCCCGCATTCCCCAAATCTTAAAATACTAAGGGAAAGCCTTATCTAGGAATAATCTTCTTTACAATGATGTCTATCAGAAGAGTTGGCTGTCTCTGAAAAAGAAGTCTTCAAACAAAGAATGGAAGCCCAGTCATTAATGTTTTTAGAGAGAATTCCTAGTTTAGGCATGGATTGGAATAATTGGCCACTGAAGTCACCCCTAGTTCTGAAATACTGTTATTACTTAAATGTCCCCAACCTGTCACCACCTTGTAACTTTTGTTCCATTTCCATAATTTCCTTGCCCAAGTTGTAGTTATTAAAGATCTTTATTTCAGCCGTTGTTATAAAGGTCACTTGTACTTCCAGGGATTAGACAGCAAGGACCATGAGGGAAATGTGCAAGTTTCTCATGTCCATCTTGCTTACAATGTCAACTTTTAATGAACAGCTTTGGGGAAAAAAAAGTACTTCTTATTAAATTTCTTATCAACCTGATGGTAGGTTTGTGATATTTTACAAGTTTACTACAAGGGGTCACCTTTGCAAGGCACTTCATTCTTGCCTCCCATGATATTCCATTCCCAACCCTAGGGGAGCAAAGCAATCCATTATAATGACAAGCCCTGCTATGATCATGCAAGCAGAACCTGCAACACTGCTACTAGCAGCCCGACCCATGGCAAGTTCACTTCGCACCCTAATAACAATGTATTCTGACATTGGATATACTTCCCCCAATTCATTATGGAAGCCACATATTAGAATCCCAT
>JAJPUD010001939.1:336515-356267 GCA_023553655.1 Myrmecobius fasciatus | reverse complement strand
TCTCTCTCTCTCTCTCTCTCTCTCTCTCTCTCTCTCTCTCTCTCTCTGTCTTTCTTTTTTTCTCTATCTATCCCTCTCTCTTCCTATCTCTCTCTCTCCCTCTTTTTCCTTTTTCTCTTTTTTCTCTTCATCTATCTCTGTCTCCATCTGTTGCTGTCTCTCTGTCTTTCTACCTCTCTCTCATTTCTTGCTTCTCTCCCTTTCTGTCTTGTCTCTCTGTCCCTGTCTATCTGTTGGTCCTTTCTCTTCTCTCTCTCTCCTTCCTCCTTCAGTGTCTCTTTCTGTCTCTGTCTCATTGCTTGATCTAGTTATTGGCGGAGGCTTTGAAACGCGCTTGGATGATCATAGGTTTAACTTCTACTGTTGCTTTCATCTGTCACTGAAGAGAAAGAGTATTTTTTCCTGGGGAATAAATTAGAAAAGAAAAAAAAAGGAACTTGCATAGTAATCAGTTTAACACTGATAGACAAAAATAATTACAACAGTTTAAGGTTTGTTTGTGCAAAATAAAAAGAAGAATAAGTCTGGGTTAGCCAGGCAGACTGGCTGGTGACTGGAAAAAATGAAAAAAAAAATCCCAAACCCAACAACCAACCAACCTAGCCTCTTGTTAATTAAGTGAGGGAGGTCTCCATGGAAACCCTAGTCGGGCTTTCTCATGGACTTACTTCAACAATATGGAAATCTGCAGTGGAAGCAGTGCTGAGAGAAGGAATATTTGGAACATTTCTTGATATAGATCGTCAAGTTTCTCTGTAGTAAGCATTGGGTTAACCCTCTCTTTTACCCTGACAGCACTGGAAATATTTCTCATGATACTCTGGACTCCTGGTGTATGTACAGGAGTCATTTCATTCCACATGAATTGAGAAAGAAATGCAGTTGCCCCATCCCAAAGAAAATCAGGAGTAAGCAGGACTAACAGGAGAGGGAGGAAGCCATTGACCCGGCTGAGAACGAATGAATGGGAGATCTAAGTCTCCACTCCCAATAAGGTCTTCTCTGGTTTTTCAGTTTATCCTTCATGCTCTGTTTTGGCAGGTCATGACATTACAGATAACCTGTTCAACCATACGATGCATCTACCTTTTCCCAACTTGTCCCTCTCTTCCTACCCCTATTAATGCCCAGCCAGCTTCAAGCCTGGTTCAACCCCTTCATTGACATTATTCATATTCTGAGCTGCTGATGGAGGAAGCCACAGGATCCTGGGAAAATACATCCCCTTCCTGGTTCTTATTTTCCTTAACTGTATGATGAAGAAGCTGGATTTGATGAGTTCTAAGGTCTCATTTCTAAATCCATGATCCTATGAACAGGAGCTCATTTATCCTGAAGAAAAGAAGATTAAGGGGCATCATGATGCATGATTTCAAACACGTGAAGAATTGTCAGGCTGAAGGAGGATTAGGTTTATTTTTTTCCTGTGGCTTCAAAGGGCAGAACTCAGACAAATAGTTGGAAGCTAGAGGGAAAATGACTTTATAGAATTATAGAATCACAGAATATGAGAGTAGAAAGGGATCTGAACCACCACCGTATGATTCTGTAACATGGCCATTAAGTGATCCATATGGTCTCTTTTGAAAAACTTTCAAGGAGGGTGAACCCACCCTTCCTCTACAGGCAGCCAATTCCACTTAAGGATGCTCTCATTGTCAGGAAGTTCCACCTGGCTTCAATCCAAAATGGCCCCTTCACAGCTTTCACCCGTAATTGCTGGTTCTGCCCTCTGTGGCCAACCAGAAATATTCCGATTTCTCTTCTCCATAAAGTCCTCTCCAATACTTGAAAAAAGCTGTAATTTCCCCTTTTGAATATTGGAGGAGCAGAGGTATCCTTCGGCTAAATATGCCCAGTTCTTTCAACTGATCCTTTTATAATATGAACTCAAGGCCCAGAGTAGCAACGTCTTTACTAAGAACATGCTACTCTAATGAGTGGGATCAGATTACAAGGAACTGAGAAGTCAGGAAGAGATGGGGCAAGTGGACAAGATTCTGGGAATTTGTAGAGGGAGGGGAGATATATGACAATAGTTTGAGGGGATATGTCATGATCAGATGAATGAGTCTTTTAAGGATCGGGTGGACCAGGAAAAGAGTCAGTGAGAGACAGAAATTCGTATGCTTGTGTGTGTGTGTGTGTGTGTGTGTGTGTATGTGTGTGTGAGAGAGAGACAGAGACAGAGACAGACAGAGACAGAGAGAGACAGAGATAGAGAAAGACGGAGACAGAGATAGATGAAGAAAGACACACAGAGTCAGAGACAGATACAGAGACAAAGACAGAGACAGAGATAGAGACAAAAACAGACAGAGAGAGAGAGACAGACATACACACAGAGTTAGAGACATACACAGAAAGACAAAGATAGAGACAAAGATAGATACAAAGACAAAGACAGAGACAGAGAGACAGACAGACAGACAGAGTAAGAGAGACAGACACAGAAAGACACAAAAATAGAGACAGAGAAAGACAGAGAGAGACAAAGACAGAGAGACAGACATGCACACACACAGAGTTAGAGACATGCACAGAAAGACACAAAGATAGAGACAAAGACAGAGAGAGACAAAAACAGAGAGAGACAGACAGACACACACAGAGACAGAGTAAGAGAGACAGACACAGAAAGACACAAAAATAGAGGCAGAGACAAAGACAGAGAGAGACAAAGATAGAGAGACAGAGACATATACAGAGAGACAGAATGAGAGACAGACACAAAAAGACAAAGATAGAGACAGAAACAAAGACAGAGACAGAGATAGAGACGAGATAGAGATAGAGACGAGATAGAGATAGAGACAAAGAGACACACAGAGTAAGAGAAACAGAAACACAAAAAGACAGAGAGAGACAGAAAAATAAAGGGAGAGAGTTTGAATGGGAAAACTCATGGAGAAAAATGGGGAGTGGTATCAGGTACAGGAGTTATCTTTAGCAAAGAGAAAGGCCATTTCTTCTTCAGAGACATGAATGAAGAAGGGGATGTACAAAGAATATAAAAGGGATATCTCTTCTTGGCTATCAAAATGAACCCAACCATGACAGAACTGCTCATTTTCCCTGTAAATCTGCCCCTTAAAATTTTCTGTTCTCTTTCGATGGCATCATCACCCTTCCAGTCACTCACAGTATCAGAATCAGCCCCCCATCCCAAACATGTGTTTCAAGAATTAGCTCAGGTACTGACTACATGGCTAATGATTTGCCCTTCCTCAATTTTCTACATAGTGTAAGGTCCCGTTTCATTTTTATCTTTGTAGCCCCCTCCTCCAGCCCAGCAGGCTAGCATATAATGGAAGGTATTTCTAAGATGTTAGTTGGATTAAGTAGATCTAAATCTAATCAGAGGGGATGAAATCTCAGCCCCGGGCAGCTAGGAGCTATATTGCATAGAGTTTTGGGCATGAAGTCAGGAAGACTCATCTTCCTGAGTTCAAATCTGGCCCCAGACACTTACTAGCTGTGTGACTCCAGCATATCACTTGATCCAGTTTGCCTCAGTTTCCTCATCTGAAAAACAAACTGAAGAAGGAAATGGCAAAGCGCTCTAGCATCTGTGTCAAGAAAACCCCAAATGGGGTCATGAAGAGTTGGACACAACTGAAATGACTGAACAAATCTCAGTTAAGAGATCAGGAGGACCAAAGCCCAGGTTAAATGGTTAGAAAGTCTAGTCAAAATGAAAATTCAGGTCTCATAGGATTGATCATAAGATTAATCAAAGGGACCTCTGAGAAAATCTAGCTCAGCCTCATGTACAGAGGAAGTAATTGTGATTGAGAGTAGGGAAGGGACTTGTCCAAGGTCACATGGATGGTGAATGGCAAAGACAGTGCCGGCAGCTACTTGGACCAGGAGTCGGGAAGATCAGAGTTCAAATCCTGTCTGAGACACATACTAGCTATAGGACACTGGACAAGTCTTTCTCTTAAAATGGGCTCACTTACCTTTCGAGCCTTTGTGAGGTTCAAATAATTAACCATATATAAAGCCCTCTACAAACCTTAGGGCACTCCAGAAATGTCAGTGTTGGTGTTTTCATTATTATGTTCTAAGATCCTTCCCAGCCCTGACATCCCCTATTCTAAGGCCCCTCTCAGCTCTGACATTCTCTGTTCTAAGCCTTCTCCCAGCTTTGACATTCCCTGTTCTAAGGTCCCTCCCAGTTCTGATATTCTTGATTTTTTTTCTCCTATAACAATGTATAACAAGATTTTCCTCTGGGTTTTATGTATTAATTTGTCTGTATCATGATGTCAGTGTGTCCCAGGCTCCTGACTAGTGGGCTTTAGGACCCTCTCCCTACATTCAGTCCTCCAGATCCCCCTCTCACAAGTGATACTCTCCTTTCGGGGCTATGAAGTCTATTCACCAGAATGAAAGTATGTTCAGCTGAACTGAGCTGGGTTTGAAATCAGAAGACCTCAGTTTGAACACTGGCCCTTACTGTGTGACTTTAGACAAGTCTGTTTCCTTCTCTGGGCCCCCACTGTCTTCATCTGTAAAATTAGGGCATGGCATTAGATGGCCTATAAAGTTCCTTCCAGAACTTACAAACTAGACATTTAATCCTTATCCCATTCACTTTTAATTTTTAAGGCCAGCTATGGTCTCTTGATTGGCGATTCTTATCTCTTAATTTTATTTTCAGTTGGGTTCCTTTCTATTTCCCTCCCCCCATCAAAGTGAGTCTTCTTCCTGAAATTCTAATCACATCGCCTTGTTAATAACACATTTTTCTACATAAAAAGCAGCTGGTTCTATGCAGACACCAAATAAGCAAGCTCTCTCTGCTGGCTGTTCCTTTGTTCAGGAAGCCACTTTGGCTCACTAGCTTTTGAGAAGATGAGTTAATTGGCAATTCTATTTATCATGCTTTGGCTAACTGATATATCTGCTTACCATTTATTTTGTAAATTCCCTTTGGTCTTTATCTGATCTTCTCCCCAGGTTCCAACAGTTAGCCATAGAATCCTGGGTATTTGAGGAAGGAGTAGGAAATGATGCTTTACTAGGGTAGGGAGGGGACTCCCAAGCTGGCATCGGGGAAGGGAAAAAAACTGAGCTTTTTTATATACTGCCTACAGTGTATTGTGTTCTCAATGCCAGGTACTATGCTAAGTGCTTTTACAAACAGGATCTTGCTTGATCCTTATAACAACCCGGAGAGGTAGCTGTTCTTATTATTCTTATTACATTTTATATTTGAGGAAACTGAGGCAGATAGAGATGAAGTGACTTGCCCCGAATCACATAGTTAGTATCTAAAGCCAGATCTGAATTCTGATCTTTCTGACTTCAGAACTTTATCTTAGAATTTTTTCAGGGCACTATTTTTGTTTTCTCTTTGAATATCTCTAAGTTGGTTCTGACAAGTATAGAGGGTCAGTTCATCTACAATGGCCAGTCCTAATTAGTTCTTCACTTAAGTGTCACAGAATCACAGAATTTGACAGTTGCAAGAGACTTCAGAAGACATCCAGTCTAATTCAGACATGAAAGGATTCCTCACCATAGAATACTTGACAAATGAGAGGTTGGATTTGGAGAGGAGACATTTAATACAACACCATTCTGTAGTTTTCTAATGAGAATGCAGCAGAATTAGTAGACTTTGGAAACTAGGCCTTAAATCCTTCATTTTACAGAGGAGGAAACTGAGCCAGAATTACAGAATCAAAGAATTTGGTGGTTGCAATAAAAATACAAATTGAGAAAATAGCAGGTACAGCTAGGTGGCGCCATAGTGGATAGAGCATTGGACTTGGAATCAGGAAGACTCATCTTTCTGAGTTCAAATCTGGTCCTAAGTACTTACTAGCTGTGTGACCCTCAATAAATCACTTAATCCTATTTTGTCTCAGGTTTCTCATATGTAAAATGAGCTAGAAAAGGAAATGGAAAACCATTCCAGTATCTTTGCCAAAACCAACCCCCCAAAACAGAGTCATGGAGAGTTGGGCATGGCTGAAATGACTCAACAACGATTACAAAAATGAAAAAAAAAAACATTTATTAAGCATTATGTTCTAGGCACTGTCCTAAGCAATGGGCAATACAAATACAAAAGACAGATACTTCCTTCTCTCAGTAAATTTAATTCTAAAAGGAGGAAATATCCATATCTAAGAGAGTATCTTTTAGGGAGGGAGTTCTGATTTAAGGGGTCATGGGGATGGTGAGTTTGCTCCAAAGGGCAGTTAATATATTCTCCTTTCCAAAGAAATTGTATTATGTTTGATTACTATGTTTAGAACAAGATCTAGAAAGGACTTTCCAACAGAGAAGAATAGGTGTGAGTTCATAGCAGTTGTCAAATAGTCTGGATGGGCAATTGAAGGAGAAATGGGCCAGTTGATATACTAGGCAAATATGGTTATTTATATCTAATAAGACAAATTGATGAGCTCATAGATGTACTAATAATTAACATCCAATAATCATTTAGTAAGGGACTTTTTGGTGCCCATAGATTTCACAGAAAAATCAAGGCGGTAGATAGAGGCTGTGTTTAGATCTGGGTTTCTCTTAATATCCCCTTTCTAGATATCTTTCCAAGTAAAGACTGGATTGTCACTGTCCAGCCACAATGCCGAGATGGTTTTGGATTAGCTTCAATTCCTCTGGACTTGTGTTCTTGAGATTTTCCTAGTCTACAAAAAGAGGGTCTCTCCCAGCTCCTCAACATCATGCCTGGTTTAATGAATGAGTTTGGCTGAAGGGTACTGGTGGAGGTGCTTGAATTGTCGGGATGTTCAGGGAGATGGTTCCTTAGTTTCATGAAGTTCCAAGAAAGTGAAACTTCGGGCTTGTGATTCATAGTGGAAAGTCTTGTTAAATCCTTAGCTGTAACTATGTGAATTTCACCACTGTTACTTATTGTCTGGGAAAGATGCTCCGTTTTCTTTTTCCAGTCCAAAATACTACCTGTTCATTACCCATGATCAATCTTCTCTAACAGTTTATTTATCTGAAGCTCTCGATTACAGACCATCCTCTCATTACAGGAGCAGAGCAGACAGGCCCATTAACGATGCCACAAATTCTGGGGAATTGGATTGTTTCACCGTCTGTCCACAAAGGGCATTTTCCTTTCATAGAAAAGTCACTGGGGCAATCTTTAGGTTTTACAAATGAATTTGTCACATTAATTAAGGAAGGGGAAAAGGAAGCAATGGGAACATGCTGACTAATGTCTCTGGGCCACCAACGAATCAGACAAAGGCCTTTTTTGTCTAGCTCACAACTTGTGCTGGAAGTAAAAAAAGACTGTCTGGGAAGTGACTTTTTTCTGACTTTTTATGAATCTGAGCTAACTGCTTGATGAATATCTGACCTCTGACCATCTTTCCCCATGACTTTCCCATTTCAAACACCCTAATGCCCTAAATCAAATGAAGCTATTTCAAGTGTGAGAGGTTGATCTATTCCTCAAGAATCAGGAGATAATGGCAGCTGCTTCTCTTTGTAGTTTGTTTCCCAAAGGAGCGTGGTCTGAGAATAAAAGTAACTTGATTGGGAGGGGGGAAGCACAAGACCAAAATCTAGAGGGCCCGAACAAGGGGGCTGATGAATTGGGCTTAATTCTCTTTCCACTGGTTCTCTAATTCCCCAAGAAGTCACAGGATCACAGAACTGAGGAATTTCAGAGTTGGGATGGAACTGAGAGGCCATGGGATCCAACTGAGACTTTTAAAAGAACGTCTACTGAATAAGTCCAGAAATGTGCTCAGAGAGTCTCTGCTTAAAGACCTCCAGTGAGATGTGTGATGAAACCAGCTCGTATTAGTTACATTTTTTTTGGTAGGAACATTTGTACATCAGAAATCAGGAGATGCTAAGCCTCAGGGATTGATTATTGTGTTGATGTCTAGGCTTAAGAAAGTGATGGAGAAAACGTTAACGTAGGTTAAACTTAAAAGTGTTTTTGTGCTTACTTTTAAAATAATTTCCCTAGGGAGTCGGTTATTAAATTTTTTTTACCAGTACACACTAAGGAGAATTCCCTTTTTTTTTTAGGTAATTCATTTCACCTTGAGATAATTCTCCCTTGCAGGATGTTGTCTTGATTTTACCCTTGGTAACTTCCATCTAATTGTGCTTGAGTTCACTTTTGGGAGCAAATCAAAAAGAAAAATCTGATCCTTCTTTTCCATGATGGCCCTTCCAATATCTGAAATCAGGCATCATGGGGCAGCTAGATGGCACAGTGGATAGAGCACCAGTCCTGAAGTCAGGAAGACCTGAGTTCAAGTCTGGTCTCAGACACTTAACATTCCTTAGTTGTGTGACCCTGGGTAAGTCACTTAACCCCAATTGCCTCAGCCAAAAAAAAAATCAGTCATCATTTCCTCTCAGTTTCCCTCGTCTAGGATAGATACATTTAATTCATTTAACTGATCTTCCTATGTCCTTCACCATTGTGGCTGGCTTCTTCACTGCATGTAGAAATTCACCTAAAATTCCCCCTTGTGGTTCATGACTAGGGCAAGATACAGAAGAACTCTCATCATCTTGTTCCTAAATATAGTGATATATTCTCTCTATCCAATATATTATTTATAGGAGATATTCTCTTAAAGTGGCCCATCATCTCATAAGCTTCTATGGTTATCATCTCACACTGTTGACTCATTAAATTTATTGTCCTTCCAGTTCTTTCCCAGATGACTGTTACCCATCTATCCATCAGGCACAATGCTTCCTGCCTCTGTCTCTCTTAATTTACAGAGCCACTTGCCAGTTCATGCCCTCATCTTCTCTTACTCAAACAATAATCTTATTCCTTGTTATTCTGCCTCAGTTTTCTCCCTATACTCCAAGTTAAATAATTCATTTCTATATAGAGAGCCTTAGCTCGTATGGTACCAACACCTTTCACCTTTCTAATCACCCATTTCTGGACAGTCTCTGGTTTTTCAGTGCCTTCTTTAATCTGAATGAATCTAATGCTTGAGACGTTGTCTGGCCAGGGCAGAGGGCAGCAATCCTTCCTAGCCCCAGACACCAACACTCCCTTATTATGCTCAGGATAAGTAGAGAGATAATTATACCCCCAATGCTGTCTTGTGTGGTCTCTGATGATGGTGTGGGGGCATGGAACGCAGTCTCTGAGACAGTGTTCTCCTAAAACTACACTAAGTCTGGAGTCAGGAAGACCTGAGTTCAAATCCAGCCTTAGATACATCCTAGTTGTGAGAGCTTGAACACTTTCCTTCACCTCTGCTTGCCCTATCTGTAAAAAGGGGATAACAACAACTCCCTCCCCTAAGGTTGTGATGAAGATCAAATGAGATAAAAATTGGGAAGCACTCTGCACAATACCTGACACATAGCAAATGTATAAATGCTAGCTATTTTATTGCTATCATTGTTGTTGACATAAATACCAGATTTCATGGCAGTAGATGGTCTGCTGGACATGTGGAGTTTCCTTTTTTCTTTCTTTCTTTCTTTCTTTTTTTCACTGAGGCAATTGAAGTTAAGTGACTTGCCCAGGGTCATACAGCTAGGAAGTGTTAAGTGTCTGAGACTAGATTTGAACTCGGGTCCTCCTGACTTCAGGGCTGGCGCTCTATCCACTGTACCACCTAGCTGCCCCATTTCCATATATTTCTGGTTTAACTGGGGTTCTCAGCTGACAGCTAGTTAAATTCTTGCCCATTTAAAGACTGAAGTCTAGCTTAGATCTCAAAGACAAGTTTTAGAAATTCTCTGAGGAAAGTAGGACCTTCACATAATACCAAAATAGAGAAAACTAATCGAAGAAAAGGTCTTCCTGTTCCTAGAAACTTAACTGTATAAGGCTTTCTTCTCAAAAGAGTCCACACTTATAGAATCCAAGTTATTTTGGAACTCAGTAGAGTCTACAAGCATTTAATCAGTCTTTGAACTCCTATGTTTGGGGATTGAATCCTAGTTTTCTATCAAATTAAATAAACATTTATTAAGCAGTTCATATCAGGTGCTGTTACTAAATGCTAGGGATACAAATACAGTACAATAAAAAACCAGACATTTCCTGCCTTCAAGTAACATATTCTAATGGGTCACATAGCTAGTAAGTATCTGAAACCAGATCTAAATTTGGGTCTTTCTGACTATAGTACTGTATCCTGGAATCGTTTCAGGGAATCATTTTTATATTTGTCTTGAATATCTCAGGCTGACTTTCCCACGCATTGAGGGCCAGCTCATCTCAGTGGCCAGTCTTAATCAGTTCTTAGATCACACATTTTGACAGTTGGAAGGGACTTCAGAGGACATCCAGTCTAATTCAGACATGAAAGGATTTCTCATTATACCATAGCTGACAAATGAGAGGTTGAATTTGGGGAGGAGAGCTGAAAGTGGGGCAGGAAGAAGGGATCTTTGAGGGATCACCGTGGTTAAATCCAGAGAGTCAGGAACAGACCTGGGAGAGGGGATCTGGCCTGGATCTTTTCTCAAAATGGAAGTTCTAAGAGGAACTCACTAAAAGGAGGTGGGGTTTTTGGGGCAGAGAGATATTTCAAAGTGATGTCATATATTCGATCATCATATATTTTAACATAATTAACATGTATTAGACTACCTGCCATTTAGGGGAGGAGGTGGGGGGAAGGAGAGAAAAATTTGGAACAGAAAGCTTTGCAAGGGTCAATGCTGAAAAATCACCCATGTATATGTTTTGTAAATAAAAAGCTTTAATAAAAAAATTTAAAAAATCAAAGTGATGTCATCACCCAAAGGGAATGATGAAACTTCAAGGTTTTGAGAAGATAGAAAACTTTCAAGCAACTATCTGAATTAAGGCTAGAAAATCCCAAGGTCCTTTAGTCACGTAAGCAAATGAAAAGACAGTGTATGTCAATTCATTAGGAGTATAAGGCAAATGGAAAAGGGATTGGGCAAGGATAAGATGGACAGATTGCAGTATGGGAAAAACTTGGGAGAGATAGGAGGATAGAAGGGCCTGGTGTATTATGGTCCATGGAGAAACAAAAATGAACAACAGCAAATGACCCCAGTAAGGGGGTAGGGATGGAAAGAGAGGAGGAGTTAAGTGGGGTCCAGCTTTCTTTCAATGGATTCTTCCAAAGCTACTGCACTCGGTAGCTTGTTAAGTCTCAGTGTATCTAGAAGTTAACATGTAGCTAAGGTGTAAGAAGTATTCATATAAAATCTGACAGAAACCAATTAAGCCTTTGTTGAGTTGAATCAACGCACACATATATTTTTTATTCCTAGAAAGCTTTCTGACAGCTAAATTCAGAATTGTAAGCACTAGTAATGGGATACTTTCCATCATGAGATGGTAGAATTTCTTGTTCTAAACTCTTATTTTCAAATCAAACTGATGAGAATTGTTTTTCCCGGCCTCAATCTTGATTGCAAAGCATTTCTACCTCAATAAGAATTTATTTGATCTATGGTTTGATTTGATGGGTTGAAAATAATCTTGGTTTCAAGCAAACTTCTCTCCCCTATATCAACATCAAGTTACTTTTCTTTGAAGTACTTTGAAATTACTTGAATTTTACAATAATTACACAAGCAGAACTAGTTTATGGCTGAGTCCAGCATATGCTGATACTTTCAAATAACCTGAGGTTGTTGTTAATCTGAGCTGGACCCTTGATTTGAGCACAGAAATAGGTAATATCTGTGACACCCAGAATGGTTAAATCAATAGTTTGGGATTTTTATTTTTATTTTTTGAAGAACTGTGTGGTACTTGAAGAGAAAATTTGGCTTAACACCTTCATTTGACAGAGGAACAAACTCAATGGTGGCTGTCCAAGGTCACAGCATAAATTAGCGAAGTCATAGAGAACAACTGGTCTTTTGTATCTAAAAGTTTCTAGGTCATAGGATTTAGAGTTGGAAGGGACCTTAGGACTGATCCAAGCCAACCTCATTTTACAGATGAGGAAACCAAGGCAAAAAAGGTTAAATGACTGACTTGTTCAAGGTTCCTTAAGAGCTACCTCATCATCCACTCATTCCTCACTCACTCTCTTGAGATCTGCCTTCTGCCCTTGGACTCTACTTAAAAACTGATCTCTCTAAGATTACTAGTGATTGTCTAATAGCTAAGTTCATTGACCTTTTCTCAGTCCTCATCTTTTTTTTTAGCCATCCAAAATGACCCCTGCTTCAAATTTTTGCTTCTCTCAGGTTATCACCTCCAGGCCCTCCACTGGAAAATTGAATTTTGCTAGTGGAACCACTTTGGGCTTTTGGCAGTCTGACTTTGGTCCTATTTTCCTTGGTTCTGTTCGTCAGCAGCACTACACAGACATCTGCAGTCATGGTACTTCATGAAAACTGTGTTTCCCATCACTTCTAGTTTTCCTTTATGTAATTTTCTTCCATTAGAGTGTAGGCTCTTTGAGGAAAGGGTATGTTTTGCTTACCTCTGTACTTGTAATAATGTAATAAACATCTATCTATCTGTCTGCCTGTCTTATTACATCCATCCATCAATCCATCCATCCATCCATCCATCCATCCATCCATCCATACATCTATTCCATCAATCCACTGATTGATCTATCTATCTATCTATCTATCTATCTATCTATCTATCTATCTATCTATCTATCTATCTATCCATCCATCTATCCATTTATTCCATCATTCATCCATCCATTCCAATGATCCATCGATCCATCAATCCATCTATCTGTCTGTCTATCTATCTATGCCATACCTCCCCCTCCCTCCCTCCTTCCTTCTATTCTATCTATCTAGTTAGCTATCTAGCTATCTACTTATCTATTTTATCCATCCATTTATCAACTATACTCATTTATTCCCCCCCCATTTTAATGTAAGTTCCTTTAGGTCAGCAATTATTTTGCTTGCTTATATCTGTATCTCCAGCACTCAGCACAGTGCCTGGCAAATAGTAAATGCCCAATAAATACTTTTTTATTCATTTATTCATTAATCCCATCCTTGTTGGCTCAGTAGCTTTTGACACTATTGGCTATCATTGCTTCTCTCCTGGTTATTCTCTTCATGACACTGCTTTCTCCTGCTTTTTTCCTTTTCTTTCTCCTTTTCTGGGTCATCATCCATATCCTGCCCTCAAGTGCAGCTCTGTGACCAGTGTCCCAAGGCTCTGTTTTGGTGTAAGGAATCCTAGTGAGTAGGGAATCTAGAGAGTCTTGTGTAACTTTTTTGCTTAGAACATGAGAACATGCTTGCAGTTATCTAATGGAAAGCCAGGAAGCATAGGAAGTGCATTGATTAAGAAGTTTTCTTTATTGCTGTGTTTGCCTTGGAAACCCGACCAGTTCCCTGAGTAAACGCAGTCATCCTAAAGGAACGAACAAATATTCTCCTAGGTGGGTCCTTCGAGATGAAGCACCTTGCACCTGGAAGGCTGCTTCATCTCAAGAGTTATGTATCAAATGATGATACTTAGCATAGTGCTGCCTTTGTTCTCAGTCTCTAAAAACCCCTTAATAGGAAAAGGAACTTTGAGAATCTCATATTGGAAGAGATGCCTTGCCTGGGATCTTTTCCCACTCCAAGATTCTGAATGCCTGTAAATATAAATTCAGTTCTTGGTGCCTCCTTGGGGTGGTAATGATATATGGTGTATGTTGTTTGTTTGTTATATTGTCTCTATTGTTATGATGACTACTGTATTTGTTAATTGTGTGTTACTTTTATGCTACAAGTTTCCTCTTCCCTTATGTCTTGTTTGAATCAAAGTTCTGAGCAATAATATACTTGTATCCATGCCCTTTAAGTCTATGTCTGTCAAATGTGAATTCTGAACCTAGATTAACTTTACTCCTGTGCCCTGATCTTGCCTCCTTCCACCACTCTGTCTTGGTCTTTTCATCCACTTCCATAGGTCCAATGATCATCTTTATTCTAGTGACCCCCAAATCCACATATCCATAATAGCTCTCCTGAGCTCCAGTCCACCAACAATTGCCTGGTAGATACTTCCACCTGATATCCTACTGACATCTCAAATTCATCTACCAAACATTTAAAGAACAATTAATTCCAATACTATATAAACTATTTGGAAAAACAGGGAAAAAAGGAATCCTACCAAATTCCTTTTATGACACAAATACGGTATCAATACTTAAACCAGGTAGGGTGAAAACAGAGAAAGAAAATTATAGACCATTTCCCTAATGAATATGATGCAAAAATATTAAAAATTATTAGCAAAGAGATTACAGAAAGGATAATACATCACAACCAAGTAGGATTTATACCAGGATTGCAGGGCTGATTCAATATTAGGAAAACAATTAGCATAATTTGACTATATCAATAACCAAACTAACAAAACCCATATCTCAATAGATGCAGAAAAAGCATTTGACAAAATCTAACACCAATTCCTATTTAAAAAACACTAGATAGTATAGGAATAAATGGACTTTTCCTTAAAATATTCACTAGGGTCTATTTAAAACCATCAGCAAACATCATATGTAATGGGGACAAACAAGAACCATTCTCAAGAAGACCAGGGGTGAAACAAGGTTGCCTGCTATCACCATTACTATTCAATTTTATGTTAGAAATGTTAGCTTTGGCAATAAGAGAAGAAAAAGAGAATAAAGGAATTGGAGTAGATAATGAGGAAAGCAAGTTATCACTCTTTGCAGATGACATGATGGTATACTTAGAGAACCCTAGAGAATACACTAAAGCACTACTAGAAACAATTCACAGCTTTAGCAAAGTTGCGGGATTCAAAATAAATCCACATAACTCATCAGCGTTTTTATATATTACCAACAAAGTCTAGGAGCAAGAAATACAAAGAGAAATTCCATTTAAAATAACTGTCGAGATACATCTCAAATTCAACATTTATTTATTTCTCTCAACTGTTAGAGAGTTAGTGACTGACCACAGCTAGTAAATAAGTGATTGGTAGGATATTAATCTAGGTCTTTGTGAAAACAAGGCAAGCATCCTTCCTGCCTCTTAAAAATGCTAGGGCTTTTCACAAGCATGAACTGGGTCCCCAAAGAACCATGATGAGCAATCTAAGAGACAGTGTAACCTATTGGTTATGGTAACCTTTGTTGTACCATGGAGCCTCAGGCAAGACTATCACATTGGAGAAACAGCAAGGAAGCCAGTGGCACTGGATTACAGTGTGTGAGAAGTGAATGAAGGGGGAAAGCTGACTTGAAAGGTGAGAGTTAGCTAGATTATTGAATTATATGTATGATCCTGAAGTGCCAGCAGTCACCTAGGGGTGGGGTAACATGGTCAGAACTGAATTTTAGGAAGATTAATAAACAGCTGAGTGGGTCGGGAGTATAGTGGGGAGAGATGACTCAGGGAGGTGGACTCAGGCTACTGCAAAAGTCAAGGCATAAGGTGATGAGGGTCTACACCTGGGATATCTCATGGGAGAAGGGAATGTATATGAGAGGTAGTATAAAGGTAAACTTGATAGGACTTGGAAACTGAACCTAAGGGTGGGGAAAGGGAAAAAAAGGGAGGCGTTCCTCAGTTGTGAGCCTGAATGACCTGAAGCATGGTGACATTCTCGACATTAAAAGGGAAGTTTGGATAAAGCAGACTTTGAGGGGAAAGATGAAATCAGTTTTGCACAAGCTATAATATACCCAGTTTCAAATAGCCAATAGTTAGCTAGAGATACAAGTCTGGAGTCAGAAGGGAGATTAGGGATCAAATGTATGTCTGAGAACCATCAGTATAGAAGAAGAAAGCAAAGAAGCATTTATTAAGCACTTACTGTATGCCAGACACCGTTCTAAGTGCTTTATTAATATTATCTCATTACCAATATTACCCAGATTTTCACAACAACCCTATGAGATATGTCTTCTCTATTTTACAGTTGCAGGAACTGAGATAGAGATTAAGTAATTTGCCCAGGGTCCTGGTATGATTATCTGAAGCAAGATTCAAACTCAAACTTCCCGATTCCCGGGCCAGCTCCATCTATGGTGTTATCTAGCTGCAAAACTCTGGTCACATTTAATTAACTGGCAAGTAATTATTAAAGTACTTACAATGTGCCAGGTACTATGCAGTGTGTGGTACCATCTAGCTACCCATTCATCAGCTAGGAGGGGCCTTAGTACATAGAGTGTTAGGCCTGGAGTCAGGAAGACCTGAGTTCAAATCTAGCCCCAGACAATTAGCTGGGTGACACTGGGCAAGTCACTTCACTCTGTTTGCCTTAGTTTCCTCCATCTGTTAAATGAGCTAGAGAAGGAAATAGCAGAACCATTTCAGTATCTCTGCCAAGAAAACCCAAATGGGGTCACAAAGGATACAACATGATAAACTACTCTGTTTTTAATCCTGACAGTTTAGTGCTATTATTATCGTCATTTTATAGTTATGAAAACTGATGCAGACAAAGGTTAAATGACTCACCCAGGAGCACATAGCTAGTAAGTATCTGACGTAGGAATTAAATCTCTCCTAGATTTAGATTTATGATCCCTATGGTACCAACCAGCCCTTAATAAAATGATTCTCCCTCATGTATTCAAGTTGTCTGGGAGGTTTTACTCCTTCAAGCATCTAGCATGGTAACTCACAGGGAAATTATATTCAAATTATGACAGTTCAGATAAAATTTATAAGGAGGCTATATGCTGACCTTGGACTCTTAGGATTTGAATTCAGATCTTAGCCATGTCTCTTACTAGCTGCATAAACTTAAATTGGTCACTTCACTACTGTGGGTCTCAGCTTCCTTACCTGTGAAATGAAGGGGTTTAACTAGGTGGCCTCCAGACCTATGTGCCAATGATTTTACAATCTCTGCTTCCTTACTACACTAATATTCAATCAGAAAAACCTGTTGCTAACTTGTATATTAAAACTGTTAGAAAAACTGTTTCCATTTCTGGGTCTAGGATTCCTCATTTGTAGGATGAGAATTATCAAATCTTCCAAGGTCCCTTCCTGAGCTCTGATTCTAGAGGACAAATCAGTAGAATGTTTATTCTCAGAAGGATACATATAGAAAGAGCCTTTCTTCTTACCTTCCTCCTTTTTTTTTCTTTGTCCCTTCACCTTCCTTTCCTTTTCTATTCCCCTTCCCCTTCCTCTTTTCCTTTCCCCTTTCCCCTTCCCCTTTCCCTTTCCTTTCCCTTTTTCCCTTCCCCTTTCCCTTTCCTTTTTCCCTTCCCCTTTTTCTCCTTTTCCCCTTCCCCTTTTTCTCCTTTTTCCCTTTCCCTTCTTCTCCTTCTCCTTTTTCCCTTCTCTCCTCCCTCCCTCCTTCCTTCCTTCCTTCCTTCCTTCCTTCCTTCCTTCCTTCCTTCCTTCCTTCCTTCCTTCCTTCCTTCCTTCCTTCCTTCCTTCCTTCCTTCCTTCTTCTTCTTTCCTCACTCCCTCTGTCTCTGTCTCTTTTTCATTCTGAATATATATGTAAATAATATTACATATATTATACACACACACATATACATGTATATTCAAAAGTCTTAAGGAGGAGGAGAAATGCACCATTTTTAGCTGCGGGCAGCCCACATTGAAATGTGACTGTGTCCACAGATGAGGGCATTTGCATTTCTGGAGTGCCTGCTGAAATATGCAAATTGATGAGCTTTTCTGGGAATGGAATATGTGGACTTAAAAACACAGCCTCAGAGAAAGAGTCTCCTGGTCCTTGGAGTCCTATTGCTAAATAATGCCCATGGATGTCGATGAGCTTTCCTAAGGATTTGCTAATGAGACCCACGTTTCTAAGAAATGCATGGGTTTCATGGCAGGTCAGAACCTTGGAAAAGCTCTGCCAGATACAGGCTGGGGCAGGGCGAGCTCAGCTAATGAGAAGTGAGGTTTGGAGAGGGCCGAAGAGGGAAGAAAGATGCCATGTGGTGAAGACATTGGCAATCCCAAGGAGGTAGATCGAGCCCGATAAAATGCTAAAACATCACAACCACAACGTGTGTGGAAGGGCATTTTGAGGAGCCATTCTCAGAGCTAACATTTATGCCCAGAGCGTTTCCCCTGGATTTAGCTGAATTCATCAATCAGTCAATCAACAAAATGCTTATTAACCCATGAGGTACCACACACTGTATGTTACCTTCTGGGGACACAGATGAAAATTTCAGCAGCTTCTGCACTCAAAAGGCGTGCTTTCTATTAGGGGAGGCCATCTATAAGGATAGGGGATGAGACTGATCTATGATTTCAGTATTACAGGGAACTCCACTTTACCATGCAGGTTGGCACCTTCTCTGCTACCTATAGTCCCAGAGAGCTGCCCATGGCACTGAGAGGTTCAGTGATTTGTTCAACACCACACAGTTAGTATGTGCCAAGAAGCAGGACCTGAACCCAGAACTTCCTAGTTCTTTAGGTCAACCTCTAGCCACAATAGTGCTCTCTCTTCCCTACCCCTTTCTCTCTTGATCTCTCTCCCCCCTCCTCTGTCTCTTCTTTCTCCTCATATATCTCCCTTTGATGTTTATATATAGTATGTGTGTGTGTATATATATATATATATATGTATATATATATATATATATATATATATACATGAAGAAGGAACTGGGAATGTTTCACCTGGAGAGGACTTCAATCAAGTATTAATCAAGTACTTGAAGGGCTATTAACTGGAAAGGAGTTAGAATCATATTGCCTACTACCAGAGACACTTCCCTTCTTGGAGGCCATTAGAAGGTTCAGTGGATAGAGTGCTGGACTTGGATTCAGAAAGACCCAACTTATTAGACACTTATTAGCTGAATGAGCCTGGGGCAGTCAATTGGAGGTAGCTAGGCAGGGCTAGTCCTTGGGAAGTAAGATATTAGTTCAAATCTGGACTCATGACTGTGTGATGTAAGGACAAAAGGCAGAAACAGAATTTTTTTTTTCAATTTAAAGGTCAAAGGAGGAAACTAAGGCTAGACCATAGTTTGAAAACAATCTGAGGGGTTTAGTAGGCTTCGAGTTAGGCTTCAAGTTACATGAATCAACAGTGTCATTTGGACCCAATATGCAGAATGAGATATTCATTTGTGATCATGGCCGGTGTGGTAATTTGTTTTGCTTGACTGCATATTTGTTACAAGGATTTTCTTTTATTCTTTTTTTCAGTGTGGAGGAGGAAGATTGGGAAGGAGAAAAAAATTAATAGCTGATAAAAAGTAACATTTAATAGAAGAAGAAAGGATTTCCAGGAATGGTGAATAGAGTCATCCACACCCTTTCCAGTATCAATGACAGTATTGATTATGATTTTAGACAATCAGTGGGGGAGGCTGAGGGTAGGTCAAAGTAGCAAGGCAGCTGGTTGCTAGAATTATTATGGAAACTCAGGAACCAAAGGCTTCCTGATTCTCAAGGGTTACAATATTTAAATACTAATCTTTGCCAAGAGTATAATTTTAATGTAATATTGCTCACTTACAGATTGTAGAGAGAGGCAGCTGAAAGGGTAACAGCTAAACATCTCTTTTGGTTAAAATCATGCTCTGTATTTCTCCCCCACTCCCGTCCCCAACAGTCCTTGAAAAGCACTTCCTGAGTTCAATTAGCTCTTGGCAGCCATGCTCATTACTGTTACTTATTAGCAGATCCCATTGGACACTAATCAAACTGATTCTCCTATTCTGTGGAATGCCTTTTCATCATTTAGGAAGCCAGGTTTGTCAGTGGGACCTAAGCCTTAAGAGAATTTCAAAGTGGGAGTTTTATATGAATAAAAGGGGAAGTTACACACACACACACACACACACACACACACACACACACACACACACA
>JAJPUD010001939.1:314041-336505 GCA_023553655.1 Myrmecobius fasciatus | reverse complement strand
ACACACACACACACACACACACACACACACACACACACACACACACACACATATATATATGAATAAAGTATAGATATAACAAGGTCTGAATTTAGGGAATATAGCAACCAGGCTGCATAAGATTCCATTATGTTGTGCCAGTTGTGATCTACTCTTTGTGACCCCATTTGGGGTTTTCTTGGCAGAGCTGCTTGAGTAGTTTGCCATTTCCTTTTCTAGCTCATTTTACAGATGAGGAAACTGAGGTAAGCAAGATGAACTGATTTGCCCAGTGAGTAAGTGTCTGAGGTCAGATTTGAACTCACTAAGATGATCCTCCTGACTTCAGGCCTGGCATTCTATCCACTTCACCCCCTAGACATCCCAAAGCTTCCACTGTACTCATTCCTGACCCAATAAACCCTTCCAGAGCCCCCAGGAATCCTAAACCAACAAATCAGTCAACTCAGAAAACAAAATGAAGCCATGCTCTTTCTCAAATTAGTAGGCTTCCTTGGGAGGACTCTGGATTTGGAGTCAAAGGATTTGGATTCTGTTTCTGGCCCTGCTCCTCACTAACTCTATGACATTGATCAAGCATGACCTACTTCTCTGGATCTCCATCATCTCTAAAATAAATAGATTAGATTCCATGACCTCAGTTCTTCAGTTGACTTTCCCTGGCAAAGACAAAAAGGAGTCCAGGTGTTGTGGAAGAAGCCCAAGAGGCAGAAAACTTTTGTTCTAATAATACCCCCTAGTTGTGTGAGCTCAGGAAAGTAACTCTCCTTTCTAGAGCTCAATTTCCTCTAATCCTCCATCCTTGACTTGATGGCTTCTGAGATCCTTTCTAAGGCAGAAGTTTTATGACCATTTTCTGCATTTATATCATACTGTCAGTTATTCTTAAGTCAGTTTGTGAACCCTCAAACACTATAAAATGAGTTTAAAGTTATTGTTGTTTTCAATTTTTCTCTTTTTTTATGTTGACCAAATCCCATCCTTGTGCTCTGACCCCTTATCTTTCCGGGCTGATCACATATTTCTAGCCCTCATGCACTTCACCAACAGGCCAAATGCATCTCTTGGCTGTTTCCACACACAATGCCCCAACTTCTGCCTCCATGCCATTGTCTAGGCTGTTCCTGATGCTTGGAAGACTCCCCTTCTTCACCTCCACTTTACAGAATCCCTAATTTCTTCTAATGGTTTCAGACCTCAAATGCCATGATGTCATTCTAAATCCCCTTCCATAAAGGTTAGTGTTCTCCCTACTCCAAAAACTAATTTTAGTTTCTTCTATATATATTCCATACATACTCTACTTATCTATGCTGTCATTCTACTGGACTTTGATGACTTTGAGAGAGGCTGAAGACTTTGTATAATGATCTCACTTAAATCCAATTCATGTGCAAATCAAGATATCACCCCTTGATGTCTTTGAAAATGAAGGATAAACAATTGTATTTATCTACATTTTGTTTCATTTTCTTCCAGTCAGTAAGTGAGCATTTATTAAGCATCTACTGTGTATGTGTCAGGCACTGTGCTAAGCACTGAGAATACAAAGAAAGCCAAAAGACAGTCCCTGCCCTCAACTCCAATGGGGAAGATAATGTGAAAACAATCATATGCAAATGATATACATATAGGATAAGTTGGAATTGATCAAGAGAAGAAGGCAATGGCATTAAGGAGTATCAAGAAAATAGAAGGTAGGATTTTACTGAAAATTTGAGAGAAAGCCAGAGATGAGGAGAATGTGTAAGTTCCATGAAGTCAGAAACAGCATAATTAATTCATTTCTGTATTTCCAACGCCCAACACAGAGTCTGACATGGTAGTCTTTTAATAAATGTTAATTGAACTGAGATAAATTGGTTCATAACAATATGATTTTAAAGAAATTGTTGGTATAATAAATGCGATGTTGTATCTGGGCTTGGGAAAACTTGATTTTAAATGAATTCAACTTGAATTTATTAAGCCAGTTTCCATGTAAGCACTTTGCTAGTTGCAGGTGATACAAGCACAAAAGATTATACAGTTCCTCCTGTCCTCAAGGAGCTTATTTTATCCTGATAGAATCATTTATGCAAATAATACAAAATATATGCAAAATGCATGCCTATTAATGAGAGGAGAGGAGTGTTGAGAACTGGGTAATTATGAAAGGCAACTTGTAAGAGGAAAATTTGGCATGAGCCTTCAGGAGAGTTAGGTAGGGGTTCCAAGAATGAAAAATGAGGAGTAAGAGCATTCCAGGATTGGGGAAGAGTCCACGTAAAAGGCATGGGGATAGAATGCCATTGGATATGACAACAAGTTGGAACTCAATTGGGAAGGTCAACAAATTGGTTTCAAGCCTTCTCTTGAAATTTACTATGTGATAACTTTTTCTAAGCCTCAGTTTCCTTAATTTAAAAATGTGAGGATTAGACTAGGTAGGAGGCCCTTCCTCCTGATAGTGCTACTATGGGCTTATTTTACCATTATTGGTTCATTTTGTAGAACTTTTTTCTTTCTCTCTCTCTTTTTTCTTTATTACAATATAGAGCTCTGGGGAAAGGTGAAGAAGGAATACAATGGGACATAAAAATAAAAGATACCAATAAAATTTTAGTTTAACAAAAGAAGACTAGCAAATATGAATAAGAAGACTCAAAGATGAAACTCAAATATATTGCAAAACTCAAATATATTGGAGAACTTTTTTTTTCTTTCTCTTTTCCCTATTTCTTTTCTAAGAAGTGAAGAATACAATGGGAAATAGTGATATTAAAACAAAAGATATCAGTAAATTTTAGTTTAACAAAAGACTGGCAAATATGAATAAGACAACTCAGAAGTTGAAGCTGAGGTGGAGGTGGGTTTTAGGAATACTTTGTTCCTTGTATGAATCATCATTGACATTGTCATAATGAGCAATTTGAAAATAAAATACTGCCCTGATGGTCCTTGTGATGTGACTCTCAAGTGGTAGTTAGTGCAATTTTCACTCTAATCAGTGGTCCAATCAAGTGGGAGGGGTCTTGGTGATTAGAGGCAGGAATAATCAGGAACTAGTTTGGACTCAATCCCTTATACTGACCTGTGAGTCATCATGTGACCTAGGGTTAGTCCTTTAGCTGCTCCAGCTTTGATTCTTCCCATTTATAGGAATGGGCTAATCATTTAAGATTCACCATGAGAAATTTACTGAGAATCAAGTCTGTTTATATCCTCATTATCCACCATTCATAACTTTCTATAAAATCAGAGAAAACCAATTTTGGGCATCATTCCACAGGCTTTGACTGTGGGCTGAGCCCTCAGGCCCTTATAGCTATTAGAGAGAATGGTAAGGTACAAAGGAAATTAATTTTCTATTTCCTACAAAGCTTTGCACATAGTAGGTATTTAATATACACTCATCATTTCTAAGCAGTGAACTGGGCCCACAGAGGAACAGGAGAACAAAATTGTCAATTTTTTCTTAATGACCCCCAAACTTCTCCCTAAAATATAGTCCCCTATATTTATAACACCATATGTTATAGTAATTTTAAGCCTGAGGCAATGCAATAATTTTAAGGAGTTTATATTAGACATAGTAGCACAATCACAATTTCTCAGAACTCCCACTTAAAGAAATTCCTAACTGTGAGGCAGAGAGTTGGCTCTCTTCCTTAATTTACATTTCTATCTGACTCTAGTTCACCACTGACTCTGTGACCTAAGCAAAATTCAGACTGCCCAAAAAGATTGGGTAGAGAAGCATCAGAATATGTTGTCATGACTGGTGATGAATGGGTACTGGGAAAGGACCCTGGGGCAAAAGCAGATTATTTCTGGGAAGGTCCCTCAACCCTTGAGTCATAGTGAGACTAGAATCTTCTGTTCTAAGAAGCCTGCACATGGATAGCGTTCCTCAACATTTCCCTTCTTTACCACCATTAGGGCATACTTTCTCTTTCCTCCTTTGTTGGTTGTCTCTGGATTTCCAGTTCTTTCTGGCACTCAACTCTGTATACCTCCACTTATTCCTTCCTATTATCAAACTCCCAAGATCCATCAGGTAGTGGAATCTCCCAGTTTCAGAAACCAGTTTTCTCTTTTAGAGACAACCTACACCAAATGACCAAGTTTTTTCAGACACCATTAACATTCTTCCTTTGAGTGTCATTCTAGCTAATCTAAGGACCTTTCATATTTGACTGATTGACAGATCTGACTAAACATGTATTAAGATGTGGTACTTCTCATTTTTTATTTTTTGCTGAAGCAATTAGGGTTAAGTGACTTGCCCAGGATCACACAGCTAAGAAATGTTAATTGTCTGAGACCAGATTTGAACTCAGGTCCTCCTGACTTCAGGGCTGGTACTCTATCTGCTGCGCCACATTAACTGCCCCCTCACTTACTTTTAGTGGGAGTGGGATAATCAATGGACCCTTCCTCCATTTAGTTATCTCACATCAATTTTCTTCACAGGGTGTGTGATCATGAATTATAGAACTCTATTATCCTGAAGAGTTGAAAATTGATATCACTGCCAAATCCACAACACTTCACAGAATCCTGAAATCTCTTGAGTTAGAATGGATCTATATCATAAATAACTGATCCAGCCTGTCAATAATACATATGAAAAACATGATCAGTGATCATCTAGCTTCTGCTGGGAGACATTGGGTGGGACCCCTTTCAAGGCAGCCCAAGGGAAGGTCTAATTAAGAGAGTTTTTCCTGATTTGTAACTTAAATCTGCTTCTCTGCTAATTCTCCTCTAACCCTGCCCTGGCCAGGCAAAATAAAATCAAATTCATTGGACATAGCTATCACATTACCCTCCCCCAATATATATTTTATATTTTTTCTTGTTCAGAAAGGACACACCCAGTTCTTCCATCTTATCTTCCACACAGACATGAACTGGAGGCTCTTCATCATCCTGGTTGCTCCCCTCTGGATGCTCTCTAGATTATTAGCATCTTTTAAAAAATGTGATATGCAGAACTGAACACTGTAGTGTCCATATGTGTGACAGTAGTACTCCCAGGTTCCTAGACCTCACAGCTAGGTAGGGCAGTAGAGTTATTGGTCTAGCAGTCAGGAAGAACTGAATTCAAACTCTGCCTCAGATCTTTACCAGTTATGACTTGGGGCAAATCTGATCTCTTTGAGGCAGTATTTTTACACTGAAGACTCCTCTTCCCCATTCTCTGGGATTCAGTGATATCCTCCTCACCATTCCTACAAGACACTCCCTATTCCAGGCATTTTTTTTTTCTGGCTTCCTTCCTTCCTTATAATATTCCCCATTCTCTTCTGTCTCCTGAATTTTCTGACTTCCTTCAGGGCCCAGCTAAAGTCTACCTCCTACAAGAAGCCATTCCCCAATTCCCCTTAATGCCCATATCTTCCCTGTTGATTCTTTCCAATTTATTCTATATATGGCTCAATCATAGATACTTATTTGCATATTCTCTATTATCCTTGAGGACAGAGACTGTCTTTTACCTTTTTTCTATCCTGAGTGTTTAACACAGCATTGAGCACACAGTAGACACTTATTGTTTAACTGACATCTGTAAAATGAAATGTTGGTCTCAATGCCTTCTTAGCTCTTGCCTAACTCTAAATCTATGAATTGATGATAAAATATCTCGATGTATTGAGCCTATATGTCTAGGTTTCACCAAAACCCTTTTTTTTCCCTAGGAAAAATAAAACTTCCACTTAACCATATTTTAGCCATCTTGTGTTTGCAGAACTGATTTTTAGACCAAGAATAACACTTTTTTATTTATATCTATTGAAATTCATCTTATTAAATTTGACCCAATATTTTAGCTCATTGAATCCTGACTCATTGAAGTTTTTTTGAATCCTGACTTTTTCCTCCAGGGTGAGAGCCATTCCTCTTGGTTTAATCTCTGGATTAGCTAAGTATGCCTGCCTGTACCTTTATTCATATTATTACTAGAAAAGTTGAAGAGCACAGGGCCAACTTAGAATCCAAGGAGCACTCTACTCTTTCTCAGTTGATGGTTAAGGACTCTTATATGAGACTGACCATTCAGCCAATTCTAAATATACCCAGAATTATCTCTCCCAGATTTCTTCATCTTCTCCACAAAGATAATTCAAGAGATTTTATCAAATGCTTTGCAAAAAATACAGGTAAATAATATCCATAGCCTTCTGCTGCCTTTCCTCTTCCTCCCATTAGCTACCTGTTAATCAATCTTGTTTAAAAAATAAGGCTGGGCTGGCATGATCTAAACTTGCTTAAAGCTCTTTGTGAGCACCTCTTCCTTTTCCAAACCTTTGATAATCAATTAATCAAAAGCAATTTAGCCATGCCTTTAACCAGCTATTTGAGAATGTTGCCAGGAATCTAAGTCAAGCTCATTGGCTTCATGGTTCACAGATTTTATCCTTTTCTTTTTTGAAAATTGTAACATTAGCCTTTCTCCATCTCTATGGCACTTCCTCCATTCTCCATGATTTTTCAGATAACATTGACTGTAGTTGAGCATTTTCATCTGTTTGTTTTTGTAAAATGAGCTGGAGAAAGAAATGACAAATCGCTCCAATATCTCTGCCTAGAAAACCCCAAATGAGGTATGAAGATTTGGGCTTGACTGAGAAATGACTGAACAAAAACAACAACTCAATATATTTTCCATTTGTGTCAGAGGTAACTTGAACACCTTCAAAGTATAGGTCAAGGGGCAGTGAGATGGCACACTGGATTCACATTAGATAGAGCACTAGCCCTGAAGTCAGGAGAACCTGAGTTCAAATCTGGCCTCAGAAACTTAATACTAACTAGTTGTGTGACCCTGGGCAAATCACTTAATCTCAATTGTCTAAAAAAGTGAAACAAACCCCACCCCAAATTATAGTATCTGTATCCTTTTTTTTTAAATCAATCAACTAATTAAACATTTATCAAATATATATGAAATGTTGTCAATCTTGGGCAAAGCAGTGAAGACAGAAAGACAAGTAAGCCATCTTTTTTATCTTTCAAATCCATGAATACCATCTTATTCAGAGACATTCATTTTATGATATTATAATTATATAAATTGGAAAATCTGACAAAAAAAGAGCAATATTCATTGTGGTAGGGGTTGTGGAATGATTGACACACATATGCATTGTTGGTGGAGCTATGGATTGATTCAATCATTTATGAAAAATAATTTGGAATTGTGAAAAGAAAGTGATTAAAATATCCAGACTTTTTACTGCCATTTTTAGGTATATGCTTCCAGGAGGTCAACTATTAAAAAGTGCCAAATGCATAAAAATATTTATAGTGACACCTTTTATTTTAGCAAAGAACTGGAAGTAAACTAGATGTCCATAGACTGGGGAATGGTTAAACAAGCTAGGGCACACAAATGTAATGAAACGTAACTGTATGTAATAAATACAGAATGTGATAAATACAGAACATGGAGAAGGTTCTCTAAACTGATGTAAAATAAAATAAATAGAAACAGGAAGCCAATATATACCATGATTACAACAATATAAAAAGAAAGAACAATTTATAACAAAATAATAGAAACCAAATGCTTTGGAATTATAATGGCCAATCCTGGCCCCAAAGAAGAGATAGAAGAAAGCACTGTTATCCTATTTTTGTTGAGGGGTGGAAAAATGAAAATGTAACTCTATACATATTATCAAAAAGCTTTTAATTGGGTATTACCCAGGCTGGAAATGTGGGAGCTTACTCTTACTAAATGCCATGGGAGCTTTTGATTTACTTCATCTTCAACCTGGGCTACTTTGCTCCTCTCCTATTCTGTGTCTCCCAATCCATCTCAGGGACTTAGGTAGCTGAAAACTCCAAAATATAATAGTTCTACCAGCTTCAGCATCCTTAGCACCTAGGATTATATGCAGGCTTCCTGGTCACATTTGATTGATATGTTAATTTTATTGAACTTGGGTTTGTTTGTTTTTTTTTTGTATTTTTATGCATGTATGTTTGTGTGTGTGTATAGATTATATTATGTATAGATGTATACATCTGAACATATACTCCATTGTTATAAGGGAGCACTTTTTGGGAGTGGAAGATATTTTGGGAAATATATGCCATGTAAAATATCAAAAGATATTGATAAAAATTTTAAAATTGTATGCATTTATAAAAAAATATGAAAACATTTCTTCCATGACCATGTGTTATGCCCTAAAGATGCTTTATATCTTACATAATCCTAGTTGTAGATCTAGATAGCATGAAATCTGACATACCCAAACATGCTCCAAATGCTCCCTTTAACGATTGTCTCTTTCCATTCTTTGGTCTTTATTATGTCATCAATCCAATCCAACAAATAAGCATCTACCATTTCCAGTCCAGCATATTGACTGGCACATAGTAGGTGGCTAATAAATGCTTATTGATTGTTGGAGCTAAGCTTTCTGCCACTTGTTCTAGTTTGATAAACATGATAAGTCATTAAGGCCTTCCAAATATATCCCATTTATTTGCTTTCTCCCAAAAGTGAGACAGACTTTCAGTGCCTAGAACTCCTGTGAAGTATTTAAGGAAGAATGGGTGGTTGTAAATACAGAAAATACCCCAAAGTGCTCTTGTTTGCAGGGCTGGGCAATGAGGTGAACAAAAGCACACATTAATACTCAGAAGAGATAGACAAGGGAACACTTATGACTACAATATAAAGGGCCAGTGAGTTTTAAAATCTTCCCAGTGTACTTACTTCCAATTTGTAAGTCTTGGAGTATCCAACTATTTTTAAGGCTTTTCTTCTAGCATTATAATGAAACAAGACAAGGGGCTCTGGTTACCTGGGAGAGTAGAGGGGCAAGTTGGGAAAGAACTGCCTTGCTCCCTAAATGAGTTAGATGAGGTGGGAGAATGAAACAGACATAGAGATGCATATATGTGCATCTTTCCCCTCCCCACTCCCTGTATCTCTGTCTCTGTCTTTGTCTCTCTCTTTCTCTCTGTCTCTGTCTCTCTGTCTGTCTCTTTCTCACATACACACACATACTCACCCCTATCATCCCAACAGGATAATGATGACATATCATCATTTTCAAATACAAATCAATCAGATCCACTATGAATCTTTATAATTATACTGACCAATGATATATGTTAATCATCAGAATAACCTATGAAAAATATGAAAGGAAGAAATCCCCCAGCCTCCAAGGTCCTTTGTAGTTCTGGTTTTATGAGCCTATAAGCCCTTTCTACTCAAGTAATATGTTTTTATTTCCTTGTCCAAATATCATCAATGTCATTCATGCTTCCACCTTTCAAGACTCAGCATGGATGGTGTTCTAGCACCCTCTGTCCCCCATCATGCTTTAGAAAATAATTTTTGATTTCAATTTCATTGGCTTATAGACACAGACTCACAATATGTGAGTTATCCAATCAGTTGTTGAGGAAGAATTGCCTTTGTGTCATACCCTATGTGAGGTCATCTAACCTTGGCTTGAAGGCCCACAATAATTCCCTTACTCTCCAATCCAATCTACTTTTGGACAGTTCTAATTTTGGAGTTTTACTTATATCAACCTGCCTCTTGGTAACTTCTGTTCACCATTCTTACCAATGCCTTCATTTGCCAAATAGAACAAGTCTAGTTCAGGTTTAGATGGCCCTTTGGATACTTGAAGACAGCTATCAAATTCACCACCTGAGTGGACCTTCTCTGGGTCTTCTTTAACATAACATTTAACATAACATAACATTAACTGGGCATGGTGCTTTAAATGTGGCCCAACCAAGGCAGAAGACAAAGAAAAGTTATCACTCCACTAATTTGTAAGATATTCTCCTTTTAATGAGTCCTAAATCTGTATTAGCTATCATATTGTTGATTTCTATTTGAGATTGCGGTCCACTAAACCCCCCAGATCCTTCTGCAATATAATCACAATATCCCTTCCCCAACAACCTTAAGTCTGAGATTTGTTGTGGCCAGCAGTATCATTTTCTTGTGTTGATGAACCTCGTGGAATAGTGGAAAGAGTGACAGATTTGAAATAAGAGATTATGGGTTCTAATCTTGACTGATTTTTACTGCCTGGATGACTTCAATCAAGTCATTTAACCTCCTTGGCCCTCAGTTTATTTATCTGTAAAATTATGATCCTATCATTCTCTCATCTATGAAGGGGCCTGAAGGCCAAATTTCTGCTGATTGGATCTGCTACGAATATCATCTTTACTTGGGAATCAAGGTCCCCTCCATATTGGAATCAGACATTAATGGGGTTTGCTGTTAGGAGATGAAATTTGGCTGAATTTTCTGCCCCTTATTTTTTTTTAATTTTATTTTATTTGCATAACATATGTGTGGGTAATTCTTCAACAATAACCCTTACATAGCTTTCCATTACAAATTTTTCCCCCCAACTTCCCCACCCCTTCCCTAGATGGCAGGATATCCACTACATGTTAATTATGTTAAAATATTGTCTGCCCCTTATTTAAAATAAAATGAAACCATACACTACGTGGGAGTGAAGGGAACAAATAAATCAAAATCTCTACAGCTCTGAAAGAGCAGCCCCCCAAGTCAAAGGTCAGGTAAACTGCAGGTGGGGTTCCAAGGAGTGAAACAGTGAGACATGCATGTATTAAGCACCTAATATATGCTGAGATACTGTAGAGCATTGGAAAGAAAAACGCAAGGAAAAAAGGTAATTATTTCCGAGTAATATCCCTTTACCTAGACCTTAAATCACAAAACTCATTTCTAGCCCAAGATCCCTTTTACTTCTTTTCCATTGCCTATCCCAGCAAATCTGAAAAGATCTCAGTGAAGACCCGGAGCTGAACTTATTTGGTTCAACCCCTTCTTTTTACAGGGGAAACTGAGGCCTCTAAAACCCAGATGACTTGTCTCAGATCCCAGAGAGGAGAAGTGACAGAGTCAGGATCTGAACCCAGGTCCTCCACAAAATCTAACCCTCTTCCCCCAGGCACCAAGAAAAGGGGAAGGATGATCATTACCTTTCCAGCCCAAAGATAGACCCAAGCCGGGTACCCTAGCTGCTTCTGTGCAGTGGATCTCTGGAAATAATTTCTGCCGTGGCAAACCTACAATTTATCTTAATTTTTCTGATGTTCGACTGTGTCACTGCTGATTCATTCCATCATCTCAGAATTATTGGCTAATATGATGGCCTGGTGCACTGTTCCGGCTGGCGCCTTCATTCTCCAGAAGAAACCAACCATTTATATCTATAGGGATGTGTCTCTACAATTTAATTACAACAGGATTTTCTTCTCCCTTCCCTCCCAGTCTCCCCCTCCTCGGTTAATCTATTCATCCATTAATTTGTATTACATTTGGTGGCCCCCTCCCCAATACGATCAAGAGAAAAGTCACCTACCTGAGACAGCTGCCTAGACCCCTGATAGGGCTTCAGACTTTCGCTGAGTTGGGTATATAAGCTTTTGTTGATTGGCATCTTAATATTATTTGGGGCTACCCTCTTCCTGGCTCTTCAAAGTGAGGCAGAAGTCCTTAAGTCCCCTGGGGATGGGGCCAGCCAATGACTGGGAGACAATCTTGGGGTGATAGTCCACTTTCTTTGCTTTCTCTCTCTTTTTCAGTTCATAGTCTCTTGAATCCCAAACCAGTTGGTAAGCAGCGGGAGTGAAGTGAGAGTATGAGAAATATAGCTCTACATATAATATCTCTACATAGAAGTTCTTACAAAATAAAAACAGTTGAAGTTGACATTAATTAGAAATATCTTATAACAAAAGAATTCCTGATCTCTCTTCTCAAGGGATTTTTTTTCTTCTCTCATTTACAAAGAAAAATAAAAGAGAAAGAGGGGGAAAGTTGGAGATAAGAACTTAAAGAAAGGGAAAGGGGGGTTGGTAGCTAATTTAAGACTCCACTGATCTGAGGGAGTTCCTGAGTCAGACCCCCTTGGGTCACTACCCAGAAGAATGAAGTCCCTTCCCGAAATTGGGCATATGGAACGTTTGTTTACCCCTACCCCAAACCTTCGTCTTCCCCTCTGGGAACACGCAGCCTGATAGCAGAGGCCGCGGCTTCAGCCGGGAGTGCACCTTGGTTGCTCCGGGCAACGGCAACGCCATGTGGGGCTTCCTCATTGGTCAGGGGGGCGTGGCAATGCCGGCCACTCAAGAGGGAGGGTGGAGGGGTCCACTACTGGCGGGGGGAGGGAAGAGGAGAGGGAGGAAAAGGAAAAAGGAAGGGAGAGGACGTTCGACGGGGCTACAGAACTTTGGCTTTTTTTTTTTTTTTTTTTTTTTTTCCCGAGGCAGCCAGGGCGGGTATTGCTACCTGGACCTTGCTGGCCACGGAGAAAGGGTAATTTGCAGAATCCCAGATCCTAGAGCTAGCAGAGACCCCCCGCCCCCCGGACCAGCGAGACCTCCTTTTACAGAGCAGGAAAGTGAGGTAAAATCACTTGAGGTGCGAGAGGAGGTATCTGACCAAGGTTAAAAAAAAAAATCTCACGTAAAATACCCAATTTTGGATAAAAATAGCACCTGTGTGTGTGTGTGTGTGTGTGTGTGAGTGTGTATGAGTGTGTAAAATACATCCATACACACATATCACTTCAAGGTTTGCAAAGCGCTTTCCCTGGCTAATCCCACGTGTGGGAGAATCCTGTGACAGAGATAGATGCTATTATTAGTTTGATTGTCCACACAAGAAATGAGATTCGATGAAGATAAGGGATTTTGTCCAAGATCATACACCTGGCAAATGTTGGAGGCTCCATTTGTAACCGGGACTTCTGAATTCAGGTTTAGAAATGCCCAACTGTCTAACCTCTACTTGGATAAAAATAGCACCTCTGTGTGTAAACTACATCCATACACACATATCACTTTAAGGTTTGCAAAGCGCGTTCCCTGGCTAATCCTATGTGTGGGAGAATCCTGTGACAGAGACAGATGCTATTATTAGCCTGATTGTCCACAAAAGGAATGAGATTCAATGAAAGTAAGGGACTTTGTCCAAGATCATACACCCGGCAAATGTTGGAGGTTCGATTTGTAACCGGGACTTTTGAATTCAGGTTTATTAGAAACACCACCAGTTAGTTATAGCAGGAATGGGAAAGTCTCCTTTGTTGGACAGCTCTGATGTTAAGATTTGCCTCTGTCCAAGTGGAACAAATCTAATCTACTCATTTTGTTCTCCTAAAATCAAATTCATATCATCATGTGGACAATTAAATTATATGCAACACACAATCTTGGATTGGGAGTCAGAAAACCTGACTGATGCTAAATCACTGAACGATCTTGGACGGGTCACTTTGTTTCTCTGAAGTCAGGATCTTCATCCCCATCATGCTCTCCTTACCACCTAGATTTTTGAGCCTCCTTACTGTTCCTGTATAAGACACTCCAAGTCATGACTCCAGGTATTTTTTTCTGTCCCTCCAGCATACCTGGAATTCTGTCCCTCCTCTTCCTGGTTACTCTTGCTTCCTCCAAATCTCAGCCAAAGACTCACTTTCTTCATCTCCCTTAATGTTAGACTTTCCTTCTAAGATTATTTGCAATTTATTTTGTTTGTGTACAGCTGTTTGCATATTGGTTCCCCTATTAGACAGGGAACTTCTTGAGGGTAAAGTCATTTGTTTTTCTTTGTATCCCCTGGAATGTAGTTGGTGCTTAATAAATACTGATTGACTGAAAAAACAATTATGTAAAATGCTTTCTAACCATTTAGGCATGTGTACAGTCTCTTATCAATTCTAAGGCATGAATTGATTATTTAGCCGACTAAGTGAGGCAGTGATAGACGGCTTAAGCCAGACCTGAGTTCAAATTTGACTTCAGATATTTATAGGTTGTGTGATCCTAGCAAGTTTATCCTCTGCCTCAGTTTCCTTATCTGAAAAAATGAGAATAAGTTGCTTTGCAAACCTTATGGAGTGATATATAAATATTTTATGTAAATATACACATGTATATTTGTATCTATATTTTAATCTGTTACAAAGTTCTGTAGTACTTATTGGGGGGAGGGGGAATGGTAAACTTAGACATCATTTTCATATTAAAAAGAGGAGGAAAATGAGGTACAGGAAAGAGATGTTAATTGCCCAAGAGCATCCCTTGATTTAGTGGCAGAGCTAAAATTAGAATTTTGGTCTCTTGATTCCCAGCCTAAGGCTCAGTGTTAGGATTCAAAAATCCTAGTTTATTTGTGTAAAGTTTGAAGTCTGGGAACTGGAAATACAAACCTCACCCCTCCTTCCCCTTTTCCATTTGCTTAAATAAAGCATCAGAAGGAATTAAAAATAAACCTATCAAGTTGAAAAATATTTTTGGAATATATTGGACGCCAGCTGGGATAGCTGAAGTGAGATTTAGAAATCTGGTAAACACAACCAATTCAGTCAATGGTACATATGTTCAGCATTAAAAACCTATCGGAAACACATTATTTTCAGAAGTCCCATAATATGCTTTGCCTTGTTGTATCTTGAACCCAGAGATTTCCGTCTGGTGGATTTTACAGAAATGCCAGTTTGGGTTTTACAAATTACAGGGCCCAAGGCAAGGCTCAAACTTGGGGCTCCCTTGATATCAGACAGTTGGCAGTCTCTACATGGATCCCTGCCAGTAAGAAATACCATTGGATAATGGACATTTTCACCACCTAAAAGGATTATGGATTGTAAAAGGATTAAAGACCAGATTCTGCTGTGCAAAATGCCCTGGAGGGCATAAGCTGGAAGATGCCCAGTCCCCCCAATCTGCCTGAGTTATGGTGATCATGATCACAACTTATTTGGTAGAATTGCTTCCAAGACTTTCATATCTATTATCCAAAGTGAATAGTTAACAATAACAACAAATAATGTTAAAAGCTAACATTCATATACCACTTTAAAGTTTGCAAAGTGCTTTACAAATATTGCTTCATTTGATCCTAGTTGAAGTAGTGGAAAGAGCATTGGGCTTGGAATCAGGAAGGCTCATATTCATTTACATTTTATCTACATATGTCATATATTAAAATATACTTATATATTTAATGTCATAGACACATGAACATATATAACAGATTTTATATTATGTATGCATCTGTATAGGTATATAGACCAATACATATATATGTAAATCTATCTAGGTATCTTTATTTCTAAATCTATCATCCATTTATCTTTTTACCTATCTATTCATCCAGGTTCCATCTATCCATTTGCCTCTCTCTCCACCTAGTCATCCATCCATTCTTCTCTCTCTTCCATCCATCCATCCGTCCAATCTATCTATTGACATTGGCTCTCTGTTAGAATGCAAGTTCCTTGAGAATAAGGATTGTTTCAGCATTTGCATTTGTTACCTTCACTGTTTGGCACATAGTACATGATTCATTAGTGATTGTTGATTGATTTCTGAAGGCAGCTTGATATGCACTAGAGTTAAAAAGATAAAATGAAAAATAATCCCTGCCCTCAAGGAGATTCTGTTCTTCTGTTACCTCATTTTACATTCATAATGGTCTGTGGGATAAAGTGAGCAGAGCTTATTATCAAAATGAAACTCACTGGCTTCCATTCTCTGCTTCCCTGACTGCCTCCTATGTCTGAAATGCACTCCCTCTTCATCTCTTCCTTGGAATCCTTCCTTCAGGGCTGTCAGCTCAGGTGCTGTGATCTCTGTGTAAACTTCTCTGATTCCCCTTCCCTCCCAAGTATCAATGTTTTCTCCTCAAATTATTTTGCAGTTACTAATATGCATATATGTTGTACCCTTTCCCCAGTTAATGTCTTGAAGGTAGAGAGTTTCATTTTTATACTTCCTAAGCATAGTCCCTAGAAAATAGTAGGCAGTTAATAAATATCTTCCCAATTAAGTTGTTTAATCCCCGTTTTGTAGATAAGGAAACAGTTTATTAGAAGTGTTGTAAGGAATTGAAGGTGAGTCACCTGAAGCTCCTTCTGGTTGCCTCTCAATGCCACAATACAGATGGAGTCATATTCAGAGCTGGACTGGTCTTTGGGGATCATTTAATCCAAAGCTCTGATTTTATATACCTGGAAGGTAAGATGTAGAGAGAAGAGAATGACTGGCCTAAAGGCCCTCAACTAGTGGGGGATCAAGTTAGGTCTAGAAGCCAGACCTTATGATTTGAAGGCAGTTTTCTTTAAAAATCACCTTTCAGATCTGTAAATCTTGCAAATCTTTGATCAAGGGAGTCACATGTCAAACATCTCCATTTATCTATAAAGAGAAAGCAATGATTAATTCAGCCCTCATCTATTAAACTCAGATCTATTTTATTTTTGCTACAATTACTTGGCTACATGTGCCGTTAGAAAGGGCCTAGTTTCTCAGTTCTTTACTTCATCTTTCTTGCGTAGATGTGATCCTATAAAGTGGAAATTTTTATTCTTTTTTGGTTTGGACTTGTGATTTTTTTTTATATGGGACCTCCCAATATGACAGCTTCTTCCAAAAATATTCCCATTGTAACTTAGAATCCTTGATTGTTGCCTGGGGACACAAGGGAGAGGTGAGTGATTTGAACACAGATTTTCTTGACTCAGGGAGTAAAATGGGGTAATTCACCTGTGTGGTAGAGTATTTGGAGAATAAGAACCTCAAATATGTGACTCTGGGCCAGTCCCTTAACCCCTGCTGGCTTTGTTTTTTTTTCACTTGTAAAATGGGAACAATAATAGCACCTTACCTCCAGGGGTTCTTACAAGGATCGAATAAGATAACAATTGTGAAGTTCTCAGCATGGTGTCTGCCACATTTTTCATGCAGTTTAAGCCATGATTTTTCCAGTAGGGATATATGTCTGTGAGAGCTGGACTATAAGGAAAGCTGAATGTTACAGATTTGACGCTTTTGAATTGTGGTGCTGGAGACTTTTGAGAGTCCCTTGGACAGCAAGGAAGTCAAATCAGGCTGTTCACTGGAAGGTCAAATACTGAAGCTGAAACTTAAATCCTTTGGAAACATGAACAAGAAGATGGGACTCATTGATGTTAGGAAAGACTGAAGGCAAAAGGAAAGGAGATGACAGAGGATGAGGTGTCTCATCACTCTCAGCTGAGAGTATCATGGAAACAATGAACATGAACTTGGACAGACTTTTTATGTTAAATCCAATATGTATAAACATATTTATACAATTCTCTTGCTGCACAAGAGAAATCTGATAAAAAAGAAAATAAATGAGTAAGGAAACAAAATGCAAGCAAATAACAACACAGAGTGAGAATGTTATGTTGTGATCCATACTCAGTTCCCACAGTCCTCTCTCTGAGTGTAGATGGCTCTATTCATCACAAGACTATTGGAACTGGCATCAATTATCTCATTGTTGGAAAGAGTCACATTCATCAGAATTGATCGTTGTATAATATTGATGTTGCCATGTACAATGATTCCCTGGTTCTGCTTATTTCACTTAGCATCAGTTCATGTAAGTCTTGCCAAGCTTCTCTAAAATCATTCTCCTGATCATTTCTTATAGAACAATAATATTCCATAACATTTATATACCATAACTTATTCAGCCTTTCTCCAATTGATGGGCAGACACTCAATTTCCAGTTTCTAGCCACTACAAAAAGGGCTACCACAAACATTCTTGCACATGTGGGGCCCTTTCCTTCCTTTAAAATCTCTTTGGGATATAGGCCCAATAGAAACACTGCTGGGTCAAAAGATATGCACAGTTTGATAACTTTTTGAACATAGTTCCAAATTGCTCTCCAGAATGGCTGGATCTGTTCACAACTCCACCAACAATGTATGTGTCCCAGTTTTCCCACATTCCCTCCAACATTCGTCCTTGTCTTTTCCTGTCATCTTAGCCAATCTGAGAAGTGTGTAGTGGTATCTCAGAGTTGTCTTAATTTGCATTTCTCTGATCAATAGTGATTTAGAGTACCTTCTCACATGATTAGGAATAGTTTTAATTTCTTCATCTGAAAATTGTCTGTTCGTATCCTTTGACCATTTATCAATTGGAGAATGTCTTGGATTCTTATAAATTTGAGTCACTTCTCTATATATTTTAGAAATGAGAACTTTATCAGAACCCTTAAATTTAAAAATGATCTCCCAATTTATTGTTTCCCTTCTGATCTTGTCTGCATTAGTTTTGTCTGTACAAAACTTTTAAACTTAATATAATCAAAATTATCTATCTGGTGTTCAATTATGAGTGAACTTGGATGGACTTTGAGAGATTGTGAAGGACAGAAGAGCTTGGCATCCTATGGTCCATGGGGTCAGAAAGAGTTGAACACAACTGAATGAACAACTAGAACAGGTGCAATGTCAGTATTGGTTGTTGCTATTATTATTATTGTCAGTATGGCATAAAGGTTTCTGCCACATACTCACTATGTAACTCTGGTCAAGTCATTTTAACTCTTATTGTTTCGGACAACTCTAAAATTACAAGTTGTGGGGCAGCTAGATGGCGCGGTGGCTAGAGCACCAGCCCTGAAGTCAGGAGGACCTGAGTTTAAATCTGGTCTCAGACACTTAACATTCCCTAGCTGTATGACCCTGGGCAAATCACTTAACCTCAATTGCCTCAGCAAAAAAAAGCAAAAAAAAAAATTACAAGTTGCAAACAAGGTGCCAACTTTTATTAATAATGATGATGATGATGAGCATTTATATAACACCTACTATGTTCCAGGCTGAGTGTAAGAAACAGCTACTCATCTAGTTTGATTGTGACATAAACAAGTGAATGAGGGTGATGAAAAAAAATTCTAGTAAGGAACGAGACTAAATAACTGTGGAATAGTAATACCAACTTTCAAATGTTGTGCTGATCAGAAGATATTTTAGATATGGGTCCTCTTTCCATTCCTTTTCTCCTGGGAAAATCTTATTGGTGGTGGACCATCACAGAGCACCTATGGTATAATGGATAGTGCCATGACTTTGGGGTCAGGACCTGAGTTCAAATGCCTTTTTGGATATTTACTAACTGTGTGAATTTGAGTAAGTCATTTAAACTCAAACCCGAGTTTCTTTGCCTACAAAATGGGGATAACAATATGTACCTGATCAAGTGCTTTTAAGTACTAAGTGGGAAAAATTAATATAAATACCATCCTCATTATTGCTACCATTAGTAGCTTTCAGTTCAAGTTCCACCTGATTCTTGGATTCTTTTTACCACCTGCTGCTGAAGAAGCTAAATAAAACCATGCATCTGGGTCCACAAGCAATGTACTGCATAATTTCAATTGAGTTCTCACTGGAATAAAACAATCCTTTTACATTTCCCTGATTCCACTATCCCACTCATATCGATTCTTTCAAATCTTTTTATTCCTCCTCAAACCTCCACATGACTCCTCCTACCTCACTTTCTCAACTGAGAACTTTACTTCTATTTCAGTGCAAACAACTGAGACATCCACTGAGAGGTCCTTCTCTTCATTTCAAATTACTTTTTTTTGCCATAATCTCCTCTGTTATTCCTGCTTCACATGAAGAACTGTCCCTTCTCCTTGCTAAGGCTAACCCCTCCACAAGCACAAATAATTCTATTTTACCCCATCTTCTCCAGCAGATCACTCCTTCTATCATCCCTACTGTCATTAATTTTCAATCTCCCCCTGACTATTGACTATTTTCCTAGCACCTCCAAACCTGTCCCATATTTTAAAAATCCTCATCTGTTCCTTCCATCCCTTGTAATTCCTCTTTCTCTTCTTTAACTCTTTGCAGTGCAGCTTCTGACTTCATCATGAAACTGAAATGATTTTTCCCAGTCACTAATGATTTCTTAATTGCTAGGTCTAATGAGGTTTCCCCTTTCAGTCCTCATCTGTCTTGATCAGTTTTCAACTTTTGACACTCTTGATCACTCTCGTCTCCTCACTAGTTCTTCATGACACTCTTCTCATTCATTTTCTACCAGTCTGACTGTTCCTCTTGTATCTTTTGCTTTATCTTTTTCCACATTACTCTCCATAATCTGGGGTCCCCTGAGGCTTTATCCTAAATTCTCTTCTCTTCTCCCTCCAGACTATTTCATTTGGCAATCTCATCAGCCTCCATGGTTTCAATTATCATCTTAATGTAGATAACTTTCAGTTTCCTAACCTTTCTCCTAACCTCCATTCTCACATCTCCAACTGCCTACTGGGCATCTCAAATTAAGTGTCCCAGTTTGAGTAGGCATCTTATTTTCATCAAATATGAAATTGAACTAATAATCGTTCCCCTCAAATCTTCTCTCCTTCATAACTTCCCTCTTACTATTGAGAAACCATCATCTTCTCATTGTCCCAGGCTGACAATCTGAGTATCTTCCTTGATTTATCATTCCCTTCATGCCCCACTCCATAGACAGACTCTTCTCAAGTTGCATCCTTTTAACCTTTGTAATATCTCTCCTATAAGTCTTTAATTCTCTTCTGACACTGTTACTCCCTTGGTGTAGATTTTCATCACATCGTACTTTGACCATGGCAATACCTGCTGATGGGTCTGCCTGTCTCAAGTCTCCTCATTATAATCCATCTTTCATTAAACCATCAAAAGGATCTTCGTAAAATAATCTGAGCATATCATATACTTTCCCAATTCAAATAAATTCCAGTGGTTCCCTATTGCTTTCAGGATCAAATTGAAAAAAATCCTCTGTTTGGCTTTTAAAGCCTTTAATAATTTAACCCTTTCCTATCTGTTTACTTTCTGACACCTTAATTCCAACATATTCTTTGATCTGGTGGTACTGGCTTCCTCGTTCCTCAAACAAGATGCTTTTACCTTTTGATGCATGGAATTTTTATTATTTCTCCCTTGTATTCAGACTTAAATCTCTTCTCATCTGCATCTCTTGGTGTTCCTGGCTTTCTTCAAGTCCCGAGATCCCATCTCTTACAGGAAACCTCTTTTGAGCCCCTTTAATGCAAATATTTTCCTTCCATGGTTTATCTCCAGTTTACTCTGTCTACAGGTTGTTTGCTTGTTGTCTTCCTCAATAGATTGGGAGCTCCATGAGAACAGGGACTATCTTTTGTCTCTCTTTGTATTTCCAGAATTTAGCATAGTGCTTGCCACATAGTAGGTGTCTAATGAATGCTTATTGACTGACTGACACAATCTCATTCAATCCTCATAATAATTCTGGGAAGTAAATGCTTTTATTATCCTCATTTTATAGATTTTTTTATAGATTTATAAATTTACTTTTATTTTATAGATTTATTTTATTTATAGATTCATTTTATAGATGGGCAGACAGTATATCATATGCATAATCTGAATCAACCTCACTACAACCTCTAGATATTCTAGATATTCTTATCACTATTTTGCAGATGAGGAAATAGGGTCATAGAGATGGAGGCTCCTAGAGCCTGGTAATCCCAAGATTTGAACTCAGGCATTTTAAGTCCAGAACCTTCTCATGGATTATGTTGCTCTTTTGTATGTATTGTATTTATCCATCATTTTCTCTCTTAGCATAGACTGCCCTACAATACCACGTAACTATTTTATATGGATGGGGCAGAACTGTAATGAAGGCATGATAGGGGATCTGCCTGAGAGAACTGAAATTTAGAGTGTTTCAGCATTTTGAGTTAAAGAAATAATTGCCCTTCATGCCTCATCTGCAAGGATATGCATAGAGATTAGATTCATGAATTGATTGGTATAGGGGACTCCCAGAAGGGGAAACTCCTTCTATCAATGCAAGTTATTTGCAACTTAGTCTTAGAGAGCTGCCTAAAACATTGGAAAATGAATGACTGACTTAGGATCACATAGTCTATATGTATGAGAGATAGTTTTGAACTCAAGTCACATTGGCTCTGAGACCAGATCTTTGTCCATAATAACACACTGCCTGCCATTGGTTCCTATCCCTCTCTTAGTGATTTTTTCCCTGACCTTTATATCCAAGTCTTTGCACAGGCTATACCTGTGTGATTTGAATACACTTCTCATTCACTCTTGTGATCAACTTTCAGTTGCTCAACTCTTATATGTAACCTTTATCATAGAAAAGAAAGTTCACTTTTTAACCCCATTTTACTCTCTTTTCTCTCTGTTTTGCACTAAATTGAGGTATCTGTCTTTCCACCACAGGATGGAGTCCCAATGTCTTCTTCCATAAAAATTGAACCTGCCTTTAAAATTTAGTTTTATTCTAACCCTCTCTCACTAAACCACCATTTTAGGAGAATTCTCAGCTATGCTCACTTCATTCATCTCTTGATTCAATTGCCAGACTTCTCCACTTTCTTAAAATAGCTTTGCTTCTCATCCCTATCCTGGCTTCCTATTATAGATTATCTTCCCTATTGAATAAAAGGCCCTTTAAGTACTTTCTCATTTATCTGTATCCTCAGATCTTAGCCCAGTACCTGGGACATAGTAAGTACTTAATAATTTCTGCTTATCTGTCTGCTTGTCTAGCTATGCAATCTATCTATCTATCTATCTATCTATCTATCTATCTATCTATCTATC